>OZ026845.1:10361755-10962897 GCA_964023205.1 Lutraria lutraria
ACACCCTTGATAGCAGGTCTAGTCTAGTTGTAGAAGAAGAATCGAACAGAAAATTTCTGACAGATTTACTTAAAACCGGAAAGTATGTTCCGATACCTTTTTCAGCGTCGCTGTTTTAATCTTATGTTAACCTAATTTCTTAGCATAGAAATACTCAATATTGGTTGGAAATTTATAACAGTATTTTTCATTATCTTGCTAATCTCAGTTTTGACTTAATTTCTAGACATGAAACAAAATTTCTTTTTTTCATTTCTACGATGAATGTCTTCTTTTAAACCGTAAAAAAACAATTTCCCAATACATAAACGATTTATTTTACGTAATACTTATATCACATCTTACCACGTGATCTTTTTTCAGTCGGCTTTTAGATTTGTTTTACAACTCTGTATCAGAATATGTTTAGCGTCAGAGTGCATACTTGGATGTTCTCCGTTAATAAGAAAGCTAAAAGGAGCGATAGCAGTATTTTACTAATGTGACAATATCGTGTATTGTTTTGTTACTACCTTTGTATGAAGTCAGGTGTTTTTTTTTCTTATAAAAGCATCAGACTTTACTGATTAGAACATGTTTTTCTTAGTGGAAATTGCGAGTCCGTGTGGATAGGGTATAAACGAAACACAATAAATGACGACTTTAAATCAGCAGATGGAATCAAACTTAGTGGGTGGAACAACTGGGCAGATGGTGAGACATTTTATAAAGTATCGACGTTGGAGCTTTTATCTTTAACAACTTTTCAATTCCGTTTCCGTATCAATGGGTTTACGGCCGTTTTCCAACAATTGTTCAGTAAAGAGCGGCCGGTTTCACATAACCAGTTTTTCGAGACAATTTCCTTACCAGTACTTATGTACCTTTCCACATGAAACCGACAACTTCTCTATATATGAAAGAAAAATCGACATTTTTATCAATGTTCATAAAATTATATGACCTGCCGCGATCGAGTTTCAAACCCGGGTCAACGGGTTACAACTTACAAGTCCAGCGAACAAACCACTGGACCACAGCCGCTATTTAATTTTGAAAAATTTGCATAAATATTCACAATGAACTTGTTACAAGCCTCGGTCTGTGATCATCCCTGCACGTACGATTCCTGATTCATACATAACACGGAGGTTTGATTTTTACTCACTAGAAATGAATTTGAATATGTATCTATTGGTAGAAACAATTGCGCCAGGTTATGCAAATGAAGGTACGAACACCATTTTAATATCTCGTAACTGCGCATGCTATTGCTCACATTTTGTATTTGAGTTAATAACATGTCTGTCCATTTTAATCAGTATTCCAGGACGTTTATGATAACATTTCACATCTAATTTTATATTTCTTTAGGGAAGCAAATATCAATGAATGGTCAGTGTGTGGCTATGAGTCCAAATTGTGACTGGATCGTAAAATCTTGTGCTGCAAGGTATAAAGTAGTTTGTCAGTATACCCCTGCAGGTAATTTTATTCTTATTTTAATCATTATTTACTCCATCATTGGGATTTTGTACACTATTGTCAAGTGAATCACGAACGGCAATAAGATATGCGTACAGTTGTTTGAACTCATTATGTAAAACTATATATATCATATGTCATATATCATACGGGTAATGTAGATGTGATGATGACTTTTGAAAATGAAGTGGCGCCATTACTTGATTTTATCTATTTTACTTCTGCTGTCATATTTTTATTTGTTATGTTTTACATTTATTTGTTGATCTATTGAAAATATAATTGAAAAATAGAAATTTCTACCAGGTTTGTATGTTGTGTTGAATTATTCTTATTCCAATTTTGCACACAGTCCGTCCACAAATACTCAAATATATTACATATAATAAGTGATGCGTTGTGATGTATTTCATAGATATTAATATTTGAATTTAATTTTTGTTGAAGGTTTCATTGAAAATAATATAGTCATCTAGTATTTTCTAATTTGACGTCTGCTTAATGAAAATCCTTTGAAAATAAAGATACCATTATCATATGAAACGAAATCTGACAGTCAATATAGATTGATTATTAACACTTTGAACTAGTCAAAGCACTGGGCAAAACAATATATAATTAAGAAATAAATCTCACGGACTTTATGAACCCCCTAAGATGAGTCGTGTGTTCTAAACCAGTGTGGATTGGGAATCACTTGACGCCAAAACAAAACTCAAAATGAAATCCAACTTCTAGAGAGTTCTCAAGATTCAAGATACAAAATATATTTATAGTCGGTACACATAATAACAGTACACACAAGTTAGCTAAATAGGCCTATAGAGTTCGTTCTCGAAAACTGAAACAGACTGAACCATTTTTCAAGTAAGTTAAATAATTGGAAGTCTGTGGTCGTTAGATAGGATACATTAATAAGTAAAAAAAGCAGAATTACCTTGACTTAGGGTTTGAAATGAGAGGATTTAGCAGCCATGCTTAAGTTATGGCGTCACGTGACTCCTTCATTAAACATATATTTGATTGTGATGACGTAGGTTCACTGTTTTAGGCATGTACTTTTCGTGTAGTGGTGTTTTCTGATATTTTATAGCCCAGTTTGATGCTTGTATGGTGGCATATTTCTGCATAAGATAATCAGACCATTTCGCGAAAAAACAACAGATTTTCATAAACAGCTAAGACATTTTCACAATAATTTAGTAACTTTTCATGATAAGATTTTCCGACATCAAATGAAACCCTAGCCCCTTACCCTCTTTTTAAGTGGACGATAAAATATTTTCATGAAAGTAAAACTTTTTTTTCATGAAAACTTAGAAAGCTTTTGGGACAATTAACTCACTAAGTGCATACAGAAATATACCACCATACTATTGTTCTGGTTACATATTTATTTTATACTTACAGATCCAGACATATGTGCTGATCAGAGATCTGATTGTCCAAGAATAAAACAGCGTAATGGCGACTTCTGCGTAACACAGAAACAATTTGCGATGCGATTTTGTCTCAAGACCTGCAAGTTATGTTATTCTAATTGAAAAAAAACATCAATAAAAATATTGAACTTGCAAATAAATCATACGCAAACATATTGTGTTGTTTGATCTAACACCTTGTTTGTTAATTTTACTTATAAACATCCCCGCCCTGAGATTCGAATTTACACCACCTGACTGTAAAAACTTTGGAGAATGAGATCCGGGATATAAGGGAGATAACTCACTGCGTAGAGGTTTTGAACGTTCGTTCCATAAACTGGTTCCTGTTGGCTTGGACTGTACAAAACCCTTTGGTGCACTGCGACATGGAACGAGAACCAGTTTATATCGACCCAAAAGTAGACGATTTAATTCTTTAACAATGTAGTAAATTATAATTATGGCAATAACAAATGTCCGCAATAACAGTCATGTCTAAGGTAAACACTATAAAATGATTATTTTGTCACTGGAAAAAGAAAACATGATTGTAACATATACGGGCGGACTTTGAAAACTTTCTTAAGCATATATATATATAATTAAGCTTCGAGTGCAATGGAGTGACCTGAAGTGATTCTTCTGGCCCAAATATCAAATTTTGCGTTCTCAATTTATGAGTCAACTTGTAGTGTAGTCTAGACATTGTGTATGTGATTAGTAGTACACATCACCGTAAAACCTAAATTATCTTATCTATTTATTTGTTTGATTCGCTTAACAAGTTTTCCTGGACTATATTCTAACCAGTACCACAAGGGAGCGGCAACGTCTCTATACATGTGGAAGAAAATTGGCATTGTTGTCAAATTCTCATTAAAGGGTAAAACCTGCCGCGACTGGGAATTCTATTAGCAATGAAAGAAAATCCAAATTGTAACCTGATAAAATATGTATAGAAACACAGACAGAATAAGAAAAAAAAGCTTTTGTTACAGACACAATTTTAAACGAAATAATTATGTTGTTATTGTGTGTGCATTGTACATTGGAAGTCAGTTACAAATATGCAAATGTACGTATACGTGCGCAGGGGAACATAAAAGAAGCTGGTGTACCTATCAAACATACGAAACTTGTGAGGAATTTGCAGGCAATGACTTGATCTAACCCTAAACACATAGTAAATGGTACCCTTAGAATTGACACATATTTTCGCGACCTAAAATCTACCTCTCTCGCACACCCAACTTCGCACACACTCACACACAAACAAATTGATGCATGCATATTAAAATAATAATAAGGTAGTTAAGTAACCAGTTGGGCTCTAGTTTTATTCGATTGTCTTAAATTAATTCAATTAAGTAAACAAGTACGGTTAATTATTTTATGAACATTTTTTATGTTGGCGCCATAAATAATGCACTTTGAATTAACCAATGCCGGAGCACTGATAAGGCCAGCTGGCGACAATAACAAATTTACTGGCGTCGTACAGAGTTAAAACAAAGCATTAATGAATCAAGAAGTTTCATTACGTATTCTGGAAGTATCATAAAATCTTGTTTACGGTATCAACAACACAATTAGCTTTATTATGTTGTTAGCACTCTTAATTTGATCTTAGAAAACGGTCGCTGATAATCCAGTCATACATTTGTATATGGCAATGTTTCGTTAGAAGCAAGAGAGATATCAACCTCTCTGTCTAATTGTTGGATGCTGTTATGTTATCACAATGGTGTTCTTCAGTTTTTTAATGTTGTCATTATTGGCCCTTACTTTTGGGATATCTGATAATACGTCACAGGTAGGACTATTTTAGTAACATCAAAAACTTATTTCGAAACATTGTCTTGTATATATGGAGATTTTAACGGGTTCTACGAGTAAAATTTATTGTATAATTACATTCTAAAGAATTAGTAAATGCATGTCTTTTTGATAGAAATCAAGTTCTGTTTTTGTTTTCTATAGTAATGATAATCTATGGGTTTAATATAAAAAATCAGTAAAAGATGCATAGTGTGGTATCTATAATTATCATTAACAAAGCATCGTATAAAATGATGAATATTAACAAACCTATTACAACTATGCCTTTTTGATGAAAATTAGTTTTACATTCTACAGCCTCTATCCAGAGTAAAACGCCTGTTCACAAGATCAGAAAAAAATCACTGGACCAATGGAATTGTGCCCTATAAATTTGACGAAAGTTTACGTAAGTTTTGCCCCAAGTTTACCATGTTCTTTGCGGAAGAAACAAATAAAACGAACAGTTTATTTCTCTTCATTGTAGCGTTTACGTGGTGCATTAATGCTAGCTTGTATCCTTGATCAATGGCATTTCATCATAAATTATGATAACACGTATCTGTCTAATTATCGTTTATGTTACTGATGTTTGTGATATGTAAAATGGCTAAAAACGAACATGTTTACTAAGAGTTGCTAAGCGATATATAAAGCGATGTGGTATAAACTATAACAATAATGTAGGAATCACTGGACTTAACCCAAAGGACCGCAATGGAAATAAGTCGGCTATAATGCCTTCTTTTTGTGTCATCCCTGGTATTGATTATGTGTCATCTACCATGCACTTTAATGTTCACATGTATTTTTTTAAAATTATATGTCGACATTAAATTTGTATTGTTTTTTATGACATGTACTCATTTTACCGGAATAAAACTACATGTATCTATCTACCCCTAAATCAAAGTGCCATCTAGTGAGTCGTCGCTGTTTTCATGTATCCTTTTATACGCCAACTGACTTCAAATGAATTCACAGACTTTTTTATTCATTATGTTCTAATCTCGTTACTCAATATCGTCTTGTCTTTCCTAGTTTTCAATAATGCTCAAACAAAGTTTGTTTGTATTATGACGAGTAAATCATTTAACCGGCACAAATATTGATTAATGGATGAAATTGAGAGATTCTTCAGTTATGTATTCGTTTCGTGGTTACGTGAATCCCAAAAATAACTAAATGTTTCAGCTAAAACCAAGAGGACAGAGTACATACAAAGGGTGTTTGCACTGTATGAGAGGTATTCATGTATCCGATTTGTTACATGGACAACGGGAACAAGAAAACGATACAATCTGGACCACAACAATTACCTAGTTTTTGAACCAGAATCACGGTGATTTCATTTTCTTTTGCTATTGACTTAGTATTGACTTAACTATATAACCATTTGTTACTATAAACATGGTCCATTATAAATGATCTTGAATTATCTGTTAAAAAACACGGATCATAAACTTCATTTTTCTTTTGAAATATATTATTCGATATGTCAGAATGTTGTGTCCTTTATTTGAACTACCGTTTAGCTCAGAACGAGTGTAATTTATCCTTCGGCGAAAATGTTGTGAGGAACTTCCGTTCCTCGTTATGAGTACCCGTTCTGCATGTCAACAAGGTAAGTTTTTTTCCAAAATTATGAAGAATACAGGTCTCTGTGTAAAAATATAGAAATGCAGTTAGCTAGCTTTGGATTTTCCGAGTACGCACATGTAAAGATATTGACCAGGGTTGACGTTTTTGGAACGGTTTTATTTGGCCAGGAGAGAAGTTCATTTCCTTTTTCAAGCCATCCCGAGTGACGGCGTCGTACGGTTTTGCCACCAAATTGTCTACCAACAGGCAACATATCTTTACATGTGCGTACCCGGAAAACCTAAAGCGAGCTATTTGCATTGCGATATTTTTTACACAAAGGCTGTATATTTAAAAAAAAATGGGATAAACTTACCTTGTTGACGAGCAATTCATGGTATAGTACGATATTATTAAATTGTCAAAGCTGAATAATTACACGGTCACTGAATGCGATTATTTTTAGCTTCGTACCACAGTCGACAAGTTTCGTTTATTTTACCGTTAATGAATGCCCCATTACACATGTTTATATAGTAGAACGAAGATTATCGTATCACTTACGAAATTAATCGAAGCTAAAAATAAATGAAATTATTCGGCTTTGACAGGTTAATAAAATCGCACTTTTATACATTGTAGATCACAACATTTTGCCGAAGGATAAATTACACTCGTTCTGAGTTAAACGGGCGTGAACATGAAATTAAATCGGAACATTTTTCTCACGAAGTTGTTTTAAAACCCGTGATGGTCGTGATATTCCGGAACGTGAGAACGATAGTAACAAACAAAGAGATATATCATGACACTTCGGATTATATAAAATACAATAATGAATCATAATATATATAGCTACACGCTTAATTACGCTTAAATATTTTTGAAATTTTCGATTTTCTCAGGGATGTTTTCCCAGTGTCTCCATCGAAACTATCGAAGCAAGTATTGTGGCTAGAAAATCACAGGCGTGACGTGGCGCCCGTGCATCAATGCTTATAGAAGGGATATAAATGCCTCTCCCGATCTCCTCTCTTTATATTTGTGATGGCTCTGAAATGACCATGGCTGTCGAATGGATTATTCAACAATAGATACATAAGTAAATAAGATGGAATGACCAGAGCTTTAATTAAATAAACTATAATCATATTATTACAGGTGTTACTCCTATATCGGGAATACCAGAAAAAATGGTCAAAGAATATACTGTTGTGGATGGGTATGTATACTATATTGAGGTATTTCTTTTGTCCGTTTTCCCAAAAACATCGTTTTGTGAAAGAAGTGGAACGATAAAACGTACGAATGAAAAGTGATTTGTTCATACTTTAAGACTAGTAGTTACGATTGATTGAGTGTACGAATACTTTTAGATTGATACTTCTCTTTCTTGGTATTTTGTTGTGTTGTCATGGAAACTCTAATCGTTTTATTTACAGAAAACTTGCCTGCATGAAATAGGACATGCGCTTGGAATGTTACATGAACACAGGAGTCCAATCAGAGATAATTTTATTAGGATCAATTACGAGAATATCATCACAGGTAAACTTAAATCTAAAATTTGGACATTACTACACTAAACGTTCCCTAAGTGTTCTTTGCTTCTTTTCAGAATTATAAGTATGGTGTTTTCAGTGGACACGTTTTATACTTATCATCTTGTTTGAGCGTTATTCTACCTGTATATTATCGTATTTTGTATTTTATGTATCTTATATCAAAATAACACAAATGTGTTGATTTAATGAATTCAGAATGAAGCTACACCCCAAAATGCTTGTTTGATGATCCTGCCAAACAAATTGCCTTGAAAAAAGACTTCCTTTGAAAATTCGCATGACAAATGGTTTCATTTCTCCCTGATGCACACTTTAGTGTCACACTAAACATTATTATATGATCTGTAAATAAACACATTTTGAACATTATTATATGATCTGTAAATAAACACATTTTGATTTGTTTAAAACCTTATTGATCTTGGCACATTCATGTCATATGAAATGGTGTAAGAACATACTGTGTGGAATCATTAATTTTCGTTGGGGATTTAATTTCGTGGATCGGCTCATCCACGAAATCAAATCCCCACGAATTTAAATGCAGAGATAATTAATTTCGTTTCAAAATCAAAATCCACGAATTTATGTCCCCACTAAAGAGCCATTTTAGTTAAACCACGAAAATTGAGCCCAACGAAAATAAATGAAATTACAGTAGTTAATGGAAATTTCGGTATTATCCATTCTAAAAATAGAATCAGGTCAATATCTGTTATTTGTGATATATTCATCTTCCTTTATGAATAATATACATTGCTGTTTGTCAAATAATGCATTTAAACTCATGAGCCTTAATGATTTAATTCAAATACTTTTCACAAAATAAAACAGTTCTTCACTAGTGAGCTATTGCATATTATATAGTTATTGACTAGTGAGTAATTGAATATGACGTGATATTTATTGACTGAAGCCGATGTTAGTATGGCTACTAGTTGATATTATACAGTTCTTGACTAGCTAGCCATGTAATATGATGAGATATTCACCGACAGAATGCCATATTTACCGAGTAAATTGTATATAGTTTAGGTTTGGAAATTCCGAAATTTCCATTAGATATCATTTATGACATTTATGATATACGAGTTAATAGGCTTTAAACCAATCAAAATGTGTTTATTCATATAAAAAAACATCGTATTCAATGGCTGACTAGTCAGTAACTATATATTATATATTTTCAGGTCTAACTTCAGAGTTCCACAAAGTGACGAACAACATTGAAACATTTGGATTATACGATTATGATTCTATCATGCATTACGGTCTCAAGGTAATGGAATCTTCATATTAATTCTCTCTTGTCTTCTTGTCATATCTGGATAAAAGATCAATGACTTGATCGAACTAACAAAGAACAAGGTAGGACACACAGTAACACCCGGGGTCCAGTTAAAAATTCCTAGTATTGAAGTAGATATATATTCTCATATCAAATTAAAATATAGAATGAGCATTGGAAATCAGTCCGAGGCTTAGTGATAGTAAAATCTAGGTGCTCTTAAAATTGAGGCGATCGTAAAATCGAGGTGATCGTAAAATCAAGGTAATCGTAAAATCGATGTAATCGTATAATTGAAGTACTCATAAAATTGAGGTGCTCGTAGAATTGAGGTGCTCGTAAAATTGAGGTGATCACTATTTGAGGATTTACGGTACATAATGTACTCAGTCGTTAGTTCAATGCTCGGGGTGGCTGACTAAGGTTTATTATCACATGACAGCAACTTTGTATAATATTATGTTTTAAGGTCGATGGAATTTATGGATAGGGTAAAGTGCATATTTGGGTGTTCTTCGTAAATAAAAACGCTTAAAAGAGCAGTAGCAACTGTAGCTTTCTTAATACGAAAAACACCCAAATATGCGCTCGATCCGTCTTTGTTCTTCATTCTTCAAAACTAAAAAATTATAACGCGCTGTTCTATAATATGTTAAGATAGGAAAGCCAATATACAATGTATATATAATCATTGTCGCTGATTGGTTCAGACAGTGGGGCTACCGATGCTTAGTTTATGGACTGTTTTTCAGGCCTGGGGAAACGAGAAGTCAGATCAGACGATATCATTATTTGATCCAGAAACAAAGCCTGCCTCATTGTACGCTGATAAGGAACAATATTTCTACATGTTCAAAGAAATTAATTATGTGTACAAGTGTACAGGTATGTATTGTGTTGCCGTCAACATTCATCCATCCGTCAAACTTGTGTTAGCGGCCACCTCCGAGTAAATGCCCTCCTTTTTAAATCTGCCAGTCTATCCTGAGGTTGGCCTTTGTGCAAAGGTTTGACTTATATCTATTGGGTTTGCAGTGGTATTTGCCAGACGTAGTAGTGCAGATTCAAACCTTCCTACATATCTGAATGGTTGTATTATTGTATCCAACCAACGACACAATCATCAAATCCACCACTTGTTAGCATCTCGCATTCCCACCCACATACTGGTATCTAGGAGCTTACCGTTAGCATCTCGCATTCCCACTTTCATACTGGTATCTAGGAGCTTAACGTTAGCATCTCGCATTCCCACTTTCAAACTGGTATCTAGGAACTTAACGTTAGCATTTCGCATTCCCACTTTCATACTAGTATCTAGGAGCTTAACGTTAGCATCTGGCATTCCCACTTTCATACTGGTATCTAGGAGCTTAACGTTAGCATCTCGCATTCCCACTTTCATACTGGTATCTAGGAGCTTAACGTTAGCATCTCGCATTCCCACTTTCAAACTGGTATCTAGGAACTTAACGTTAGCATCTCGCATTCCCACTTTCATACTGGTATCTAGGAGCTTAACGTTAGCATCTGGCATTCCCACTTTCATACTGGTATCTAGGAGCTTAACGTTAGCATCTGGCATTCCCACTTTCATACTGGTATATAGGAGCTTAACGTTAGCATCTGGCATTCCCACTTTCATACTGGTATCTAGGAGCTTAACGTTAGCATCTCGCATTCCCACTTTCATACTGGTATCTAGGAGCTTAACGTTAGCATCTGGCATTCCCACTTTCATACTGGTATCTAGGAGCTTAACGTTAGCATCTCGCATTCCCACCCACATACTGGTATCTAGGAGCTTAACGTTAGCATCTCGCATTCCCACCCACATACTGGTATCTAGGAGCTTAACGTTAGCATCTCGCATTCCCACCCACATACTAGTATCTAGGAGCTTAACGTTAGCATCTGGCATTCCCACTTTCATACTGGTATCTAGGAGCTTAACGTTAGCATCTCGCATTCCCACTTTCATACTAGTATCTAGGAGCTTAACGTTAGTATCTGGCATTCCCACTTTCATACTGGTATCTAGGAGCTTAACGTTAGCATCTCGCATTCCCACTTTCATACTGGTATCTAGGAGCTTAACGTTAGCATCTGGCATTCCCACTTTCATACTAGTATCTAGGAGCTTAACGTTAGTATCTGGCATTCCCACCAACATACTGGTATCTAGGAGCTTAACGTTAGCATCTGACATTCCCACCCACATCCTGTTATCTGGGAGCTTAACGTTAGCATCTGGCATTCCCACCCACATACTGGTATCTAGGAGCTTAACGTTAGCATCTCGCATTCCCACTTTCATACTAGTATCTAGGAGCTTAACGTTAGCATCTCGCATTCCCACCCACATACTGGTATCTAGGAGCTTAACGTTAGCATCTCGCATTCCCACCCACATACTGGTATCTAGGAGCTTAACGTTAGCATCTCGCATTCCCACCCACATACTGGTATCTAGGAGCTTAACGTTAGCATCTCGCATTCCCACTTTCATACTGGTATCTAGGAGCTTAACGTTAGCATCTCGCATTCCCACCCACATACTGGTATCTAGGAGCTTAACGTTAGCATCTCGCATTCCCACTTTCATACTGGTATCTAGGAGCTTAACGTTAGCATCTCGCATTCCCACTTTCAAACTGGTATCTAGGAACTTAACGTTAGCATTTCCCATTCCCACTTTCATACTAGTATCTAGGAGCTTAACGTTAGCATCTCGCATTCCCACTTTCATACTAGTATCTAGGAGCTTAACGTTAGCATCTCGCATTCCCACTTTCATACTGGTATCTAGGAGCTTAACGTTAGCATCTCGCATTCCCACTTTCATACTGGTATCTAGGAGCTTAACGTTAGCATCTCGCATTCCCACTTTCATACTGGTATCTAGGAGCTTAACGTTAGCATCTCGCATTCCCACTTTCATACTGGTATCTAGGAGCTTAACGTTAGCATCTGGCATTCCCACTTTCATACTAGTATCTAGGAGCTTAACGTTAGCATCTGGCATTCCCACTTTCATACTGGTATCTAGGAGCTTAACGTATGCATCTGGCATTCCCACTTACATACTAGTATCTAGGAGCTTAACGTTAGCATCTGGCATTCCCACTTTCATACTGGTATCTAGGAGCTTAACGTTAGCATCTGGCATTCCCACTTTAATACTGGTATCTAGGAGCTTAACGTTAGCATCTGGCATTCCCATTTTCATACTGGTATCTAGGAGCTTAACGTTAGCATCTGGCATTCCCATTTTCATACTAGTATCTAGGAGCTTAACGTTAGCATATGGCATTCCCACTTTCATACTGGTATCTAGGAGCTTAATGTTAGCATCTGGCATTCCAACTTTCATACTAGTATCTAGGAGCTTAACGTTAGCATCTGGCATTCCCACTTTCATACTAGTATCTAGGAGCTTAACGTTAGCATCTCGCATTCCCACGCACATACTGTTATCTAGGAGCTTAACGTTAGCATCTCGCATTCCCACGCACATACTGTTATCTAGGAGCTTAACGTTAGCATCTCGCATTCCCACCCACATACTGGTATCTAGGAGCTTAACGTTAGCATCTCGCATTCCCACGCACATACTGTTATCTAGGAGCTTTACGTTAGCATCTCGCATTCCCACGCAAATACTGTTATCTAGGAGCTTAACGTTAGCATCTCGCATTCCCACTTTCATACTAGTATCTAGGAGCTTAACGTTAGCATCTCGCATTCCCACCCACATACTGGTATCTAGGAGCTTAACGTTAGCATCTCGCATTCCCACCCACATACTGGTATCTAGGAGCTTAACGTTAGCATCTCGCATTCCCACCCACATACTGGTATCTAGGAGCTTAACGTTAGCATCTCGCATTCCCACCCACATACTGGTATCTAGGAGCTTACCGTTAGCATCTCGCATTCCCACTTTCATACTGGTATCTAGGAGCTTAACGTTAGCATCTCGCATTCCCACCCACATACTGGTATCTAGGAGCTTAACGTTAGCATCTCGCATTCCCACTTTCATACTGGTGTCTAGGAGCTTAACGTTAGCATCTCGCATTCCCACTTTCAAACTGGTATCTAGGAACTTAACGTTTGCATTTCGCATTCCCACTTTCATACTAGTATCTAGGAGCTTAACGTTAGCATCTCGCATTCCCACTTTCATACTAGTATCTAGGAGCTTAACGTTAGCATCTCGCATTTCCACTTTCATACTGGTATCTAGGAGCTTAACGTTAGCATCTCGCATTCCCACTTTCATACTAGTATCTAGGAGCTTAACGTTAGCATCTCGCATTCCCACTTTCATACTGGTATCTAGGAGCTTAACGTTAGCATCTCGCATTCCCACGCACATACTGTTATCTAGGAGCTTAACGTTAGCATCTCGCATTCCCACCCACATACTGGTATCTAGGAGCTTAACGTTAGCATCTCGCATTCCCACTTTCATACTAGTATCTAGGAGCTTAACGTTAGTATCTGGCATTCCCACCCACATACTGGTATCTAGGAGCTTAACGTTAGCATCTGGCATTCCCACCCACATACTGGTAGCTAGGAGCTTAACGTTAGCATCTGGCATTCCCACCCACATACTGGTATCTAGGAGCTTAACGTTAGCATCTCGCATTCCCACTTTCATACTAGTATCTAGGAGCTTAACGTTAGCATCTCGCATTCCCACCCACATACTGGTATCTAGGAGCTTAACGTTAGCATCTCGCATTCCCACCCACATACTGGTATCTAGGAGCTTAACGTTAGCATCTCGCATTCCCACCCACATACTGGTATCTAGGAGCTTACCGTTAGCATCTCGCATTCCCACTTTCATACTGGTATCTAGGAGCTTAACGTTAGCATCTCGCATTCCCACCCACATACTGGTATCTAGGAGCTTAACGTTAGCATCTCGCATTCCCACTTTCATACTGGTATCTAGGAGCTTAACGTTAGCATCTCGCATTCCCACTTTCAAACTGGTATCTAGGAACTTAACGTTTGCATTTCGCATTCCCACTTTCATACTAGTATCTAGGAGCTTAACGTTAGCATCTCGCATTCCCACTTTCATACTAGTATCTAGGAGCTTAACGTTAGCATCTCGCATTTCCACTTTCATACTGGTATCTAGGAGCTTAACGTTAGCATCTCGCATTCCCACTTTCATACTAGTATCTAGGAGCTTAACGTTAGCATCTCGCATTCCCACTTTCATACTGGTATCTAGGAGCTTAACGTTAGCATCTCGCATTCCCACTTTCATACTGGTATCTAGGAGCTTAACGTTAGCATCTCGCATTCCCACTTTCATACTATTATCTAGGAGCTTAACGTTAGCATCTGGCATTCCCACTTTCATACTGGTATCTAGGAGCTTAACGTTAGCATCTGGCATTCCCACTTTCATACTGGTATCTAGGAGCTTAACGTTAGCATCTCGCATTCCCACTTTCATACTGGTATCTAGGAGCTTAACGTTAGCATCTGGCATTCCCACTTTCATACTGGTATCTAGGAGCTTAACGTTGGCATCTGGCATTCCCACTTTCATACTGGTATCTAGGAGCTTAACGTTAGCATCTGGCATTCCCACTTTCATACTAGTATCTAGGAGCTTAACGTTAGCATCTGGCATTCCCACTTTCATACTGGTATCTAGGAGCTTAACGTTAGCATCTGGCATTCCCACTTTAATACTGGTATCTAGGAGCTTAACGTTAGCATCTGGCATTCCCATTTTCATACTGGTATCTAGGAGCTTAACGTTAGCATCTCGCATTCCCACTTTCATACTAGTATCTAGGAGCTTAACGTTAGTATCTGGCATTCCCACTTTCATACTGGTATCTAGGAGCTTAACGTTAGCATCTCGCATTCCCACTTTCATACTGGTATCTAGGAGCTTAACGTTAGCATCTGGCATTCCCACTTTCATACTAGTATCTAGGAGCTTAACGTTAGTATCTGGCATTCCCACCAACATACTGGTATCTAGGAGCTTAACGTTAGCATCTGACATTCCCACCCACATCCTGTTATCTGGGAGCTTAACGTTAGCATCTGGCATTCCCACCCACATACTGGTATCTAGGAGCTTAACGTTAGCATCTCGCATTCCCACTTTCATACTAGTATCTAGGAGCTTAACGTTAGCATCTCGCATTCCCACCCACATACTGGTATCTAGGAGCTTAACGTTAGCATCTCGCATTCCCACCCACATACTGGTATCTAGGAGCTTAACGTTAGCATCTCGCATTCCCACCCACATACTGGTATCTAGGAGCTTAACGTTAGCATCTCGCATTCCCACCCACATACTGGTATCTAGGAGCTTAACGTTAGCATCTCGCATTCCCACCCACATACTGGTATCTAGGAGCTTAACGTTAGCATCTCGCATTCCCACTTTCATACTGGTATCTAGGAGCTTAACGTTAGCATCTCGCATTCCCACTTTCAAACTGGTATCTAGGAACTTAACGTTAGCATTTCCCATTCCCACTTTCATACTAGTATCTAGGAGCTTAACGTTAGCATCTCGCATTCCCACTTTCATACTAGTATCTAGGAGCTTAACGTTAGCATCTCGCATTCCCACTTTCATACTGGTATCTAGGAGCTTAACGTTAGCATCTCGCATTCCCACTTTCATACTGGTATCTAGGAGCTTAACGTTAGCATCTCGCATTCCCACTTTCATACTGGTATCTAGGAGCTTAACGTTAGCATCTCGCATTCCCACTTTCATACTGGTATCTAGGAGCTTAACGTTAGCATCTGGCATTCCCACTTTCATACTAGTATCTAGGAGCTTAACGTTAGCATCTGGCATTCCCACTTTCATACTGGTATCTAGGAGCTTAACGTATGCATCTGGCATTCCCACTTACATACTAGTATCTAGGAGCTTAACGTTAGCATCTGGCATTCCCACTTTCATACTGGTATCTAGGAGCTTAACGTTAGCATCTGGCATTCCCACTTTAATACTGGTATCTAGGAGCTTAACGTTAGCATCTGGCATTCCCATTTTCATACTGGTATCTAGGAGCTTAACGTTAGCATCTGGCATTCCCATTTTCATACTAGTATCTAGGAGCTTAACGTTAGCATATGGCATTCCCACTTTCATACTGGTATCTAGGAGCTTAATGTTAGCATCTGGCATTCCAACTTTCATACTAGTATCTAGGAGCTTAACGTTAGCATCTGGCATTCCCACTTTCATACTAGTATCTAGGAGCTTAACGTTAGCATCTCGCATTCCCACGCACATACTGTTATCTAGGAGCTTAACGTTAGCATCTCGCATTCCCACGCACATACTGTTATCTAGGAGCTTAACGTTAGCATCTCGCATTCCCACCCACATACTGGTATCTAGGAGCTTAACGTTAGCATCTCGCATTCCCACGCACATACTGTTATCTAGGAGCTTTACGTTAGCATCTCGCATTCCCACGCAAATACTGTTATCTAGGAGCTTAACGTTAGCATCTCGCATTCCCACTTTCATACTAGTATCTAGGAGCTTAACGTTAGCATCTCGCATTCCCACCCACATACTGGTATCTAGGAGCTTAACGTTAGCATCTCGCATTCCCACCCACATACTGGTATCTAGGAGCTTAACGTTAGCATCTCGCATTCCCACCCACATACTGGTATCTAGGAGCTTAACGTTAGCATCTCGCATTCCCACCCACATACTGGTATCTAGGAGCTTACCGTTAGCATCTCGCATTCCCACTTTCATACTGGTATCTAGGAGCTTAACGTTAGCATCTCGCATTCCCACCCACATACTGGTATCTAGGAGCTTAACGTTAGCATCTCGCATTCCCACTTTCATACTGGTGTCTAGGAGCTTAACGTTAGCATCTCGCATTCCCACTTTCAAACTGGTATCTAGGAACTTAACGTTTGCATTTCGCATTCCCACTTTCATACTAGTATCTAGGAGCTTAACGTTAGCATCTCGCATTCCCACTTTCATACTAGTATCTAGGAGCTTAACGTTAGCATCTCGCATTTCCACTTTCATACTGGTATCTAGGAGCTTAACGTTAGCATCTCGCATTCCCACTTTCATACTAGTATCTAGGAGCTTAACGTTAGCATCTCGCATTCCCACTTTCATACTGGTATCTAGGAGCTTAACGTTAGCATCTCGCATTCCCACGCACATACTGTTATCTAGGAGCTTAACGTTAGCATCTCGCATTCCCACCCACATACTGGTATCTAGGAGCTTAACGTTAGCATCTCGCATTCCCACTTTCATACTAGTATCTAGGAGCTTAACGTTAGTATCTGGCATTCCCACCCACATACTGGTATCTAGGAGCTTAACGTTAGCATCTGGCATTCCCACCCACATACTGGTAGCTAGGAGCTTAACGTTAGCATCTGGCATTCCCACCCACATACTGGTATCTAGGAGCTTAACGTTAGCATCTCGCATTCCCACTTTCATACTAGTATCTAGGAGCTTAACGTTAGCATCTCGCATTCCCACCCACATACTGGTATCTAGGAGCTTAACGTTAGCATCTCGCATTCCCACCCACATACTGGTATCTAGGAGCTTAACGTTAGCATCTCGCATTCCCACCCACATACTGGTATCTAGGAGCTTACCGTTAGCATCTCGCATTCCCACTTTCATACTGGTATCTAGGAGCTTAACGTTAGCATCTCGCATTCCCACCCACATACTGGTATCTAGGAGCTTAACGTTAGCATCTCGCATTCCCACTTTCATACTGGTATCTAGGAGCTTAACGTTAGCATCTCGCATTCCCACTTTCAAACTGGTATCTAGGAACTTAACGTTTGCATTTCGCATTCCCACTTTCATACTAGTATCTAGGAGCTTAACGTTAGCATCTCGCATTCCCACTTTCATACTAGTATCTAGGAGCTTAACGTTAGCATCTCGCATTTCCACTTTCATACTGGTATCTAGGAGCTTAACGTTAGCATCTCGCATTCCCACTTTCATACTAGTATCTAGGAGCTTAACGTTAGCATCTCGCATTCCCACTTTCATACTGGTATCTAGGAGCTTAACGTTAGCATCTCGCATTCCCACTTTCATACTGGTATCTAGGAGCTTAACGTTAGCATCTCGCATTCCCACTTTCATACTATTATCTAGGAGCTTAACGTTAGCATCTGGCATTCCCACTTTCATACTGGTATCTAGGAGCTTAACGTTAGCATCTGGCATTCCCACTTTCATACTGGTATCTAGGAGCTTAACGTTAGCATCTCGCATTCCCACTTTCATACTGGTATCTAGGAGCTTAACGTTAGCATCTGGCATTCCCACTTTCATACTGGTATCTAGGAGCTTAACGTTGGCATCTGGCATTCCCACTTTCATACTGGTATCTAGGAGCTTAACGTTAGCATCTGGCATTCCCACTTTCATACTAGTATCTAGGAGCTTAACGTTAGCATCTGGCATTCCCACTTTCATACTGGTATCTAGGAGCTTAACGTTAGCATCTGGCATTCCCACTTTAATACTGGTATCTAGGAGCTTAACGTTAGCATCTGGCATTCCCATTTTCATACTGGTATCTAGGAGCTTAACGTTAGCATCTGGCATTCCCATTTTCATACTGGTATCTAGGAGCTTAATGTTAGCATCTGGCATTCCAACTTTCATACTAGTATCTAGGAGCTTAACGTTAGCATCTGGCATTCCCACTTTCATACTAGTATCTAGGAGCTTAACGTTAGCATCTGGCATTCCCACTTTCATACTGGCATCTAGGAGCTTAACGTTAGCATCTCGCATTCCCACGCACATACTGTTATCTAGGAGCTTAACGTTAGCATCTCGCATTCCCACCCACATACTGGTATCTAGGAGCTTAACGTTAGCATCTCGCATTCCCACTTTCATACTGGTATCTAGGAGCTTAACGTTAGCATCTGGCATTCCCACTTTCATACTGGTATCTAGGAGCTTAACGTTAGCATCTGGCATTCCCACTTTCATACTAGTATCTAGGAGCTTAACGTTAGCATCTCGCATTCCCACTTTCATACTGGTATCTAGGAGCTTAACGTTAGCATCTCGCATTCCCACCCACATACTGGTATCTAGGAGCTTAACGTTAGCATCTTGCATTCCCACTTTCATACTGGTATCTTGGAGCTTAACGTTAGCATCTGGCATTCCCACTTTCATACTAGTATCTAGGAGCTTAATGTTAGCATCTGGCATTCCCACTTTAATACTAGTATCTAGAAGCTTAATGTTAGCATCTGGCATTCCCATTTTCATACTAGTATCTAGGAGCTTAACGTTAGCATCTGGCATTCCCACTTTCATACTAGTATCTAGGAACTTAACGTTAGCATCTCGCATTCCCACTTTCATACTGGTATCTAGGAGCTTAACGTTAGCATCTCGCATTCCCACTTTCATACTGGTATCTAGGAGCTTAACGTTAGCATCTGGCATTCCCACTTTCATACTGGTATCTAGGAGCTTAACGTTAGCATCTGGCATTCCCACTTTCATACTAGTATCTAGGAGCTTAACGTTAGCATCTCGCATTCCCACTTTCATACTGGTATCTAGGAGCTTAACGTTAGCATCTCGCATTCCCACTTCCATACTGGTATCTAGGAGCTTTACGTTAGCATCTCGCATTCCCACTTTCATACTAGTATCTAGGAGCTTAACGTTAGCATCTCGCATTCCCACTTTCATACTGGTATCTAGGAACTTAACGTTAGCATCTCGCATTCCCACTTTCATACTGGTATCTAGGAGCTTAACGTTAGCATCTCGCATTCCCACCCACATACTGGTATCTAGGAGCTTAACGTTAGCATCTCGCATTCCCACCCACATACTGGTATCTAGGAGCTTAACGTTAGCATCTGGCATTCCCACCCACATACTGGTATCTAGGAGCTTAACGTTAGCATCTGGCATTCCCACTTTCATACTGGTATCTAGGAGCTTAACGTTAGCATCTCGCATTCCCACTTTCATACTGGTATCTAGGAGCTTAACGTTAGCATCTCGCATTCCCACTTTCATACTGGTATCTAGGAGCTTAACGTTAGCATCTGGCATTCCCACTTTCATACTGGTATCTAGGAGCTTAACGTTATTGTATTTATTTGAAAATGTTACAAAATATGGATAGGTTCACCGTATTATATACGCTTTGTACGTATGTTTAACTATGTTATCATATCTAATATACAAAATGTACAGGTACGCATGTTTAACTATGTCACCATATACATGTGTGTATATTTAACTCTCTGATTATATACAATTCGTTTCTAGACAAGTGCAAGACAACATGTTATAATGGTGGATACCCAGCTATTGTCAACAAGAAGTGTTCGTGTAGATGTCCTGAGGGACTGAACACCAAGAAAAGATGTAAATCTATACTAAGAAAAGGTTAGTTTTTGAGTTTGTCAATATATACATGTACATAACATGTATAGATTTTATTATATGTGACACTATTGTTTTGTTTCAGTATTTGCATTTCTTGTTGAGGCCATACTGTAATTTATGTCAAGGTATGTGGTGTTTGAATATATATATAAACATTTTATCTTCGTTAAAAAAATCACTATAATTATTTATTTTTTAATAGACGGTTATTGACAATTGTTTTCTTAAAACAGTTATACAACTAAGTTCCTTTTATAAATTCCTGTCGTTGTTGTCTTCACATAAACATGTCAAAATTGTATTTTGAACAGATTACAAGTGTGGAGGAGTAGTCACTTTAAGTACAAAAAAACAGTGGAGCAAAATTAGATCACCAAAAATTCTAAACAAGAGCCAGCATGCAACGTGCTTTTGGTATATAAAGGTATTCATGTTCCTTATCAAAGTATTATGTTATAGAAGCTGACATATATTGTTTCTTCATACGATACTTTATCCGAGGGATTTCTTTATTTTTATCTGGAATAAAGTTTGATGTGTCATCTGTTGTTCTAAAGAGTTTTAAGAAAATATATCGAGCCTGGGAAAACAAAATTATGTTGTTGTTGCTGAGAGGTTTTGCTCTATAGAGAGGTTAAATTAATAGTTCAATCGTGTAGTGTGAAAATCGTGTTGATGTTGAACTTGAAGGGAGGTTGTTGCTCAAGAGAGGGTCGCTCTGGAGAGGTTACACTGTACTTGTGTTCCCCCTTTTTGTTTACATAAGTTAACAAGGTCATAATCCAAATGCTATTCTGAGTTTTGATTATTTAATGATGTTGAAGCTTGTCTGATTGTCTGTTTTTATTCTTCACCGATTTATTCCCTTATTTTACCAGAGCCCTCCAAACACTCGGGTCCTGTTAGATTTTCCAACATTCAAAATCCACCAGAACACAGATTCTTGTCGAGATGAAGTGGCAGTGAAATCTTATCTCCCAGGAATGTATGGAGCATCGTACGTAGATATAGTCTGTAGCCTTCTAAGTAACTCTAGTTCATGTTTGGCTGTAATTAGTTAGCGAATAAAGCCACTCGCTTAGTATATACAGTACTTACTTTATTACTACATATATATAATAATTACATTGCTTTCTTAAACAAATATGCCTTCTTTTGAAGAGTATGTAAGTAGATAATGATTCATTCACGAGATTATTCAGTCAATTAACATTAATATTGAACTTGTTTTGTTGTTTACATGTATGTACAAAATGCATTGCGGTATTCACTTTTCACATAAAGTACGTATTGTCTGTGTGCAGATGTAGATATAGAGTAATTTTCTATATCGTTCAAAATCTCTCATGATTAGTTTATGATTTTAGGTATTGTGGCTATGATTTTAAGAAGACGGTACAAAGCACGGGAAGTATTCTCGGCTTCACCTTCACACAAACACCGGCCAGATCAATGTCACAAATATCTACATTCGAAGCTAAAGTATCATTTATTCCAGGTGAGTATATTTATTGCATTTTACCATGTCAGTGTATTATTTTATATACAGTGCAACCTCTCCAAAGCTACACCCTTTGGGAGCAGCAAAATTATGTTGTTGTTGAGAGGTTATTGCTCTGGAGCGCTTAATTAAATTAATACATAAAAATCGTGCAGTAGGAAAAATATATTGCTGTTGTTGAAGGGAGGTTGTTGCTCAAGAGAGGGGGCTGCTCTGAAGAGGTTGTACTGTACGAGCTTATCCGAGATATGTCTCAACTGCAATACTTTTATGTCAGCTCCAGATATTTTGAGAAATGTTACGCATACAAATGCTGATGTTATAAATATATTTATCATTCAGACAAGAAAATCGATAAATTCAAGAGAAATCTAAATTTTACTTAATACAAAAAGAATTACTTTGCGTGTAAAAGAACGTTTGTTAGACAGAAGTCTTATATTCCAAAGGGCAAACGCTGTATTATTATCGTATTCTAAAGGGATATATTACCATTCTAAAGGTATAGCACCCTGTAATTACCATATTCTAAAGGTATTGCACGATATTACGTCATATTCTAAAGGTATTGCACTGTATTTTTACGCATTGAAAGTGTTCACATTACATGCTTAAAAAAGCGAATTCAACGTAAATTCTGTACACCCGTTTCCCTTTTTAACTAATATAGTTTTAATGTGCCTTTTTAATTGATTTATTTCAGAGGATTCGTATTGTTACAACCTGGACAATAAAGGTGTGGATTATATAGGCTCTGTAAACTATACAGATGATTCGACGGCCTGTCTATCTTGGGACAGAGTAACCATGTGTAAACATCACATGTTTAACATTCAGTAAGTATGTAATTCGGGTACCCATGAATTATCTTTAACTATACATGTATTTAAACAAATAATCCCCGAGTGTGGTTATTTTCTGATTGACACTGTGTAAAATAAAACATAACTTTGGAACATTTCAATATGAAGCCCGCCATAAAATAAGACCCCTTATATTCTAAGCTGTAAAGGATTATTCCTGTATATATCAATTTGATCATGAGATTATTATGTTGTTTTTACATACGGTGGTCCGAATATTTGGTTCTCGCTGTACAATATTTATAATGTGTCCGTACTAAGCAAACTAATCACTACTGTGACATGTTTTGTCTTAAGAAGAGACACACTAACCAATAATTGTTTTTGAATTTGCTTCTAACTGAACTTCTAATTTTGGGTATTGTAGTGACGGTGATAAAAGACTGGAGAGGAACTATTGCAGGAATCCTGATAATGCAGCTGGTCCTTGGTGTTATATCAGTACAACTGGCTGTGTGAGAAAGTATTGCGATGCTTGTAATCTAGGTAAGAGTGAAATCATGCAATAGTCGGGGCTAGCCTATATCGTTGGTGGCACAGTAAAGTTGTATTTATTTCAATTACGTTCAGACCCTTTTGGAAGAAATTTCAGATTGGGGGAGGGGGTGGGAGGAGGGCAATTTTTTATTTTAGCTGACAACCCTAAGTAGGAGGAAAATAACCCATTTTGATTACTAATTCAGCCGAAATTATCAGCGGCTTAGCCCCCTCCATAGCTCGCCATGTTCCTACGGCTGCAAGCTGAATAAATTCCATATATTCAAGAAATTGTTCCACTTATAAACAGTGTTTGTAGGTATTTGATTTAGTAATACATATGTACAGATGATATCACTGGGTTAATTGAAGCCACTTTATATATTGACCGTATGTCAATACGATGTAGGTTAAACGTGCATAAATGGCATAGAATTCCCCGCCATTTTGTAGGTCACATATTAACTTAAGTACATTTTGCAGGGGTCTGCAAGGACCACGTGAACTGTGAAGAGCTTATTAAGAAAAACCCTAAATATTGCCAAACAAATTCGCTGGCGAATCGAAATTGTCGTAAATCATGTGGATTTTGCGCAAGAAGAAAACGATTGTCCAGTGGTAAGTTGATGGTTTATACATGCAATTTATTAAAATAAATGTATTATAAATTTTTAACATACTGTTGTGTATGGAAAAAAATAAAAACTAGTGTTTGTGTTTATGTAATTTTACAAGAATATAAGGTATTAGTATATACATGTATATTTTCTAATTAAAAAGGATATTCAGATATTCAACGGCATTATGATAGATGTTTTGATAAACCACTTTTCTCGGTGTGCTCTGATTGGTCACCAACATTTTGAGTATTTAATAAAACTCTGATATTATCAAATATCTAAGGCAATCAATGCTTTATACAATACAAAAAGTAAGATGGCATGATATTTTAGAAAAACGTGAAACTCTCCTAAGATCAAAGTGACGTCATACACTCAATCTGTAAAATGTCGAATAAAGTAAGCGAGAGTCCTGCTAACAAGTTATTCTGGAAAAACCAAGTTGAACGATTATAAAAGTTGGATTGTGTAGAAGAATATATTCTAAATAGATCAGTCCAAATGTATTGTTTCCTTCTCGATGAGAGTATAACAATTTTGAAGCGTCTCTTATTCAAATTTTACCGATTATGTATGTCATTGTAGTGTCGGAAACATTTTGTGAAGCTCCTAAGCTACCTCCTGATGCCGCTAAAATTACTTTGAAGAACAAGTACAGAGTTGGTGAGAACGTCAAAGTTGTTTGTAAACAAACAAACACAGAGTCTCAGGATATGACGTGTCTGTCGAATGGTCAATGGACAAAACTGAGATACGTGTGTGGAAGTAAGTGATTATTTTCTTCATCCATCATTCATGTCACTTTCGGTTGCCCAGTAAAACTTCACCCCTGGTTGTCTGCTAAAACAAAATTTGTTTCGAAACCTTGGACAGAACAATTGTAAGTTAAAGACCCATCGTACTACATGTATTTATATTGAACTAGTGGAGTTTATTTGTATGAAACCTGACTGAAACTAAAAAAGTAATTCTATGTCCCCATATCGAAAGAACGGGAGCATATTGTTTTTGGCCTGTCTGTCTTTATGTTTGTTTGTACCAAACTTTTACCTTAAACGCTTCCACATAAAATCATCAAACTACATATGTTGGTTCCTCATGACAACCTCTACATGACCTGTGCATTTTAAGGCCAGTAGGTCAAAGGTCAAGGTCACAAGGAGGTTATCTCATTTTTGGTGTACTGTGTTATACTTACAGCTTGTTTGACTGGGTGGTCGCTGTACAGAGATACTGACAGTAATGCTAAACATTGTTACAAGTTATTCAAGGTCAGGTTGAATCGTGTTAAAGCTGAGATCTTCTGCAATGACCAACACCCCGGGTCTACCCTAGTTGCCGAGGAGAAGTTTGAACACAACTTTGTTACACATCTGATCAGAAACGAAGAGTGGGTTTTAGATATTTATACAATTATGAATGTAATATATGTACATGGGATTTGATCATCCCGTCTAATAATTTGGTCTTCACAAAAATGCCACATACATGTCACATGTACTGTATTTCTGTGTCTAAAATTTAGCATATAAAATTCGCCCAAGTTCTCCCATATTGTGTTATATACTAAAACTAACCCAAGCGAAAGATCTATTGAAGATGAAATTAGTTGAATAATCTATCTATAATTTACGCTTTGTTAAATCACTTTTTTCAATCATAGCTAATTAAATACCTGTTCTGTGCGTTTATATAATGTCACATTACGTTTGAGCTTCTAGTCAAAGATTTGTTGTGTGGTTCCAATGACAAGAGTTCTACAACGGCTGTTGAACATTGTTCAAACAAACTTGTATACAGTGGAGAGTCGGATAAAGTGATCGTTCTCTTGACTTGTCTTGATTTCAAAGTAATGAATATAATGAAATATGGATAACATAAAGAAATAAGTAAATAAATATATATGGGTCGCCCGGACCTCACTACATCCGTGATTTACTGTAGTTAGTATATTTTGCTTGATATAAAACCAACTATTCAACTATCCAGCTATTCATAGCTAATGTTAAAATGTTTATCTTCTAATAAAGTTTGAACAAAAATAAAACCTAAAATATAATAATTATGGAATACACGTGATATAATTATCCACTGCATCACCTCCGTTTAGAGCCTAATAAATCTTCGCAATGCAGTCAAACGTGTGCTTATTGCCACTGATTAGTAATCATTAACCCCTCATGGTTGTGATAACGACTCACATTCGAGATAAAAATGTCACATGTGATGAAGCTGTACAAGAAGCATATGGAATGTTGGCGGTGTACGCCTGGTGTCTTCCTTAAAGGGGTAACTCTCGCTGGTATACCAGCGAGTATTTGTGGGTTGGGCTATGTAAACTGATGTGCCTAATACTACCTGTCAATTAAACTCTCTGTTGTTTAAAATAGCACAAGAATGGATGAGTCATCAACTGACCACTGGTTAGTTAAGTACTCCTGTTATATAGAAAGCATCGGCTGCTCAACATTAGCACGTGCCTCTGTTTACAAACAGAGAGTTTATCAGCAAGTAGCCACACCTCCCGGGGAAATTCAAATTCAAATTTTCTGTTGGACAGGTTTAAACATTTTCTCAAAGTAACACTTAGAATTAATATATTACAAAGATTTTTGGATGAAATGTTTTGACATGGAATAATTTACCATTGTGAGAATTTTCAAAAAATATTTTTCTGTAGTTTATTCAAAAATTCAAAAAAGGGCTCTCTGATATGAAACATGCATAAAAATTTACAAAAACCCGCCCCAGCGCCATCTAGTGGTTTATATAGTCCAGTTACCCCTTTAACGTTAAAACTGGAAGGTCACCAAATGGCCCTGGCTGTTGGTGGGACGTTAAACCCCAGATAAAAAAGCAACACTTTGTGATATACGTCATTTACGTTAAGATTTTATTGTTCGAATGAACATTTTGATAGATATGACCTCAAGGAAGGCATGCTAATGATTTGATTGGCTGCCGTTCACATGGCGGGCTTTGTGCTTATATAGTCCATTCTCCCCGGACCGACTGTTTGTAAGACAAATACCGTTATACCTGTGAAACAGTCTTAGGGAAGACATAATGTGGACTTTTT
Organism: Lutraria lutraria; assembly: GCA_964023205.1. Classification (NCBI taxonomy): domain Eukaryota; kingdom Metazoa; phylum Mollusca; class Bivalvia; order Venerida; family Mactridae; genus Lutraria; species Lutraria lutraria. The sequence goes on from OZ026845.1 coordinate 10,388,912, forward strand.
GACAGGTGATCTTTATTCAGATGCCATTTTTCGAAATAATCAATGAATATCTTTAAAAGAATGGCCTTTATTCACGATGATGGCCGCTGACACAGGATTGACTATTCATATATGTATATTGATGATTATTTATTATGTTCACGAGATCAACCAATCCTTATCACGAGTTTTGTTGACTTTCAGAGGTGCGTGTTTCCCTGTTTGGCTTGGAATTCATCGGATACATGGTGGAATATTCAAAGATAAAGATGGAAGGGAAGTAGTATGGACAAACTGGGCAAATGGTAAATACGTCAGTTGACGATTTGAAATGTGGGTTTTTCCAAAAACATATGCAACATTTTTCAAACCGATTACTTTCTTATTTCATGATAATTTTCTCATATGAGAATTATTGCCTTGAAGAACATTGAGAATAATTTTATCTAACTCTAAACACAGTGGTTTATTCTCCACAATGGTCTAATAAAGTTAATCTCCAGTTGGCTTTATTATTTTCTGTCAATAATTTAATTGGTGATGAATTTCCTAAAAAAAAAAACAACAATGAAACAATTCTATTTATTTTTCAAAGATCATCCAAGAAAATTCAACTGCGCTTCTATTAGTTCACAGTGTAACTGGGTGGGTAAAGGTTGCCGTCAAAAACAGAACGTTCTGTGTCAGTACCCTCAACAAGGTAAATTTCTAAATAATTTATAATACATGTAATATTAAGCTTTTACATACTGGTGATATTTGACTATATGTTGACTTGTCACTGAATGACTGTATGTTACCAAGTCTGTATTAGTCTGGACTACTTTTGAGTAAACACCGGAGACCACAGGCTAAGTCTGCGTTGGATACTAAACACTAATGGTGAGAGGCATTATATGCCGAAAATACCAATAAACTTAAACTAAGTACTACATGACACTGACGTCTCAATATCAAATGTCTAGGCATCGCGTGATTTTGTCCATTACGGTATTACTGATAAGTTATTTATTTCATTTATCATTTAGGGAGATAAGATTTTGAAGAACCGGGCATTTATATCCCTACTCTTTTCGAATAGTTTTTTCCTGATTTTTTTATCTTGCCCGGTGTAAAGCCCAGATACACGCCTAGATCCCAAGACCTTTCGTTTAGTAGTCCACTACCCATCACCCCGCAAGTGTAATGAGATCAAAGTACTTAACTTTATAAGTATGTACCATGCATATAACAAACCAGCGACCCGTTTCATAGACATAACATTGCTTAGGTATGAAGTTTTGAATTTAAACAATCGAGCTATCCACTGCTTATAAATAAATAGGCTTGTTTAGCGATCTGTCGTTGTTTTATACTAGTAAAGATAAATGTCAAAAGTGCACACCATTGGCAAGATATTCAAATTAATAACAACTTCTATCTTGGTTAAGTTATTTCTATCGAACCGGGCCATTAGAACATTATTTTCTTCACTTCAGATCCACTGATTTGTTCTAACCAGAGGTCGGATTGTTATTATATTCAACGGAGGAACGCCAAGTTTTGTACTGAGCATGAATCGTTTGCAATGACATATTGCGCAAAGACCTGTAACTTGTGTTGATCGAGCATCTGAAACACCTCATGATGCTATGAAAAATGACATGTTGTGTATAAATATACTCGGAAGCAACAATAACACGTTGTTTCTTCGTACAACATACGACGTGTATTACTCAGCATCTCATTTCTAGTACACTTACTGTTTATATAATTATTATAACAAAGTCCTAACTAAAATTTTACACACGTACACTGCGTTTAATTTAGTACTTAGAAGAATACAGCTAAAACAGAAAGCAAAGCTTTTTTATCTTAATGCAACCATACATAAGGTATCTCTAATTCGCTACTTTTCATCCAACATCTTATAGCAATGGGGGACAGTTTGTAATTTCATTATCACGAGAAGACCCCATCTTCTATACAACAAGATACATACACACGTTTTCAAAGTATTATGCAGTTAAAAGGTATCATGTCTGATAACGAATATTGTATTATTGGACTCCATGCCAAGGGGCCATTTCAAACACAAAGGCCAGATGGTACTTATGGGTTTAAAACTCTTTGTGATTGTGCCAAACAAATCAACATAACAGAACATTTTTCCTTACAAAAAGGGATTTTGTCAATTATGTACATGTATGTGAAAAAAGCCAATCAGGCCTCTACCCGTATTAAATGATAACCGTACAGCAAACTAATGAAAGTCACTTAATAAGTTTAGTTTTATTAATTAATGTTGATACGTTTTCGTTGCAATCCAATAAAATTTATAAAAAATGACTTTACACTAAAGTTCAATTTTTAGGTCAGCAATGTTATTGTATACATGGAAGATCCCATTTGCAAATGTTTAGGTAACACAAATACTATAGAGCAATCTATGAATCATTACTATCACTGTCCTCTGTGGCGCAGTTGGTAAAGCATAAGGTAAATGAATATTGAGTACTGCTTCTGATATTAGTCATCATTTTTTATGTTTAAATTTTTATTCATTTTAATAAAAGTTAACTTTACATATATCGATAAAAAAGATGTTTAAAAGTTATTTTTATATTTGTATTGTTTCGTGAAATTATAACCTTACATGAGTAATTAGCATTTATAGATTTATTTCAATTGTGGTGTAATTATATAATAAGTAGAAACCGGTTTAGATATTTACTATATTATAGATTTTGAAATTGTTTTTGCATTCGGGATTTCGTTCAATAAAATCTGTAAAAGAAATAAAAACTTTGAGAAATTCATCAGAGAACAAACACATTTCTTCTTTCATTTGTCTCTTTTGAAATACAAAAAGGTACTATTCAGCGTGTATACATACATGTAACAAGAACAAACATATTTCATATTTCAATGAATAAATCATAAAAAATAAATGCAAAATTGTATAAAATAATTTAAAAAGAAAGTGCCATTGACTGTGTTCGAACCACTCACATCTACTCTATGTAACAATAACGTGTATGTACATGCCACCTTATCCATTACACCACGACTCTGGTTCACGTGAATGGTACTTTTTTACGGATTTAAAATGATTTGGGCAATTAATTTACAGTGATTACCTTTACAATGGTATCATCCAATATTCGGCCTTGACTATTAGAAAATTGAACTTATACTATAGTGGGCTCAAGTGTAAATATTTTTGCATAAAAAGAGACCAACAGCGCAGCTTCTAGCCCATTCACGCGAGAAAACGCTAGAATTTGACCCGCTAAAATTTAGAGCAATCAGAAATCACGTATTATTTGTAATAGCATTATAGCAAAGAAACCACAAACAAGATTGTCACTGAATATGACCCCTTCAATACGGGAAGAGCTTACTGTTGTTTTAGGACCGAGATGAATGAAAGCGAATTACCCGGGCTTATCATGTTGACGCTATGTAATACGCTAATAACTGAATACCAATAAATCAAAGTTTAATGATACGTAGTAATTAGTGTTTATTAAGGAAAAAATAAAACGTGCTGAAATTGAAATGTTTTTTTTCACATTTATATTTATCTGTTCATCTGTTGTTCAACGACACATTTGACAGCTATGGTTAGTTCAGATTATCGCCCTTGAGTGAGGGTAGATAAGATACAGGAGAACCGGGCATTTATATCCGCCTACTCATATTTCGAATAGTTGTTCCTGGTTCATTATCGTGTCCGGTGTTAACTACCGATACACCCCTTACCTATTTCCTGTGATTTTCTTAAATCAGCACTTGGCTCGGTAGTTGGTATGGTGACACTGTAAAAGGGTCCGAAAGGAGTCGAGATTCGAACCCGCGACCTTGCATTTAGTAGTCAATCGCATTACCACCCACATTGATAAGTCAGACATAAGGACTCCTTGGACCTTAAATGATGCACAACTTGTGGGAATTCTGCATACTTAAGTATAAACCACAAATATCATTCTGCTTTGTGTACTTTAGGTGTTAATCTGGGTAAATCATTATAGTTCGGAGACAACTCAACAACTTCAAATTTGAAATAATCTACAGTTATTTCCCTTTTCACAAAGCATTTTGCGTAAATGTACCAATAAACTATTCCATGTCATGTTTTAATTACGCACAGCGGAGATACAAACAAACAACGGGTTTCTATGACATACAGTCAAGCCTTTGTTAGCGTTCACCTTCAAATCAAGGTCAACCTGTGAATAAAGGTCATTCTTTTAAAACCGTCATTGATTATTTAGAACAAAATGACCCCAGGGTCCGTATTCACAAAGCATCTTAAGTAATTTTTTAACTTAAGTTATAATTTTCCTTACATTCGACTTTTTCCTTAACTCTTTTGTATTAATATAAAGGAGGAAATCACAATAATATGATTTTATCTTTGTTCTAAAGATGCCAATTATGAAAATGATAATTCATTTTCACACTTTTGATGACTGATTTACAAACTTTTACCATGAAATAAATTTACACTTAAGTAAAAATTTCGACTTAAGTTTAAAAAAATCTTAAGATGCTTTGTGAAAACGGACGCTGAATAAGGTATATACCACAATTAGTCTTTCTAAAGGATAGCATTTGTTCACAGGTTTGACTGTACACCAAATTAAAAAAACAAAGCAAAAAGTATTTAACTGATTTTATTTCACATACATGTACAGTAAAAGCCAAGTAAACCGGACCCCTTCCGGACTGGTGAAAAGTCCGGTTTTTAGAGAATTCCGGTTTTCAGGGAGTCCGGTTTACATAGGTTTTACTGTATATATCAAATTATACAAGGCGAAACAGTACAAAACTTGGATCTCTACCACACAGCTGGTTATGAAATATCAATCCGGGTCAGAATGAATTTCTAGTATAAGCAGTTATTTGATCATTCTTCGAGTAATGTGTCTCGTATTTTTTAGCTGTCCACCTGATAGCACCAAATATATTCAGGAACATTGTGATAAGGGATAAAACAAAGCAGGATAGATGACTGGTGACGAAATCTCGATGATACACACAACTACATGTAGCTTATATACGAACTTTATACAATACAAACCATTAAAATCGGACTCCCTGAAAACTGGAATTCTCTGAAAATCGGACGATTTGTCAAGTCCGTTGTTAACGGAATTCAAACAAATTCTCAGAAGACCGAACTGTTGGTTCAGGTCGGAAGAGGTCTGGTTTTCAGCAGGGTTTACTGTATAGATAACAATGCAACTATAAATTCTCACAGAAAAAATCAATGATTATCCACTTGCAGAATGTATGTACAACAGAAATATGTTGTCATCTTCCATACACACATGTGTACCATTGAAGCATCAGCAGTTTACATGTACTAATTTTACTTGTATTAATAAAATGTAATACAGTATTGAACTCGATTTCAAGTCCAAATTTCAGACATACAATTATACAAAAATGTCCCCTACCTCACAAGGGCTTGGAGGACCCTACATGTATTCGTTGTATTGCAATAAAGTTATGATTCGTTAATAAAAAACACAAAAAGCAATAAATTCAAACATAAAGCTTAACACACTGAACTAAATGAACCAAACAACACAGAAAAAATAGTTCCATTAAAATATATGAACACACAAACATGGACGTACGCACACTATGACCTCGGCATCGTATGTTGTTAAGTTGTTTTGACAAGGTCCTTGTCAATTCATCATAAATGTCTCCCCGTCGTGATTAACGTGACCCTCATTTCAAATTTTTCCTTGCAAACATTGTATGTATACATGGATTTAACACTTTCTCTACGCCTTTGATTAATTTCCGATTCTTTGTCAGCTAATTATGAAAGAATGAAACACGTACAAATTTCTGAAATATCTAATCAAAGTACTGAACGTACTCATGGAAACTGAACTTGCAATGGACATGGAACGGGAACCAGTTAAACAATTGTATAGTGGGTGTGGAAAAACGCAATACTTAGGTCCGCGTCGAAATTTATGCGCGCTGAGCGAGTGACATCTATTGAAAGCTGAGCTAGTAAGCCTATCGTTCAGTTTCCAAACATAATTTATACCAAACTAGAAACAGTTTCCAAAGTCGCTCTGAGTTTGCAAAGGGACACAACTAATCATAAAAAAACACACAAACCAAAAACATTATGAAGTAAAATACTGATTATAGTGAATTCTTTGGTGCCAAATAATAACCTAAATAATTCCATATTTAAACTATATCGATAGTACTGAAATAAAGATTGGCATGTCCTGGTTCCCGTCACTGAGAAATGCGCCTCGTACAAAAGTGTAGGGTTACAAATTTTTGTTACGTGGTTTCCGGTCACTACTTTTTCTACACTGGGTACTCGTTTTCAAGAATCATTGTAAGAATTGAAGACTTTCAAACATATTATATTGTATCTGTTCCTGCTGGCTGATCGAACAAACTGCTCGGCTTATTTTCAATTTCCCCGTCAAAGTCAGTTTTCTTTGGAATACATTGTGAGTTTTCAGGCACACCATAACGGCTTATTTTCAAACCAGAGTTTATGTTCTTTTGATTGCTTGGTTCTACTCTAATGGCGTCGCTTGAACCCATTGCTGGGTCCTCGTCAAAGTAATTATAAGGGAGCAGGAAGAAGGAAAGGTCAAGGCCGACTGTAGGGGTCACTGGGAAATCTTCCATATGTGGAATATGGTGCACACCCATCGTTACCCAGGCAACTTGATCCTGAAATAAAAAATATAATCTTAACTATTACCAATAGGGTTGCTTTCCACAGGGTAAGCACTAAGTACTACGATGAACAAATCGTTCTGAAATGCGAGGAAGCCATGTGATGCCATTTATACTTTTACAATGGTTTTATATAAAGCTTTATCACCATCGTGTACACACGCGCATTCACGTGGACTACTTTCATTGTCTACTGGAGAAGAATTTGATTAATAAAAACACCCATATCCTGGTGTTTGAAACATTTATTGCGACATATTCATAGAAACCAATAGATAAAGACCGCCTTATGGAAATTAGAAAATATTCTTTATTCAGAGTTAGTACTTGTACATGCACAGTAAAACCCCTGTAAACCGGACCTCTTCCGGCATGGGCTTAAAGTCTAGTTTTCTAAGAATTCCGGTTTTCTGAGAACATTTGATGAATTCCGAAAAACTGGGACTTGATAAATCGATCAATTTCCAGGGAATTCAGATTTTCAGGCTCTACTGTATTTGAATAAGAACTGTTAGACTTTACTGACATTAAAGTGTCAATTAACATCAGATATTCTTACTAGTTTGGCTTTTTCAATAATCCCAAGTAGGTACAATGTCTCCTATATTTTTAAAAAGGACGTCCGGATCGTAAACTTTGTACAAGATTAGGATAAGCTTTTGAAAAAAAACTACATGTACGTAGCTGTTGGATTGCTGTAAGTATTCTTTAAATACATATAGAAGTCATTAGCCTACCTAAAAGATGTAATCGGGGATTTTATTATATACAAAATGTACATGTACCACGAAGAAAACATTGATATTAGATGAAAAGTAGGATGAGAACATACCAATTGGGTTATGAGAACGCAGCACACATATACTAATCAGATAAATGTGAGATATTGACTTTATACGAATGTATTTGTTTCCGTGCAGGTTTCATTCAATGATTATACATAAAAATATATCGTAAAGTCCCTGATTTTATTCAAGGACCATGTTTTTTTTTCAATTGTACTGACAATTTAAACTGCTTTACATGTATGAATATACCGTTGTGTCTAGTTTTATTGATAAGAATGTATCATTTATGTGGTTTGCAAATAGGTATTTTGCTTTGAAATGTGATGTAATGCATAATAAAAATGAAAAAGCGAAACCTTCCAAAGTATAAATACATACCACATCTGTGATAACTTCATCACCAATAAAACTCTGAAAGTTCACCACAGGATCTTCTGCATCCCAGATAGCATACATAGAGCTGCTGCTCTGTTCTGATTCATGACGTTTTGTTACAGCAACCTGGTATCTGGCCCAAGATACAGATGGTTCCTGTCCTGTACCTTCAGGTACCAACTGAATATAAACATTTACAAATAATCAGTTAATAGACCTCTACATGAATGAAAGCAGAATAGATACACAAGGCAGTACTACGTACGAGCAAATGAGTTGATATCCATTTCCATACGATGTTGCACCGTAAAGGGTGCTTACATTTTTGTATGGGCTGCTGTGGCCGTGGTCCAGTGGTCAGTGTTGTGGATTTGTAACCCGGCGACGCAGATTCGATTCCCGGTCACCGAAGGTCATAGCCTTCCATTAACAACAATGTCGACTTTCCTCTACATATGGAGAGGTTTCTGGTTCCACGTGGAAGGACTAGTTAGTCATTGTCATAGTGCTGGTTCAAATACCGTCCAGGAAAACTGGCTAGGTGAATCGACCGTTGTATATAACTAAAAACGGCGTTAAACCTAGATAAATAAACATGCTTGTATAAAACATGCATCCTAATGATAACAACGCGCAAACCAAACAATCCAATACACATGTAGTAGAATGTTTTATTTTCAACGACCTGTAAAGTTGATTTGTTTGTTTATATCGAGTTTTACGCCCCTTTTCAACAGTCAAAGTCATATGAGGCGGACAGTTCACCTAATCAACTTTCCTGGAAAAAACCAGTACTAGACTCCAATCCACCGTAAGCAACTACCTACTTTCTCACATTAAGAGGCGTGGTCGGTAGCCGGGCTCGAACCCACGACCCTCCATCAGTGAGAGGTTACAGTGATTTAAAGTCAGCGACCTTAACCACTCGACCACGGAGGCGGTTCTGTATTAAGTTAATATTGACAAACAATAGCATTTGGGTTCAATTTGATGCTCGAATAAGAAGTTAGCCAGAGATTACATGGTTGCCCTTTTAACCAATCGCATCACAACTATAACAACACAGTCGACAAATGATTTCTTTACATACTCTGATTTAAAATCAATTTAACCCATTGTGTATACAATTCAGAGCCAGCATGTAATTTGATTCAAGATACGATTACATACCAAATAAGGAGGGACTCGGGTGCATTCATATAGCGCCAAGTGCCTGTGTGGTTTTGTCATGAAGTTTTACCTTTAACATAATATTCCACACAATGGGAACGACTGTCAAGTATACTTACATAATAAATAATTATGCTCGAAATACATTTGTAAAATCAAAAGTATCATTTAATTAAGAAGAAGATTGGTTACAGCTAGAAGTGAGCTATTGTTCGTATAAAGACAAATTAATGTCGTATAAGATAACGAAATTTCAATTGAAATGAAGCGTTTACCTACAAGACACGTACCTGTTTGGACATCCCTCTGGTAAAGAGTCTATATGCTCGAGGTACTCCAGACGATGATTGTTCAGATATATTGTAGAAAGTCAGATATTTGGGGACATCGAAATTGTATTTCATGGCTGCTTCTTTTTCCGTTTGTACTTGGTGTCGAACTATTTTTGTTTGATGATAGCGAGTTCCACTTTTCGACGACCATTGTGAATTATCAACTTCATGCTGTTCAATGTCAATCGTTTCAAATCTATTTTTGGATCCATGTATGTCAATATCAACTTTGAAATTAAACATGTGATGGTGGACATTACCAATTAGCTCATCTCGAAGTCGGAAACCGTATTCATCCTCGGCCTTAAATCGTTTAGAAGTAAGAATGTATCCAGTAGAAACGGCTTTTACTTCAACAGCCCCATTTTGGTGAAAGATAAAATCAAATATGTAGTCATAATTTACAACCGTAGTAATCGTTCTCACTGTGAGGACAATATCAGCCATGCCTTCGTAGAATTTATTTGAGCCACCGCTAGTATGGTGGCGCCTTAAAGGTAGTCCAGTATTGTGTTCAAAAACGCAAAAAGCGCGATCCACGTGGACTGGTTCCTCGTCTGTTTCCATCACGTGATCAGCACTCAAATATGTTGAATGTAACGGACAGTCAGCACCAGAAACAAGAGAGCGAGCTCTTGCTCCAATTAAGGCGACACTGTCAATATAATCTGCGAATCGTAATGCTGGACTGTTCGCGGAGTAAAATACAGCAATATCTTGTAAACTTAATTCGTATACAATCCTTTCATTGTTAAATCTGATGTCGAATAATTGAGGACCAGATATGGTGGACATTCTCACATCAAAGTCCCAATTCATATATTTGATATGACGTCCATTGATGGAGTATCTTTTACCATTAGGTTCAAACTCTTTAGGTGGTGGGAGTGGCTCCTCTGGAAATAAGTTACCACGTCGGTTCATCGATGAATATAAATTCTTATCATTTATAGGGTAGGGAATTTGTGTTTTTTCGACGGTGCCATATTCATAAGCTGTTCGCAAAGTATCAAGCGAATCAAACATCTGACCGCCATAATACACTTTATCAATGGTATATTCCTCATATCTCTTACTTGTTAGGTCCATTAACACTAAGAAATCGTATGCATGTAAAGTAGGATATTCTACATCAGGCAGAAGCCAGAACCACATTTTCCTTGCCATTGTTTCTCCACTTGACACAGGGGACATAGGTGTAATCATATGGAACCCAACACATGTGTCCTCGCAATCAACCAAACTTCCACCGTAACTTTCTCTAATGAGTGTACTAAGGTGTTTGTTAATATGATGAATCACCATTTGGTTAGCAGCCACAAGTTCTGGTGTTGTCAATGGACGGAAGAGAAAAGGTCTTGTACGTTCCTGATTTATGTAAATTGGGTTAGGTAGAGGTCCCACTACAAATTCTTGAATGTACGGTGCATGTTTATCTCCCCTGAATACTATAACACGTGCTTCTCTTGTTGGAGCGGCACGTCCTTTATCAAGGTAATTCAACGTAACAGCTTTGTTCGGGATGTGAATTTCCATTGTATATATATAACTACGGTTACAGAGTATACTATCTGGACGCACCAAGTTCAAGTCTAATTGATGGTACAAAAATTCTCTGATGGATAAGATTTCCTTTCTAGTGAGATCATGAAATGGCGGGAGTACTTCCGGTGGATCAAGATTAATATTATTGTCACGTGACGGACAGTTTTCCGTTTTGGAATCAAGTTTAGATTGTAATTGTGAGGCTACGACGGCAAATGCTATAATTAACGCCACCACAGTTACTATCAATACAAACACTACAATTCTGAAGATACCAATCACTCTACGGGTTTTCTCTGCTTTCTCTGTGTCTACTTGTTTAGGTTCTGAAAAATAAATTATGCAATCAATGGACTAAGTTGTGCAATGTCAATTGTGTCAATATCAATATATACCATTTGCAATTTTTTTAACCAGTTAAATTGAAAAGAACAAATTAGAGTAGCTTGCTGGTTACCAATTGTATAGAATATTCCTTACTCGTTGACTGTCAATTGTATCCCTTATGTATACCCCTGCATACATACAAGTATAAAAACGGACACACAGATAGAATACGTTTAGCAATATTTACACAACATTCTAGAAATCACTGAAAACCTCCCAAGTATGATTTTTTACATTCCACCATTGGCAAGTTATTAACATCCTTTTTAAAAAAACTAAAACTTCAAAGTCAAGAACGAGTCTGGCACAAGCTGCTAGTCTAATTATGTTATCGTTACTGATCCGGGCTTGTGTCTTTTTTATGGAGTATCAATCGTAACTACTCTGGCATTTCAGTAACTGAGAAATACACTTTTCTTTAGACAAACGCCGAGGAGTTCCGATTGATGGAGTATAAGCGTACTTTAAGCCGACAAAAAAAAAAATAGGGTTCATAGACAGAGAAGCCGGTACTTTCAGGGTACAAGATTCATGTTGGTTGATATTGTACGGCAATTAATACTCTAAAGCGTGTGCTTGTTTGCCTTTAATGTAACAGTGAGCATTTATCCATGAATGCGGATGGAAATGAACTATTGTCTACTAATATTTCACGTTGAATGAATTTATTTAAGTAATATAGATACACTCATGTTCAAAACCTTGCTAAGAGAAATTAATACGAGGGCAAACGTTGCTTTGGTAGGAAGGTGGCTTTTTAATACAGAACAACCTCTCCACAGCGGTCCTCTCTTGAGCAACACCCTCCCTGCAGCAATAGCATGATGTTTTTCCACTACACGATTTACTTATTGGTTTAAAGTCCCATAATCATATAAATTTATCGGTCGTAATAGCTTCTGTTTGTTCTATAACAGAGGAATCCGGAGTGTTTTCCTCCCGTGCGTACTTTATAGCAAGAAAAAATGTTTCCAAAACCACTATCGTATTTTTTTCAATATCATAAATACTATTTATGTTTTCCCGCAGTCATATTATGTGCACGGCATGAAGTGACGTCACGCGCTCTATATATTTCAAGTTTACAAAAAGCAAAATTCACAGCGAAATTAGTGTTTTTAGAAGAAAAAGGGCTTGTTTCGTCGGTTATAATTATCCTGGGATAATATCAGGAATTGTTTGTTTTCGCATATATTTTTGTAGCAAAAAGCTAATGGGACTTTAACCTCTCTAGAGCAACCATGAACACCTCAACAACAACATAATTTTGCTACTCTAAAAGTGTGTTGCTTTGGAGAAGTTGCACTGCACATGTATTTACAACAATAATGAGTAGCATACACAAATACCTAAATTTAAATAATGAATATTGGAAGCGACCTGTAAATTTTGACAAGCAACATCAAAAAGAAATGAAAGGGAGGTAACTCGAAAAATAAGAAAAATCAACGAAGTTTCATAGTAAAATACATTGTTGTTTATCACAAAATCACATGGGTTTATCATTCTTAGTGGAAGCGAGCGGGGCATGTTTGAATTCAGTAAACGCTGCTTGAATTGTTAATCTGTGAAATGAACTGTTAGGGAACACTTGATTCTGATAACTGAAACAATCATGTTGGTTAAATTCGAAAAAAGTTTTTGTTAAACTAATTGAGAAAAGAACACTGTAAGGTTAGGAAAACAATGTGAGTTTTTGAAATTAATGTACAATTTCTTGTCAGATATAGCTTGATACACTTTAAATACTTTAAGTGTTTGTTATCTTACATTATTAAATGTATGTACATGTGTATATTCAATTTAATACAGTGAATGGTGTACATTAGAATTACTCATGTATATATAAGCCGCACATGACATCAGTTGATATAGAATGCTCAACTTTTATAATCGGTCAACACGTTTTAAGAACATAACTTTCCGTTACTTTATTAGATATAATGAACAGATAAACCGTAAAATGTAATTCTTTTCTACCGTAGACTTCACATCTTATAAAGTAAGGGTATTTTACATTTTATCCATAAGTTATCAAGTAAAACAATTAATCATCCTAAACATTGTCATGGCCTTGTAAAATATTTGATAATCTATGTGAATTATAAAAGTTGAGCAGTTTATACCTCTGTCATTGTTCACCAGAGTTACTATTCATAAGTAATGTTAATGCATATATATGACGTGTTTAACATTTTAAGACAAATGTATTGTCATGCGGTTCATGTATAGTTGGTGCATAATGCATAGATAGCAAGTTATTACATGTAACCTAATTACCTATCATCATGTGATCTATGCAATTTACGATAAGTAAAATAGAATACAGTACAACCTTTCCAGAGCGGTCCTCTCTTGAGCAACAGCCTCCCTTTAAGAATAGTATATTTTCTTCCTGCACGATATAGCTATCAATTTAACCTCTCTAAAGCAACAACCTCTCAACACAACCTTAAAGTTGCTTCTCCCAAAAGGTGTTGTTTTGGAGAGGTTGCACTGTATATATTCTAAAATATCATTGGATGAATGTCCTTGATAACACTATATTTATTACACGACACGTAAAAGTTTGTTTAAACATATAAGTTTGTGCTTGTTTCTTTGATAAGTTTATTGAATATTTCAAGTTCAATTATTTCTCCAAATTGTGCCAATTTTTGTGGTAGGTGTTCCTCTAAACGTTTACATAAAACGTTGAAAGGGTTTCTTTTCCTTTTTTATACGGGGATGGTAAGTAAAACATTCAAAAATTTGACAATGATATACATGCGGATGTTATAAAATTACTTAGGTTTACAAAATAAGCATATGTAAATAGCATCTTTGGTGAATAAAGGGAATCTTTTTGTAAATGCAATTTTAAAATCAAATGTCAAATATATATATATTAACGTCTGTGAGTTTATAAACTTAGGCCTATATAGAATTTCGCTTTTCATGACCAATGAAACATTAAATGTGTCAAAAATCAATATTTCTATTCATGAAATTGGAGATATCTTTAAGAAAGAATGTACAAAAAAGCAATACATTCAGTATGTATAATATTGATAATTACATGTTTTGGTTCCCAATATATTATACAGTAAAACCCATCAAAACCGTACCCCATCCAGACTGGACCAAAAGTCCGATTTTCTAAAAATTCCAGGTTTCGCAGAGATTTTGATATACAATCCGAAAAAAGGGACTTGGAAAATTGTCTGATTTTCAGGGTATTCCTGTTGTCAGGGAGTCCAGTTTTCAGGGGTTTTACTGTGTATGTAAATCAGACGTACCTTGCAAGTTCATCGGTGCTTTTGCGTACTCGGCATCCATTTTTGTAGAATAAATCCAAGTATGCTAGTAATAGTTCACTGTACACACAACTACTGATAGAAAGTATTCCTTTTCCTTATTATGTCCTTATATGGTAAACGTGTACACAAAAGGGACAACTCTTGAAGAACTTGAACAATTTATAAATAAAACAAAATTTTAACCATTCGAAATTAACCAACGATTAACTAAACGTAATATCCTTCAGAAAACAAGAACTGGGAAACGTTTGACACTATTACAATTAGAACCTAAAAACGAAAATATGTTCTAAATGAAACTGAACTAATCGGTGTTGTCCAATGACAAGAGAAGTATGAAACATCCACGTGTTATGTTCAACATTGCACGAAATAAAATAAATTTCAAGTCGTGTTATCTTGCTTTAAGTACCATTGACAATACTGATTAATCTTGAATTCAACCAAATATAGATTACAGAACATTCGACGTTTTATTTAAAGGAAAATTTTCGAACTTAAAAAAGTTTAAAAACAAAAAAACGATACCACTGTAATCTTTGTCATTGAACATTATCAGTTATATCATACACTTTAATGATAATGATGGCAAATCATATTTTATTCATCCTAGCGAAACGAAACCACGCGAACCTGAGCTACTCGAAACAACTGGATAGAGCTACGAGAAAAAAACTTTATTTCTATACAAACTCATGTAAAATCACAGTATACGTCACAAAACATCCGTTGTTTACACTTGGGTAAAATCTTCACAGAGATAACAGCTGTCTGGTGAAGAAAATGTTCAACGTTCGGAGTATGTAATCGGTATGTAAGAGACAGACGTACCTGTCATGTTACATGTACGCCAATGTACATTTTTTGCATCACTAAATGATTTCAGCCTCTGGACTCCCAATTCATTCCCGTTTTCCTCTCAAACATTGTTTATAAGAAAATGAGCTTAATTCCTGGTGTTAAGATAGTTTTTTTAAACGCAACTCTTGGATATAAACAAATGTATTGTTGCGGTATGTATAGTTAGACTCTCATACCTTCAATACTGTTTGAGAATGACTTTGATATATGGTGTACATACGCGACGGAATTGTGACATATTTCGACTTGTTTGTATTAAATATTATGTACGTGTAAGCGGTTTTAGTGCATCTGACGTCCTTTGCCTCGAGCCATGATGTTTTAATGATAGCATTATATAAGGGCAAACCATTTTATGCTTGTCACATTGGTTCGGTGTAACGATGACACCACGACCGTGTTTGGTCAATCTTTAGTTTCAGGTCCTTCGATTGATCTGATATTTGAACGCTTGCAGTATCAAAAGTGCCCCTATGATAAATTTAAGTTATTAACTATTAAAATAAACAATGCAAGGATAGACGTAGTTGATATTTTTCTCTGTGTATGATATCAAGAGAATATAGTACTGACATATATCAGTAAGAGTGTGTCAGTTGAAGCAAAGTTTACATTGAGATAGGAACAGGCCATGTTTTATTACAAGCATTTTTGAATATTGTTTGTTGATCTTTGTCTCATAAACGTTTGTCAACAAGTGGGTGTAGACGCCATAAAGCTGTACAGTCAATCCAGGATACTATAGCAATCACTTACACAGCCTTTATGCACCAAACAACTTTTTTATGTAAGTATATCATGGTTTATTTTTTTAATAAGTGGACATTTTAAGATGACCATTGTACAAAGGTGGCCATCGGTTACAGATGAACATTATTCACTGGTGACCAATACCCTACGTTGTATACTATGCACATATGGGATGATCGGTGGTCGAGTGGTTAAGGGTTCGATTCTCGGCCCGCCTTTCAATGTCAAGGACGTTTGTTCGGTGTCCCCATCCAAACTAATGAGTTAAGAAAATCACAGGAAATGAATGAGTCAGGTATCGGTGCTTTACATCGGGCACGGTAAAGAAACAGTATTGTTTGTTTGTTTGTTTGTTTATACCGAGTGTTACGCCCCTTTTCAACGGTCAGAGTCATATGTGGCGGACAGTTCACCTAACTATCGTCCATGGGAAGTACCAGTTCTAGACTCCCATCTTCCCGGTCAATAACTGCCTACTTTCTCACATAAAGGATAAATAACCAGGACAAACTATTTGTTACAAATGTCCGGTTCACTTTTATTTCCCTTCCGCTCTCCCTGGGGTGGGGGTGGGGGGGGGGGGTCTGAAATTGGCCGCTAAACAACATATAAATAGATAGATAAATATACCGAACACCACCATTTTATAATCGGTCCTTACTGGATAAATGTTTGACTACATCATAGGAGTTTTACATCAACAATTTGTATACAGATGTCAAATACATTTTCGTGATTTTCATGGACAAAAAAACAGAACTAGTTTTTTGGGAACTAATGGAAAATAAAAGAAAGGATGAGTGTATAAGGGAAAATGATTCTTTTTACTATAAAACTACTTATAAATGCTTGAAATTTATGAAATGACGCACAAATTATTAACAAATAATCAGAATCCAAACAATTTTGAACTGTGTGGTGTAATGAACACTAATTAAAGTAATTATGTTTACAAGTCTTGTCAGCTTCGTAAAAGAGGATTAGTTTCTATATTTATTGTGTATATAAAACAAAGCCATACGTCAATTGTTACGTACATCTTTAATAAGACACTTAATTATTACATAACATAGCTTGGTAAATTGGTAATGAAAGAATACATTAAGCATTTCTCTAATTTACTACTTTCCAACCAACATCTTATAGAAATGGTGGATAATTTGTTATCCTATAATATGAGAAAACCTTATCTTCTATAATCATATACAAAAAGTCATACGTTATTAAAACACTATACAATGTAAAATATTTCATATCCTTTATAGAAGTATTCGTTATTAAGCTCAACGCAATGGCCCGTTTAAACACATCGCTGAGCACAGATAGCACGCCTGAGTTTAAAACTCTGCGCGCGTGAATACTTTCAGACATTAACACGTTCAAAGATTATTTCTTCTCAAATACGCAATCAATTCAAAATAATGTAAAATGTTCATAAAATGCTAAAATCTCAGCAAACACATATTTAAAAAATAGTCCCTGCAGATTAATAATAGATAATGATAGTCACTTTTAATGAGTATTATTTCATTCGCAAATTTGAGAATGAAAATAGAATTGGACTCATGTCTCGGTAAGTGACCTTGCCCTTATCTCTAATTGTGAACGAACACTGTACAAGAACAAACACATTGTATAAAGGATCGTACATACACTTATAACTGATACGCTCCTAACAAAGTACAACAAGATCATGATTATCTAAATGTACTTAATAAATAGAACCATACACATTTATTCAAGAACGCGATACAGGATGGTGTAACCTGTTTTCGTGGTATAACCTAAACGTCGACCAAATTACTGAACAATAGCCTAATCGTGACTAATTGTTTGCGAAAATCGACGAGCTAGCACAATTTGTAATTCGTTTACAAATATTCTTGAATTTCAGGTACACTCGGTTTCTTGCAATGGAGTTATGACACATTACTGCTAAGCGAATCATGAGAACGAGTCAAAACTGTACAAAAAGGCACATATCGTACTGTCTTCATTCCAATGGTTACTCATTAAACAGGCTGCTCGGCTTATTTTCAATTTCCTTGTCAAAATCAGATTTCTTCGGAATACATTGTGAATTTTCAGGCACACCATAACGGCTTATTTTCAAACCAGAGTTAATGTTCTTTTGATTTCTTGGTTCTATTCTGATGGCGTCGCTTGAACCCATTGCTGGATCCTCGTCGAAATAATTAAAAGGGAGCAGGAAGAAGGAAAGGTCAAGGCCTACTGTTGAGGTGACTGGGAAATCTTCCATATGTGGAATATGGTGCACACCCATCGTTACCCAGGCAACTTGATCCTGAAATAAAATAAAACCATAACTATTATTAAATTTACAAGGTTGCTTCTACAGGGTTATGACTACAATGTACATTAGAGGGAACGTATTAAAGCTTAAATTCGTGAACCCAGGTCCTACGGTACATTCATTAAGAACAAAAAACATAGTAACCTAGGACCATGTAAGATTTTACTATCCAGGTTTACTGCATGGTTTATAAATAGTTATAAATCTCCTTCATCTGTTAATGCATCATAATGGACCAAAAGCAGAGAACTAGTATTCGCCTCATTCCTAAGTAAATCTTAATCTAGATGCACTATTGTGTTAAAACACCCACGTTGTAACAACAATTCATTCGTGCCAATTTTGAACAAATCATTTTAAACTTTGTATTTATAACTTGACGATGATCCCCTAAACATTAAGTCCCATTTTTGTCACTGAGAGTGGTACTAGTTTTATTGTATACTGTCGATCATTGTACGACTACAATTCATTCAAACATTACAGCTGATGAGGACAGCTAAGTTCGGATATGAATCTCAAACCATCCAGTACAGCTTTTAATCAAATTATGACAATGATAAAAACGTTTTTATGAAATTCGACTATACCATGTGGTGCACTTTTTTCATCTTTACAATAGTTTTATATTTCACCAAGTATATTCTCATCGTCAATCTTTGTGTTTTGGGAATTTCGTCCCTTAGTTATTTGAGAAGTATATATTTGATAAAAACACCCTTGTCCTTAAACTATCTACATACATGTATATGTTTTAGGAGAAAGGACTTGGCCTGCTGGGAATTCCGTGATTATTTTAAAACCAATACACTAAGCATTTTATTGAAACCAGTTTTGCAAGTTATACCAAAGAATGCATTTCCAATTTACGATCATAAACCAAAAAGGATATTGCATTTTTGTAGACCGGGCAAGTTCTTTTTCGTCCTAGTAAGTGTATATTCACTAAAACCTGTAGATATAGAGCCTTTTTTGGACGTTATCTTTATTAGAAGCGGTCTATAGGATGGGGTTGAATAGAGTAAGGTTTTAATTCAACGTAAGTATTATACATTAAATCGACTGCACTTGTGCAATGTAATTTTATCAAGAATGTGAAAGCCATGAATACAGACATAGAAAGCCTAATTTGAATTATCGAGCGTATTGATGCAGAATACGTGTAAATGAACTTATAAGTGTGTGAAAGTTAAAAGTGTACACCAACCTCATCTGTAATTACTTCATCATCATCAATAAAACTCTGAAAGTTCACTACAGGATCTTCTGCATCCCATATAGCATACATAGAGCTGCTGCTTTGTTCTGATTCCTTACGTTTTGTTACAGCAACCTGGTACCTGGCCCAAGATATAGATGGTTCCTGTCCTGTACCTTCAGGCACCAGCTGAATATAAATATTTATAAATAATCAGAAATGGACACATACTCCTACATGTATGAAAAACAGTACATGCACAATGTTATTCTTTTTAAAGGTGTTACACACGTCTTTTGTTAAAGAGTTTCACACCGATAGAAAACGTACAAAAATGACAATTGGTTAATGATAGATGATTTAAGTTGTTATACATTTACATCGACGTTTTTTGTTAATGTTGTATCAATTTACGTATAAACACTAACTTCCGAATATCAACAACGTGGATTGTTAGTAAACAAATAGTGTTTTGTTTTGATGATTGAAATGGATAGCTAAAATAATGACTGAAATGTAAGTTTTTTTAAAAAATATACATGTACAGTTCAGCCTCTCCAGAGCGGCCCTCTCTTGAGGAACAACCACCATGCAACAACAGCCTTCACTCTGCACGATTGATTTATTAATTTAACCTCTCTAGAGCAACAAACTCTCAACAACAACATAAGTTTGCTTTTCCAAAAGGATGTTGCTTCGGAGAATGTACTGTACTTTCTTAGCTAAGATATATTTTAAACGAGTTCAATAAGAGATACAGCTTTCTTATAGGATCTTATAGCTTTCGTACATGTTCTGTATTGTTTCTTTTAACGTTAATGCTTCTCGGTGATGGTCCATGACAATGAATGAAGCATCACACAATAAGCACCAAGACTCAAATTTGTCTGTTCAGCATAACCTATTACATAACGGGAATGTAGTCTAACATATGCAATGTTACTTGTTAGGTCATTAACACTATGAAATCGTATGCATGTGCATTAGGAAACTCTACATCAGGAAGAAGCCAGAACCACATTTTCCTTGCCATTGTTTCTCCAATAGACACAGGGGACATGGGTGTTATCACGTGGAAACCAACGCATGTGTCCTCGCAATCAACCAAACTTCCACCGTAAATTTCTTTAATAAGTATGCTAAGTTGTTCATTGTATAGTGTATATTTTTGTACAAAGATGATTTTAGCAGAATTTGTCAAATATTCCAGTTACAAGACACGTACCTGTTTGGACATTCCTCTGGTAAAGAGTCTATATGCTCGAGGTACTCCTGACGATGATTGTTCAGATATATTATAGAAAGTCAGATATTTCGGGAAATCGAAATTGTATTTCAAAGCTGCTTCTTTTTCTGTTTGCACTTGATGTCGAACCATTTTTGTTTGATGATAGCGAGCTCCACTTTTAGTAGACCATTGTGAATTATCAACTTCAAGTGGTACTAAGTCGATTGTTTCAAATCTATTCTTGGTTCCATGTATGTCAATATCAACTTTGAAATTAAACATGTGATGGTGGATATTCCCAATAAGCTGGTCTCGAAGCCGGAAACCGTATTTATCCTCGGCACTAAATCGTTTAGAAGTAACAATGTATCCAGTAGAAACGGCTTTTACTTCAACAGCACCATTTTGGTGAAAGATGAAATCAAATATGTAGTCATAGTTCGCAATAGTACTAATCGTTCTCACTGTTAGAACAATATCAGCCATGCCTTCGTAGAATTTATTTGAACCACCGCTAGTATGGTGGCGCCTTAATGGTAGGCCAGTGTTGTGTTCGAAAACGCAAAAAGCGCGATCCACGTGGACTGGTTCCTCTCGATATTCAACCACGTGATCAGCACTCAAATATGTTGCATGTGACGGACAGTCAGCACCAGAAACAAGAGAGCGAGCATTGATCCCAATCAGTGCAAAACTGTCAACAAAATCTGCAAATCGTGCGGCAGGATTGTCCGCGGAGTAAAATACAGCAATATCTTGCAAACTTAATTCGTAAACAATCCTTTCGTTGTTGTATCTGATGTCGAATAATTGAGGGCCAGATATTGTAGACATTCTCACATCAAAGTCCCAATTCATATATTTGATATGACGTCCATTGATAGAGTATCTTTTACCATTAGGTTCAAACTCTTTAGGTGGTGGGAGTGGCTCCTCTGGAAATAAGTTACCACGTCGGTTCATCGATGAATACAAATTCTTATCATTTACTGGGTATGGAATTCGTGTTTTTTCGACGGAACCATATTCATAAGCCTTCTGCAAATCTCCCAGCGAATCAAATTTTTGACCGCCATAATACACTTTATCAATGGTATATTCCTCATGTCTATTACTTGTCAGGTCCATTAACACTAAGAAATCGTATGCATGTGAATTAGGAAACTCTACATCAGGAAGAAGCCAGAACCACATTTTCCTTGCCATTGTTTCTCCACTTGACACAGGGGACACGGGTGATATCATGTGGAAACCAAAGCATGTGTCTCCACAATCATGAAAACTTCCACCGTAACTTTCTTCAATGAGTGTGCTAAGTTGTTCTTGTACTTGCATTTGTAGAATTATACTAGCTGCCACGAGTTCTGGTGTTGTGAGTGGTCGGGAAAGAAAAGGTCTTGTACGTTCCTGATTTATGTAAATTGGATTTGGTAGAGGTCCCACGACAAATTCTTGAATGTATGGCGCATGTTTATCTCCCCTGAATACTATAACACGCGCTTCTCTTGTTGGAGCGGCACGTCCTTTATCAAGGTAATTCAACGTAACAACTTTGTTCGGAATATGAATTTCTATTGTATATATATAACTACGGTTACAGAGTATACTATCTGGACGCACTAAGTTCAAGTCTGGTTGACTGTACAAAAATTCTCTGATGGATAAGATTTCCTTTCTGGTGAGATCATGAAATGGTGGGAGTACTTCCGGTGGATCAAGATTAATATTATTGTCACGTGACGGACAGTTTTCCGTTTTGGAATCTAGTTTAGATTGTAATTGGGAGGCTACGACGGCAAATGCTATAATTAACGCCACCACAGTTACTATCAATACTACCACAACAATTCTGCAAACACCAATCACTCTACGGTATTTCTCTGTTTTTCCAACGTCCACCATTTTAGGTGCTGAAAATACATGTAATATTCGAAATCAATGCCTTGTGTATCTCATTGTGGAATTTTCAAAGTAAACCAGCAATATATTTTTTTTTTAAACTACCATGTAAACTTATACTACCGGTGGTACTATTTTTTAACGCGAACGTAGGAATAAGAAGCGGTAATGCGATTGTAAGTAGAAAACTGACTGTCTTACTTCAGAAGTCTTCACTTCTAAAACGTGTTCAACGACACTAACACTACATTCTAGATCATTTACAAAGCACAGAAAATACCCACTATAAATATAATTGTGTTATCTAAATCTTTAAAAAAATGAACAATTAAGTACAAAAACTGATCATATTGCATCAATGATACATAGCTTTAACAAATATAACTGAAATTAAACTTTAAATTAAAGCAGATACGAGGCAACGTTTGAAGAAGTAATATAAGGTTACATAAAATAAAAAGAACATTTGGCTCCTAGTAAAAAAAAAATGTAATATGAATTTATTTAACTACTAAGTACTTTATGCGGATTAATATTACGTCATTAAATTTACGTGTATGAATGTGTTATTGTATGTTGTGATTGAAGTGCCAAAGATATTAGTCGTAACGCTAACATACAATGTATATATATATCTTCTGTTGCTAATGTAACAGGCTTTTGTGTCTATATCTAAATGTATCCGCATGTGAATTCACTGACATCACGTGATCAATGCTGCTTAAGCTTTGCGAAGTATTATGTAAAAATTTTGAAATGACATTGCACTTATTGTCCTTGATAACACCAAGAACTTATATACACACATGTACGAGCAAGTACGAGTATATAGGTCCTTGATTGAGCTCTTTATGTTTAGTTTAATAAAGACTCGTTTATTAATTTAAATATGGTAGTTTGTGTGCATTTTTTTTATTTATTTAACAAATATTGCAATATAAACACTTTCCTCTAATTGTGTCGATTATTTGATACGTTCTTTTCTAAATGTTTACATAAAACGTTACCATGGTTTCTTCTCCTATTTGTACGAGGATAGTAAGTAAAATCTACAGAAATATAACAATGTTTTACAAAGAACAGTACTTCAGTTCACAAAATAATTACATGTATAAGGACTTCTTTTTATATATTAAGCCATTTTTGAATCGGATGATAACTTATTTCAAATGAATGAGAGTTTTAAGCGTATTTAGCATATTTCTTTTCAGGACGAATAAAAAAATCTAAAAGTGTCAGGAATCGATAATGCTTTTCATTAAATTTGTAATATCGTATCTTTTGAAATGTAGTTTATGCGTATTATTTATTTCAATATGTATTACATTAATAATAGTTACATGTATGTAAAATACACCAGAGAGAGAAGCTTGTGGGTACCTATTCGTAAATCAGACGTACCTTGTGAGTTCATTGGATCTTTTACGTTATCGTCATCCATTTTTGTTGATTAAATCCAAGTACACTAGTTATAGTTCACTGTACACACACCTACTGATAGAAATTATTCCTTATCCTTATTATTTCCTTATATGGTAAACATGTACATCATCCACATCAAATAAAAGGGGCCCCTCTTGAAGAACCTGAACAATTTATAAACAAAACAAAATTGAAACAATTAATCGAAAACCCATACTTAATCAGCATACTGTACTGAAAAATTGACACCAACAAATTAGTAAATAAACTAATGCAGATATTTTAAATGGAATTGGATTTTTTTCTGTTTTGTTCATCGACAAAAAACGAGAATGAAATAAATCCGTATTATGTTCTTCAATGTAAAAAGTCAATTCTCAATTATATCTTATTACCATTGACAAAACTTTTTTCTTGAAATAAACTAAACACAAATTACATCGCATTTGAGGTTTCTTTTCGGAGAATTCTAAACACGAATCCTAAGATATCCTTGTCACTATAGATACCAACAGTACTGTTCTTGAGAATGACCTAGATTTATGATGTACCATAGACCCTAATGTATTGTGTACATACGCGACAAAATTATGACATTTTTCAACTTGTCTGTATTAAATATAATGTAAGTGTAAGCGGTTTTAGTACATCTGACGTCCGCTGCCTCGAGCCATGATGTTTTAATGATAGCATTATAAGGGCAGACCATTTTATTCATGACACAATGGTTCAGTTTAACTACGACATTGTGGTTGGGTTTGGTCAATCTTTATTTTCACGCCCTTCAGTTGACTTAATACTAGTATTCAAAAACACAGTGCAACCTCTCCAAAGCAACACCCTTTGGGAGTAGCAAAATTATGGTGTTGTTGAGAGGTTGTTGCTCTAGAGAGGTTAAATTAATAGTTATAAGTTGTGCGGTGGGAAAAACATGCTGTTATTGAAGGGAGGTTGTTGCTAAAGAGAGAGCCGCTCCTGTAAACTTGTTCCAAAGATAAGTCTAAGTTATTATCCATTAAATAAAATAATGTAAGACAGACATTGTCGATACTTTATCACTGTAATGTACTATTACAGTACAACCTCTCCAGAGCGGCCCTCTCTTGAGAAACAACCTCACTTTAAGAACATCATGATTGTTCCCACTGCACGATTAAAATATTAATCTAACCTATCTAGAGCAACCATCTCTGAACAACACCAAATCATTTGCTACCCACAAAGGGTGTTGCTTTGGAGAGGTTGCACTGTAGGTTTATTGTCAGAAAACTAGTATTTCTGTACCAAATGAAATTACTTATATCTGTCTAGCAAATATTCAATTTGCAATCTTAACTTTTTAAGCTCAACTTCCGCAGTGTGTGCTAGAAAATATGTTATCTTAAAAAGACCACATTGATAAAGATTTCATTTTGTTTACTAGGTATTTACTACTCGAGTTGGTTTCGAGTCTGTATAAAGTTCGGTGACAGAGATACTTAATAAGATAATTGACAAAAAGTTTGAGGAGACGGCTAAAACCAAAACGCATTTGAAACTTACATAACCGCAAATGGGAAGGTTTCAATGTTGACACTACCTTATATGGTACCACTTTGCAAAAGTATACGTGCTCGATATTATATTTGCATTTCCATACAGATCTAATACTGATTTAAATATTTTCATAGCGAAAAGAATTTATTTATTGGCATTGAGTTATCCTCGCACAGCTTATGAATTTATTATGCAAATTGATATGACCAAATTCAGTTTTTTCCACTTATTGATTTTTATACAAGATGAGGTAGACTCAACCATTACGCTCCCATTGATTGATCACACTCGTTCATTAATTTATATTAAAACTACTTGTAAATGGTCAAAGGCATTATATGTCGATAAAACTAATAAACTTGAAACTTGAATTAATAATAAATCCCCTTAAAATGTGTACATGATAAATCTCACACGTATATCTACGTGAACTAGCGTATATATATGAGTATGTGGTAATTTGTAACCATGCTATTTTTATATCTGGTCCTATTTGTCCATCCGTTGATGGAGATAATTAATTTTGTGACACTAAAGTCGTGGCTTATCGTTGACGCATTGTTAACCCAGGACAAGTTTGAGGAATACTGTATTTATGAATAATAAAGAGTAACAAAAGGCTCTGGTATCATTTTGTTTAAAATACCAACAATCAGGTTCGGTAACCTTGGTGTTATGTTTATATGAGGAATGTTCATCTTACAAGCTGATACTGAATATTGTTTTGGTCGGCGGCGCAGCAGTGAATTGTTTGCAGTTCTTAAACTTTTCAACTGTGGAATTTTGTTGTAAAACAATGACCTGATTCTTATTTATGACCGTAATTTCGAATTCATTTTCTTATCTAGAGAAAATGTGAGTAAGCGCAGTATTACTTATTAATGTTAAATATATAATTTTTGCACAATAAAAACATTCTTTTCTAAATAAATGACGTGCTCCCTGCGCAAATTAAACTTAGTATGTATTTATACCGGCGATAAAAAAACTTGTTTGTTATCGCGTATATTATGCAGCGTGGAAAATACTGATAAAGAAAAACGTAGATTGAAGAGCTTAGTTTAGATGAAAGATCTTTTTTGTGTGCTTAATTCAAACAAGTCAGTAGTCTGTATTAAATATTTATACTGAAACATAACACTCAGTCTGCAAATAGGAGGAAACAGCAAACAAAACGAAGAGATATAAACATGATTCCTTAGTGTTTCAACATACGTTTAATTGTATGTCGGTCGCTGCTGAATTTTAACCATAGAGAAAAATAATATACAAAACATTAAATAATAATAATGACAAAGCAACATAGACAATTTGCAAACGTTTGTTTTTGGATAAAATTTCATATTTTGTACTGTTGTCTCGGTCAGTGAATTTGAAGCTTTGGTGTTCGATATGCATGCAGCGAAGGCTTATGTACAATGATTAAAAACACCCCAATTAACCCCAATATTTATCTATATACATGTAGTAAAAAAAGTGTTATTATATTGCACATACATTTAATTTATATGAAATGGATTGGATAATATTTTGTGTATATTTATATAAGGAATGTTTTAGGGTCAATTCGGATATTTCAAATTATTGTGCTTACATTTTTCAATTATAGATATGTAGTTACTGCCTGTGTGTGGTACAGTAACACATGTGAAAACCGGACCTCTTCTGGACCGGATCAAAAGTCCGGTTTTCTGAGAATTCCGGGTTTTAGGCAGTCCGTTTTTAGTGGTTTTACTTTACCATAAGATGTATGACTAATTGACTATACTACAGTGAATTAACAATCATTTACGTATGCACATTGTTTAATTTGTAGATAACATTATATAAGAGAGATAATGAAACACTATATAATTTTATTTGCACCAATTATTTCCTTGATTTCTCAGCAAACGTTCATTCATACAGATAAACATTGGTGACACCTCATGCAGTGATTTAGTAGACTCATATACGACAATCTGATATACACTATCCCCAGGGTTTAGACGTAGAGAACTGTGTACATTGTATAATTATCATATGAAACTTAACCCTTTCACTCGATGACAAATTGTTCACCAAATCATGTCTGATTGACGTTTTAACAATACATGGGTAAACAATGCTATAGAGAAAATCAGTTATCTTGTCTACAAACCGGGGTGCTTTTCTCGCGTCTTTGTCAATAAACGCGAGATTCCGCGAGATAAAATATACAACGATAAGATCGAACTTCGATTGTACACTAAGCTAGAATTATCTAAAAATAAGCCACACACTGACACTTTGTTACCCTCCAGGGATGGCCAGGTCAGTAAATGAGATCTGTAGTGTAAACTGTACAATGTATAGCCAGAACCAGGAAATTATTACATCAAGTTATAAATCGTAGTTACAAAAACGTATAATCTACTATTGAAGAATAACGCAATAAGCATGTTAAATTTTAGTACATTTGTATATTTATTTTTTGGTCTTCACTGAAAGAAAAATTACCAACGCAACAATTAAGTTGTTTATTACTGTACGTACGGTCCTTTTGTTGAAGCAGGAATCTTAAATTACGCAACTGATCTAAAGTTTCACACCATACAAAGACTTTTAAATAGAAATTTTACATCCTAATTTAAGCAAAACAAGACGGCAACTTATCTTAAACTAAATAACAAAATAAATGCTATGATGTCCCGCACGTGTTTTGATAAATAACCGAAATTCTTCAGTAACTGGAGACAAGATACATTTATGTTCGCATTCAGCTTAAAATATGAACAAAAATGACTTAGTATCACATTGCAATATAATCAGCCACGTCTCGAGTTATCTCAAGTACAGTATCATTGGAAGATATCGTCCAGTTTATGCAGAACATCATTTTCCTATTGAAAATTATTTAGCGCTGTTGTAAATCTAGTATAGATACCAACTGAAGAAATCTAGCTTAAGCCTTTTGAAGATGGTGTTTAATTTACCATTTATCAAAGACCAGGGTCTACAATGGGGCTTTTTGGGGCTGGGGTACATGATTTTAAAGATTGTTTTCTTATATTCTATGTATTTAACCAAGTATCATGTATTGTTAAATCCGAAATAAATCTATCTAAGAAGGGTTGAAAAACAATTAATACTATGCGTCATTTTCCTGAAGTTTAAAGTACTTTAACGAAAGATATTTTCATTAGACGATTATAAATGCATTAGTCGTAAAATGTCTGTTTACTTGAAACCATTAATAAAAAGGTGACCTGTCTTCACCTGAGTTCACAATGCACTGAATTAACCAGCTTTATACTTATATACGATCATGATGAGCGATTCGATAATTTACACCATACTGGTGTCTTAACAATGTGCATATATAAATAAATGATGTTTCATGCCACATCCGTGTTACATGAAAGTTTCAGCCAACATTTTATGTATTAAAATAAAGCCTGACAGATGTCTATATATTTCATAATGAAAAAAAACCTTTGTCAGGTTGTCTCATACAAAATGTCATTTAAATATGTACACAAATGTATATAGCGTATACTCGTGTATAATAATCGTAAATATTGATACATTTACAGTACAATCTCCCTGTGGGAACTGCACATATTGGCCGTTGTTTAGAGGTTGTTGGTCTACAGAGGTAGAATTTATAGTAAATATCAGCTTAGGGAAATGTTGAAGGTGTTGTTATAGAGAGGTTGTTGCTCTACAAAGGGCCGCTCTGGAGAGATTGTACTGTATAATAAAACACCAAACGTCTTAACATATTGATAGTCTCAACGTACGTGCAACTTTCAAAAGAGGAGGCAATCTATATATGCATATCTTTGCAAATGATCTGGTTCGCCGCCGTGGCCCAGTGGTCAGTACGCTGGACTTATCACCCGGCGACCCGGGTTCGATTCTCGGTCGCGGCAGGTCGTGCCCTTACAGGAAGGAGAAGTTGCCGACTCCATGTTGAAGGGTAAGTTAATTAGTACAAGTTAGAATACAGGCCAGGAAAACTGGGGAACCAGCCACTGTATATAACTGAAACAGTGTTGAAAAAATACGAGAGGTTGCTTAGCATCATATATGATAATGATCAAACTATATATATATATAAGAATGAACACTATTCATATCTAAGTTGTATTCATCGTCATGTCTGCTCTCACATTGACAGAGTAATGTATACAAGAGTTTAATCAGTATGTCAGTTGTGTGCATCAACAATTCTTATCATTTTTTGGGAAACTTAACTACAGTTCAGCTTTGCATAGCCGTCACCAGTTCGACGCTCATGAATTTTGATGCGGACTGAAATGCAACATTTTCTATGTCCGCCATGCAAGTGTTATAAAACTTATTCCCGTTCCATGTCGCAGTGCAAGTCTACGTAAGTTCAGTTACCATGAATACGAGTACTTTCAGTACTTTGTTTTATATCAACGACCTTGATTTACAAGTGTCGACACTCGTTAAAATCAAGTTTAAGTACATGAGTACTTGTATTTTATATCCGTCATGTTTGCTAAGCTTTAATAATGTATGTATCCATAATATATTTTCCATGGTTCTTCATCGTGTCCAAGGTAAAGCACCGATACATGCCTCGCCCGTTTACAGTGATTTTCTAACACCTTACTGAGCTTGTTAGTTGGGATGGGACACTGAAAATGTCTCCGTGAAATATCGGAAGCCGGGGCAGAGATTCGAACCCACATACGACCTTTCGTATGGAAGTCCAACGAGTTACCACTCGATCACCGATCCGCCCTTGTTTATTTTGAAAGTAACAATATTTTATAAATTCATCGTTATCAGCAAGGTACGTCATATTTTAACACAATATGATTCAAGTGCAAACTTAGGGTTTTAGTTGATAAGTTTATTAGCGTATACAATAGGCAAATATGTTATATCAAAGATAATATTAAAACACTATAGTTTAAATTTTGTACATGTCTATCCGAGTTTGAGTACTTTCAAAATGTAACAAATGTATAATATAAATTATATAAAAGGTTTAAGACAAGATTCGAATATTTTAAACACAGAACACGAAAAAACACACGAGTTTTAAATTGCCACGATCATCTGTATTTTATACCCTTTAATATCCATTTTCTACATAAACCTATTTTGTATTAATGCATGAATTTATAATTATTCAATAACTACGTAAATAAATTGTACTATTTCAAATACACAGTTAGTTTGTATGGGAGCACCGTGGTCGTGTGGTACGTTATTGTCTCTGACTGGTAATCGCTAGACCCCAGAAAAAATACATGTGAAGAAGCTATCTATTCTCGTAAAACTGACAAAATAAAAACTCGGGCAGTGGTAACAAACCCGTGATGTTGTCAGATAAAAGGGGTCATATTCTGTGACGAAGTTTTTTTTATTTTTAAAAAGATAATTTGGGATTTAATTTTGGGTGCTTTGAATAACATTGAACACAATTTTACGGTCACAGGACCGTAACAATTTACCGTGAATCTAATTACATAAATACAAATTAAGTATTTATAATTATACATACTTTACATTGTTTGTAACCATAGTATAAAACGTAAATATATATATGTGACAGCTTCGAACTATGAAATGTACAACAATTTTAAGTAATCTATATGTCGGTATAAATGGAAAGAAAACAATATTACGCAATTTTTAGAAATATACATTCTAGTAAATAAAGTAAACTGAATACATCACACACTTTTTAGGAAATGAAGGCGTGCACCCAAATAAAATACCCCAATATTAACAACAACAACAACAACAACAGAAACTTACCTCTGTATGTCACCGATGGTGTTGGATCCTTCAAGCCTAAAAATTCCCAACTCATAAATTCGCCTCACATATATCCTATGTGTATAAATACATATATTATATTATAGTGTGACAGTAATAAATGCCACCTTAAGCGTACACCTTCACTGCAGTTAAATGGTTAAACAAAATCTCAACAGGGTAAAACTATGTACCACAGGCTATATTAACTAGTTTTTATATGTCACATCTGTCTGTCACGCTGGTTTATCACTTTCCACTTTAAGGACAACATGTTTGGTTAAATAAAACGAGTAATTTGCATAATCCTCATAGAATAGTAAGTTTATAGGTATGTTAAATTCACCCTAATTTGCTTATACTACATGTATCAAGAAATAAACGTTGCATGACTATTTATTGTGTGTTTTTAAATTCTTATCGCTGGTATGATATCGTATAATCAGAACCCTAAATCAAGAGCAATATAAGTTTATCTATTTATATCTCGTGATCATAATATTCCCCAAATATGACAGTGCAAATATAAATTTTATGGTCATTAATCGCGCATAGCTAGCTATATGATATCGTACCGAAACGAATCGTGAATTTTTGACCGATAATAAATCATAATGATCGAACTATGATGACCCACTGGTGACCATGGTATGCATTGATCAGCGACCTTTAAATACGGTCAGACAATGTCACAGTGTCTTACGTTTTGTCATGCGGAGTTTGACTTACGTACGTACGTATAAATGTACGTTACACCTAATGGTGGATAATATGAAAAAGTTTAACATCAATTCGACTGCGCTACGTCACACTTTTCGGCTAATTATAAACTCCCTATAAATAGCGTTATACTTTCCCTGCAAATTTTTTTTTATACTAGAGAATGGAATTCGTCTTCGACATTTCATTTACATTATGTTTATATGCACATGCATGCCTCAAGTTCACGTCAGCGTCATTCAAATAAAACTCGTGCATTTACAAGACACTGATTTGAACAAAAAGAGCTAGGGCATGATCGACTTACGATAATAGAATTTTGATCGTCACTATTGCTGAAAATTTTGGTTAAGGAGCCAGGTACGTAGTTTTTATAAGGCAGTAGAAATACCTGAAGGATCTAAAAAAAAGTTAATAGACGGATTTCTTTTTATTTGCACTTGATATGTAACTGTTTAATCTTTTATTACATATACCATTTGATTGGAAAAGTTGTAATTTTATTTATTTGATCTTAGGTTATCGTCCATCAGGACTTTTCCAGAAACTACTATTTAAGCCTATCTTCTGCATAGTTGTTAGTATAAATTCACTTTGTATACCTTTTTACAACATCACGTGTAAACATCTTAAGTTCTCGCGATGCGTCAGGAAACAATATTGTGGAAGCAATAAAAATACATCTGGAATGTCAATATATTATTCGTCTTGAACGACATGCTTGTACAATACATCGAATCTTAGTAAAACAACCAAGGCTATTTAAAAATACAGGAACGTATTACATTTATTTACTGTTCAGCATATTTTTAATAATCGTCGTCATTTTACGATTACTCAAACAAAAGTCGAGGATTCCATCACTTGATAAAGAGATAAAAACTTTGTTCCAGATGTGAGGCTGAATAGAGTGTTTCGCAGATTACATCTTGAAACAAAAGTAGATAAACGAAATTGACACATCGAACTTAAATTGTGAATACAATGCAATCTCTCCTACTCCTAGGCAACACGTACCTTTAGGAGTAGCAAAATTATGTTGTTGTTTAGAGGCTGTTGTTCTAGAGAGTTTATGTAAATAATAAATCGTGCATGCTATAGGGAAAATTGTGCTGTTGTTTATGGGAGGTTGTTGCTCAAGAGAGGGTCGCACTAGAGAGGTTGTACTGTAATTATAACATGCACATGATACATAATATAAGCATACAGCTAGACTTAATTTTGTTAGATGTTGACATGAATATGTTAGAATGTTACACAGATCATGTTAGATGATACAATACCAGTGTCATACAACACTTGACAATCATGAGTTTAATTCTGGTTTTATGTTCATTCACTGACCTTAGATTTTATTTTGTACAAGGAGGTGAAATGAAGGTTCATCTCTGATGTAAAAACTCATGTTTCTGTATTCATTAAACTGAGGTAATAATTGACAAAGTCTACATCAGATATAACTTTACAGTCAAATCTGTGTTAATTAGCAGCAATCCCCGAATAAAGGCCACCCTGTGAATAGAGGCCATTCTTTAAAACAGCAAATGACCATTCAGAGCAAAACAACCTTCAAATAAAGCCGGGCCACCTGTCTATAAAGGTCACATTTTGTCTTTTCAAAGGGTGACCTTTGTTCGCATTTTTAATTTTAGCAATCTGCAGAATTTTGATAAATTTGTTCATCATGACAGATAGGTTGAATCTATAATTAGGCAGCATTTTAAGTTCCTGAATTGAGCCACCCGTTTACAATATGGTTGATTAGTTTTCGTCTTAATAAGTAAATAAATTCTGTAAAAAACTCACTTAGCTACAATTTATTATTAAGGGCAAAACATTATGAGGATCATTCATTTTTTGTAAAGTTATAATAATAAGTTAAATGAAGAAAATAAATGAACTATTTAAAATTGAACAATTAAGATGCTTTTTTAAAACACCATGCCTCTAATGGTGACCTTGACCTTTGACCTACTGACCTGAAAATAAATAAGGTTCTGTAGAGTTGTCATGAGGAACCAATACATGAAGTTTGAAGATTAATTGTAGAAGGAAGCGTTTTGATTTTAAAAGCAAGGTTAAAGTCTGGTACAAACAAACAGGCCAAATACAACCTGACCCTGATCTGTTGATAAAGGGGCATAAAAAAAGTAACACAGATTTCCAATCTGGTTTACTAGGAAAATTCTCATAATATTATGAAAGCTGTATATGGATACATTATACAGTACAAAGTACAAGGTAATGATACAGACTGTTGAATTTCATTTCAAGTGAGATTTAAGATAGATCTTATCTTCTGTCAACATAACATGAGTTTGATATAGCTTTTATCTGAAACTTTAAGTACATAAACACTACAATCAAAGCTTGTACAATCAATAATTTACAACCATACATGACATGATAAATTACACCTACCAGTGTAAATTATACCTCGATTATAATTTAACATTTTACTATCTGCAAATTACTTGACAAAGGTAAGGTACATGTGGTATGTAAGACTTAAGTACTTGTAAGAAACTAAACATCTCTCCACAGAGACAAAGTTTGGCCCTTAATCGTTGAATATCAAGTGTGAGAATATATAATGTATATAGATCGAGGGCCTGGAAATTGTGTCCAAAGCATCTAGATTTAAAAACATGATATACAACAGTATTACTATCACATTGATTGCCATGTATTTAAAGCTTGTGATTAACAAGTACTTGAACTGTTCAGCAGTAATAGCTTTAATCTGTTTTACATATATAAGCTCTATGATAACTGAACTACAATAAGATGTTACATCAATTCAATATCAATCCCCATATGATTCATCTATTTGACAGATAAAGGCATTTCAGGCCTGCCCAAGAAAGATCGAGAGAGAGGGAGAGAGAGAGAGAGAGGGAGAGAGAGGGAGAGAGAGGGAGAGAGAGGGGAAGATGGAGAGAGAGACAGAGAGAGAGGGAGAGAGAGAGAGAGAGGGAGAGAGAGAGAGAGAGAGGGGAAGAGAGAGAGATGGAGAGAGAGACAGAGAGAGAGGGAGAGAGAGAGAGAGAGGGAGAGAGAGAGAGGGAGAGAGAGGGAGAGAGACAGAGAGAGACAGAGAGAGAGGGAGAGAGAGAGGGAGAGAGAGAGAGAGAGAGGGAGAGAGACAGAGAGAGAGGGAGAGAGAGAGAGAGGGAGAGAGAGGGAGAGAGAGAGAGAGAGGGAGAGAGACAGAGAGAGAGAGAGAATGAGAGAGAGAGAGGGGGTTGAGAAGATACAGGAGAACTTGGCATTTATATATCCCTGTACTCCTTTTTTGAATATTTTTTTCCTGGTTCTTTATCTATCAGGCCCGGTGTAACTTATGCACCGATGCATGCCTCATCTATTTCTCATGATTTTCTATGCACAGTACAGGACTTGGTAGTGGGAAGGGATGTGTCCATCAAATATCAAAAGCCGAAGCTGAGATTCGAACCTATAACCTTTCAATTGGTAGTCCGCTAGATCCTTGATCCACCCATATGCCAGACATAAACATTCAATAATCCGTGATTTATACATATCTTGAAACCCAGATTTATGGTAAAACAAATACTTAAGAGTTCCGCGACATTATAACATAAATCACTAGATCACCCATTTACAGTTCTCTTTTTGGGAGACAACTCAACAATATTTAGGTAAGTTTTTATGTACAGGAGTTATTTCCCTTATCGTGAAGTATTTACCTTAAATGTTACAGTAAGATGTTCAAGAACATAATAATGTTTCAATAAAATCCAATCTTGATACACCATAGAAACAGTTTCTATGATACACATCAAATTGGAAACAAAGCAAGGAGTCATAAACTAGAACTTTTACACACACATACATGTAACGGTATGTCATATTTAAGAGTGCATCTAGGATAACAATCCAAGAAAAATTATTTGCTTATATTCACAGTTATTTAGCCATTCAGTAACAATAAACCTATGACATCAGTTTGACTGATAAAACATTAATTAGCAGTTTGATCATCATTTGAAATTTTGTTATAGTTATTGCCCTTGTTGATAAATAGTTAACACATAATTTATTATGGGTGTAAAACTTGTCTGTCAAAATAAAGCATAATAACAAAAGTTAAACAGTATGTTTGTTGCTAGCAGCATTTATTAAAAATACATTCATTTACTGGATAGTAAGGAATAAAAACCAAGAAAATAAACTATCACAGGATAATGGACTAACAGTCAAATCTGAAACTAATACTTACAATGAAACATGAAACTGGCTCATGTGTATTGTAAGATTATACAATCTAATAAAATAATTCAATTTTCTAATCATTCTCTGATACAAAGACATTATAGGTCACTATGTGTATATTTAAGACAGGAGAGTACAGTACAACCTCTCCAGAGCGGCCCTCTGCAGAGCAACAACCTCTCTGTAACAACCCCTTCAAAATTTCGCTGACCTGATATTTACTATAAATTTAACCTATGTAGAGCAACAACAGCCAATATTTGCAGCTCCCATAGGGTGTTGCTCTACAGAGGTTGTACTGTCACTGTAAACAAATGATTCCAACAAATCTTCTATTTCTGTGATAAAACTGATTACACGTGTAAGGAAAAAAATGAAAACATGGATAAAAAATAGTACATTTATTCCCAGCTGATATTGACAGGACCAACTAAATAATTACTGGTATAATAAATACCAGCTGTTGATGGACTATTTAATATGCTAAAATAACTGGGTAGTATTTTGAATGCATGCATCAAGTTTAAAGTAGTGTAAGAGCATGCCATGTACACAATGTTGTCAGATCTATAATTTCAAGAAATAGTATTTATTGAATCATAAAATGTAATGTCAACATGTGAAGTATAATAAACTACTCAGTAGTTATACAGACATTAATTTCCATACAAACAGTCAAAGAGACATGGATGACAATGATGACAATACAGTCTTACCTGTTTGGAAAATTTCAAACAAAAAAATGATTAATCAATCTTTATAAAATAACATATACCTGAATAATGCTATAAAATACTGCAGAATACATTAACCCATTAACATAAGTCATATAAACCAATATGCCATGTTTCAAAAACCAAAACTTGAATTATTAAACTACTTGAATATATATAAACATTGAAGTGATAATATATTTGAAAGTAAAATTTATACCTAAATTTAATGCTTAGGTCATCTGGTCAACATGCATTTTCATTAATCCGACATAATTATACGTGCTTAATTGGACAGATCAACATAAATAAGTACTAACTGTGAAAAATAAGGGTAAGGCCAAGTACAATCCATGCCTTGCGGCAATCTCATTTGTTAGAGGTGCGCAGTTGGTGATGCGCATCGCAGTCAGGATCAACAATCATATCTGACATGCAAATGATTTTTGAATGACTTAACACCATCAGCAAAATGTCCAAGGACACACATATACCAGTCTATTCAACTATTCCGGAGGTTAAAATTGAGATTACATACACTTTTGCTACTAATTTTTGGAGCCACTTTGGTCGGACTTTCGCCAATTGGCTCAAGTGGCGATCGACTGCGTGGGCCCTGTTAGAAAGAATCTTGAGGAGTTCTTAAGCTTAATCAACAAATGCATAATAACATATTACTATTACGAGCACCTGCATGTTTATACTTATATAGTATTTAATCTGATGAATCCTTTATAAGATAACTTTAAATACTTTTACTGTATGACAATCTATAATGCCAACATATTTGATTATGAAACAAAATATTACATTATCATGCTGAAACATAAGAAAAACAACTAGAATTGGCATATTTAGATCTTGCTGTGAGGTAATTCATGCACAAATAAAGATATGAATGATTGTAGAATACTGTCTAGTTTAGCCATCAGTATCAGTTCATTTTTTCTCTATATATTTCTTTAAGTTTGTCATCAATGTTACTAAAATATTTCATTTTGATCAAATGATATTTAGCAGATGGTACATCCCCCTTCTTAAATGCCTTTGAAATATCTTTGATGCAAAGTTCAATTTTAGCATTGTTGATATTTTCTATTTTAAGCAATGCATCTACATCTCCACTAGCTTCAGCAATATCTTCATTCACTTCCATGACTTCCATAAGAAATTCTGGATCAACAGCAGTGTTTGTTTCTTCAACAGGATCATTGAGAATTTCTAGAAGATAAAGACCTCTTGATAGTGGCTTTAACAATGTAGTGTATGCCTTATTGATATATGAAGACTGTTTTTCTGCTAACAGTTGTTCTTCCTGAAAAAAGAGAATACACTGTTCATTTAAAGTGTACTACCTATAGATTCATAAATATATCAAAGTATGATGTCCAAGAGCAAGAATCTTTAAGTGAGCAGTATACAATATGACTGCGTTTAAAAAGTCAGTAATAACCAACTTGCGTGTCTATTCATCTAAACAAAGACCTAATTAAATAGTAATTATACATGTACAGTATAGGTCTGTGATCTAAAGTCTGTTAGAGCAACATACATATATATTGGCAAATTCTGTTTATTTACTACAAATAGTAAATTAACAAGTAGGAAGAATCTTTATAATTGAATTTAGATATAACTGTTGAGGCCTCACTCAGTGTTAGTGTTGGAATGGGTTACAAAGATGGTTGCCTTGGTCAAAGACATATGTATAGTATAGGTCTTTGCCTTGGTTTCATCAGTCTCATGCTGTCCGTACCCACTGAGATTAGACAGGAATATATAGTATCAACATTTGAAGTTTGTATAAGGGATGAGAATGGCAAATGAGAAAAAATCTGAAAGGGCATGGGTCAAAGGGGCTACCTAGGCCATTTTCTGACCTCGAAACAGTTCAGGAGGCTCTGAAAAAAGCGGACCTCCACCAATTTAGCGGAAAATTCTCATCCCAGTCACAGGTACTTGACACAATTTGTTTTCATATATGTTCATAGTATCTATAATTCTATTATTATGTACCAAGTACCTGTGATCCCAGTGGTATTTTAAGTTAGTACTGTATTTTAGGGAATCACCAAAATAAGACAGCATACAGGTTGGTCACCA
Source organism: Lutraria lutraria (assembly GCA_964023205.1). Lineage (NCBI taxonomy): Eukaryota > Metazoa > Mollusca > Bivalvia > Venerida > Mactridae > Lutraria > Lutraria lutraria. The sequence continues at coordinate 10,428,241 of OZ026845.1, forward strand.
ATTGCATGCTGAAAAAAAAGACCAGTGAATAACAATAAAACCTGATGAGAGACGGTTTTATGACACATACTTACCTTTGACTTTAAAGTGTATTTATCAGGATGGAGTTTCTTCTGTAAATCTTTGTATAGTTCTGATAGTCTCTGTAAGTCAATGTCAAATGATTCTTCACAGTTCATGGCTTTGAACAACGTCATATCTGTGGGAACAGATTGAACCACGCCGCAATTACAGAAGAATAATTCTTCGACAGAATTTGTCGAGGAACCACATTTCCAACACTCCCTATCATTGTGGGATGAAAACACCGTCGACGATCGGTGGAATAATCTCACTTGCGGTGTCCGTTGATGAATAATTTGCACATTACTATTATTTCTTTGGCGTATGTAAGTAGATAAATTACATTTTCGAAATCTTGATGGAGCAGTTAGTTTCGTTGATCGAAAAATCCATCGTGAAGAAATTCGTAACGATGAGCTCAAGGGCGCCGCCATGTTTTGATCATGTGATTAGTTACATTTAAAACCTGTTCACCCGTCCCGAGCCTATACATTGTTAACGGCGTGAATTTATTGTGTGACTTAAACTTGTACTTAGCACTCAAGTTAGAGTAAGTTCAGGACAAATATTCTACAGAACCTAACTCAAAAAGTATTTCTACACTGTCGCCGTATGTATATCCTTTTCGTATTTTGAATTGCACATGTTTAATATGAACCGGTATTGTAACTGTTATAGTATTCGGATATACCCAAACTTAACCAACACGGTGATGAAAATTACTTTAAAGAGCTATCTCAGCTATTTCGTTTTAACTCATTGCTGAAAACACAATTTCATCAAGGACTTATATACATACATGTATGTATATAAGTCCTTGATTTCATTTAGTTGATCAATACAAATGATAGGAATACAAATCTTGAATAATCACCCAACTAGATGCGGTTTTATTAATTTATTAATTAATAGCTTAATTTTTTTATTTGAGTTTATTTTGTTGGACATAAGAGTTATTTACTGGTCAAATGCTTCATAGTACCAAGGACTTATATACATGTATGTATATAAGTCCTTGATAGTACCACCTGTCAACTTCTGTAAAACATAAAACACATAAAAAGACAAGAAAAATCAATACCCTCTAAGTCAATTTTCTTTGAAAAAAAATATGCACAGTGAAGGTCTTTGATTTTGAATTTATAAACCTATTGTTATGCACCTGTCAATATTTTGCCTGCGGGGGGGGGGGGCGACCCAAGGGAATTGGACATTTCTAAAATTTTGATGTCTATATCCCACCCTAGAGACAACCGTATTTATCTTAATCCCCACCCTAGAGCCTACTAGCTTGGTCTATCAAATGCGACATGGATGTAAAATCCGGCCAAAGTCTATTTCCCGGGACATGGAGTCATTAAGTTGATCAAATTCCCGCCTGTCAGAAATGGTCATCTGTCTAAAGTCCTGTGTATGCCTGCAGCCCCGCTGGGCGGGCGAAATATTGACAGGTGCATTAATCAGTATTGCTTCAAACTCTGAAATTAGTATACTATAACAGTTTTCACAGTTTGAGAATGTATAAATTGATTGTTTATCTTCCTTGTTTCAGATGAGTAAGAAGCAGACACCTAGTGAATTCTTGAAGAAGATAATTGGCAGACCTGTTGTGGTCAAATTAAACTCTGGAGTAGATTATAGAGGTATTTAATATTTCCTTACTGTAAACTAAAGGGTCATTCACTGGTTGTTACAAATTCCATCTAATTCTTGTCATTACTATCTTGAAGCTTTCTACTGAAGTACTTACCGGTAGTCTTTAATATATAGTGATTGACAATCGTAACTACATGTACTTGGGCATTTCCGTAACTGATATTACACCTCATACATTTATATGTGTAGGATAACAATTTTTTGTCATGTATGTGGTTTCCACTCACTACTTTTTAAACAAGTAGAACCGTTTCAAGAATCAGGCCTAAATTAAAAATATGTTTGTTTGCCCTTTACCGACCCTGAATTTTAGAAGAGGGTCGGTAGGTAGGAAAATCATTTTATTTTATTTCTGAATTTGACTCTTACCTAGCATGAAATTACACTTCTATCTAGAAGCATTCTATACTAATTTTATGTATTCTGCAACCATACAACCATTTATTGTGTGCTTTAATCAACCATAAACATGTACTCAGTGCCACACATTATTTTTTTCATTCATTACTACAAATGGTACCTACTTTAAATGTTTATCGAAAGCACTGAGTACATTTTTATTTTCCAAAGTATAAAAATAAAGTTCACCCAGATTTTGCAATAAAATGTTTTGAGTAGGCATGATTTTTTCGGGTCGGTCGGTAAAGTGCAAACAAACTTAATTTTAATTTAAGCCTCATTCTCAGAACTTGAAATGTGTTTATCGCTCTTGATTGATAAAATGGGCATCAAGTTCCTGTTGAAAGAGTAATAGGTTGTTTCCATTGTTGGATTCCCAGGGTCAGTGGTGACGGAAAGTAGCCTTTGTACAACAACACAACAACTCTATGGCAGCCTGCCTATCTGAGGCTCTATTAGCTTTAGACAAACAGGAGTTCTGATTGGGTGATTAGGTCTATTGTATAATCAGATACGAGTACTTAGTCTAACCAAGACTGTTTGTGATTAGGCGATATTTTTTCTACTTTGGCTCTATCTCACTCAGGCTGAGAGAATATTAGAAGTTAGAGATTTAATTATGAAATTTGCCAATCAACTAAAGGGTACTATGCTACTGGCTTCAATAATTCATACACAGGGTAACTGGGTTGATAATACTTCAAATAGAAGCATAGAAAAACAATTCATTGAGATAATTTTTGATACGTTTTGTAGTTTAGTTTAGTTTATTTGTATGGTTTCTTTATACTCAGTTTGTAAAAACACATTTTTTTGTCTTCAGAAGATCTCTAATGTAATGACTACTAAGTTTAAAGGGATAATCTTTCTAAATGTAACCTGCATACATATTCTTTCATGGCTGCTGGATGATTGTATTCATAAATAACTACATGTTAAATGTGATCACTAGCTATTAGATGAAAGCATGTATGTTATGTTTGTAGGTGTGTTAGCCTGTTTAGATGGTTACATGAATATCGCTTTGGAGCAGACAGAGGAATATGTAAATGGACAGTTGAAGAACAAATATGGTGATGCATTTATCAGAGGAAACAATGGTATGTCACCTAGATAAGGAATAAAACATACATTCACAAAATTTTACATGACTTGAAGTGTAAAAATTGTAACTTATTTATTAAAAAAGTGTATTAATAAATTGTGGAAATGTTGAAAAATACTACCTAGTAACAGTAAAACTTAGGTTGCAGTCAAACCTGTGCTAGCAACATCTTCCAAGATCGCTGTGTGAATAATGGTCGTTCTTTTAAAAACTATCATTGATTGGTCTAAACAAAGCAGAACCTCATTCTAAAGGTCACCTGTCAATAAAGGTCACATTTTGTCTTTTCTTGGGTTGCTTTGATCATAGGTTTGACTGTAAGTAATTCTGTAGATCAGATTCTTCCCTATATTTGAGCTCATTCTGACCTTTTTCTTCTGAAGTAAATCAACAATTGTTACTTACTTACTCTTCATTTTATCTCTTAATGTATGTTTTAATATTTTGTTTCTACATAGCAGTGATTTTTTTATCTCTTTGGGAATGGATCAGGGTCCGGTCAGATTGGCAATATTGGAGTCATGACAACTAGGTTATTGGGAAATTTTATCAATAGACAATACCAAATATATACCATACTTCTTGTCAAAAAATGGCTATTACTTTGTACAATTTTGAAATTCTCATTTTTTAATGTTCATTGGGAATTTCTTCAAATGTTCTGTGTACCGGACCTGTCTAAAGAAGGAAAAAGAATCACTGCATAGTAGTGATTGTAATCAGTCCATGAAAATTTGGTTGATTAATCAGAGGCAAAAGTCAGTGATTAATCGATTAAAACTGATTAAATAAGAAATGATCAAATATGTTAGTATTGCATGAATTTAACATCTCTTACACCGATCGAATAGCACAAAATCAATAAGAATTGAAATATTAAATGATTTAACATTATTAAGATGTTTGAGTAAACATCACATCAAAATATACTGTCAGAATATGAAACAAACTACACTGGGCCAGAATTATGCTGCATTTACAGTTAAGCTTGAACAGCATCATCTTTAAAGTAAAACCGAGTAAGGTCTGCAGTACTTTAGTCAAGAACGACAACTATGATAATGTACAGAAATCAACAATCAGTTGACGAAATGGGAGCATCATCATCGTCACGTCAAAGACCATTCATCAATGATTCGTTGAATAAATGATTAATCAGAAAATCACTACTGCATTGGGTGTTCATACATTTGGTTTGTTTGTAGCAGCAGTTAATATTTTATATTTTCAGTGTTGTATATCTCCATGCAGAAAAGAAGAGGATGATAAAATGATTCTGTGTCATGTGTATATATCTTGTATATATGTGTTAATGATCATGTAATAGTCATTGAATTCATTATAGAAAGAGACAATTAATCACACAAATTTCAACATTAGAGTTTCATCATTTTACACATTGTGTATGTTTGTATAATTATGATTATTTGTCTTAAAGAAAAATACTGTGTTCATTACCAAATGGTTTTTGCTCTTTTTTATGCATTTCATGTGTAAAATATTAACTACATGTATATAATTCTCATCTAAGGTAAACATGATTTTTCCATGGCCCCATTCCTGGATTTTAGGGAAAAAAGAAATTTTGTCTCTTTTGTGATCTGTAAAGTGTTCTTTAAAAAGATTACACTTAATTCTATAAACTTAATCACAGATATGACAATTTTAATTCTCACTTATACTTAAAATGAAGCATTTTGGACATTATTATTTCTATTATTGTTTTGAAGGTATAACATTGTATGTTAATATCCACACAGTTGTAAATTTGCTTTTTATTTTGGTATCATTCATTTTAATTACTTGGTCTTAGTCTCAATACTACTATGACTAGAATGAACAAGTTATGAACCTGTACTTGCATGATTCATTGTTTGGGCCATAACTGCTTACCACGTATCACATAAGGTACTACTGGATTGCAAGAATTTTTGTACTAATTAATCTATTTTAAAGGAACATCAAATATATTACTGTTTTTTTAATGTTAATTTTTTTTCCTTGACGGTATGTTCGTATTACATTGTTGTTTATTTAATGAGGTTTTCAAGGTAGAATCTCACATGTTTAAGTACATCATACAGAAAGAATTCATCATTTTATCAACTTTTATGTTTGCAAAAATGTAACAGACTTAAACCTTTTGCAATAAAATGTCCCATTACTGAATGTTGAATTCTTGTTTTTGAAAGGAGTCTTATTTGTGCTGAATAATTGGTTTAACTGCGTCCCCACTCTTAAAGATTTATAGGTTCCGTCAAACATTTTGTGTCATGCATATGTCTGAAAGTAATAGAGGCAGTTATGCAATTTTACTGAAATGTTTATCAGCATATGGAGACGTGCATAAGGGTTTTAACTCTGTCAAAGGCTGAAGACTGCTGCTATCTTCCCTTGAATTTATATTTTGAAGAACAATCATGTATGAAAATCTTGTGTCGCACATAGTGACTACCAATCTGCATCCTATGAACATATTTCTAGCTGTTTAGCTTTTCTTATTTTTAGAAGAAAATGTATTTTTCTCCTGCACTCGATTGTATGATCATTTGGTATTATTTGAGGTTAGGCTTATTTTGGGGTTTAACACGGTTTTCATTAAGAACCTATTGCCAATGAAAACCATGCGTTAAAACTGCAAAAAAAATCAGTCTGTAAGTTCAAAATACTTATACACTAGGCCATCCACAGCCAAATTGGTTACTTTCACAAGAAAATCTGTTGTACTGAATATTAATGAAATCCATGGGTTTCAGTTTGATAGAGTAAAACTTGGGTTCAATCTGAACAGACATATTTCTGACCCATCATGGGAACACCTGCATCTACTTATCAGTTTGCTTTTGAAGAAAAAGTTGAGCTATTGTGATCACTGCATCATCTGTGTCAGCATTTGCTTCATGCAAAAACTTTAATGTAGCTCATAACTCCGACACTATAAGAGGTGGCAACATGTAACTTCATGGGTGGATAGATTGATCTTACTGAGTCAGTGAACAGACAAGCATTGGCACAGCTTGCGGCAAATTAACATGACTTCTGACCAGAACAAATAAATTGATATAGAATACATACATACAATAACATAAAGTTTTAGAATATAAAATCTTTTATTACTAAAATTATGCTTTATTGAAATAAATATACATTACATGTAGTCATTATACAGTTATCTGAAACTGAGATTTAAAAATCAAATATTATATTAATAAAAACATAAAATATAGATAGTTGAATAATTAAATAACCCAAAAACCAAAAATACATAACTGTGCAGTATAAAGAATGCATGACATAACTTATGCCATTCATTAGAGCAAACAAATTACCAATAACTTGCTACCAATTGCACCGGATTGTTCACATAATAAATATTTCAAAACGCAGGCCTATTGCATGACATTGAGAACAAGGAAAGCTTACATCTAAATAGCACAAAAATGTAATTTTTTTTTATAAAGTTCAAAGACAAACACAACACAGAATTTTGTGATTTCAAATAAACTTTCTGGTGTTTTATAATTTTTGCATGTGGCTCCATTATGGTTACAAATTGCACCAATATATACCACAGGGTGTATTTATTTAATTTTTTTTTCAAACCTAAACTATTGAATCTATTTAGATACTTCACATACTTCATAAAAGAAAAGTTTGAATAAGGCCGTCCTAAAATATAATTATGTTGGTTTGCACTTCTGCAACTGTAATTCATTAAAAAATTCCCAACCCAAATATGTATAAAGTGATCTTGATGTATTTTTTTTTCTGGCTTTTCGTTTTCAATAGTCAATACTAGCACATTTTTAAATGTGAAAAATGACATGAAAATTCTGCAGAGTTTAGCCACACGCTAAAAACGGCTTATAAACATTTATCATCAATTAAGACAACATAAAACAAGTTTACAGTAGCACTCTTAATAAACAAGAAGAAATAAATATAAGTAGATATAAATATGTTGTATGAGCAATCAAGAGATTGAACGCCAATAACAGATAAATAAACAAATTAATAATTCACATAAAATTAATAATTTATTAATTATGTAAGACCCCTCTGTTTAATACAATACATGAATATTATTAAAACCCTTAAATATATACAAACATGAATGAGACAGAAATAGGAAGATCTATTTTCTTTTGTTTACAAAGCTTATATATGCCATAGCACCAAAAATGAATAGCAACTGATTAATATAATCGATGAAGCATAAAAAAAGACTCAACTGTAGTTAGAAAAAATAAAACAAAACGAGGACTGCATGGTGTTTAACAAAGACAGACGCCCCCTAAACGCCAACTGGATAGTAACTTCCTGTTAAGGATCGGATAAGGATTTAATGCAGAAAGAAACTGTGAACTTGAGGATAAATACTTTCTGAAATTTCTGTCCTTTGTTACATTAAATTGTAATAATACCAAATTTGTGTTCAATACATCACTGTAACCTCAAAATCTATAGAGGTCATCTATGTTGTGATGACTAACCTCCAAGTAAACTCTAAGGACAGTATGCCAAACCAATCTCTAGTTATAAGTCATACAAAGACCTTGACCTTCTGACCTAAAATCAATGTGGATCATCTACATGCAAGACCATTTTCCCTATCTGACCCTTGACAGCTATGGTATAGGTCTTTGCTAATCACAAGACATAATTATATATATATATAAATTTCATACATTAATTCTATAGTCAGAGTGTCAACAAAAGCTTCATAACATAGTTTTACGAAGGCACCAATTTCAGTTTTGGATTCCAAACAGTTGCCACGGCAACAGAAGATGAAATGAGTCCAAAGATTCCTTGTTTTGTAGGTGACAAGTGAATGATTTTCAAAGTGCTGAATGGAATTGCCAAATCAAACATGTTTTTCATTGTATCAATAATCAGTGGAATATTGTCGTACATTATATCAGATATCTTTGGGGATCTACTTGGTACAGATTTATAACCGCTGTCACCGTTTCTGTACTCGCTTTGTCTTGAACGCTGCTTCTGATTGGATAACTCCTGCTGTATAACACTCAAAATTCCATATAAGTCCCTGACTGTATTGAAAATAAGAGTGGTCAAGTAGAATTTTGCCGACACTTCTGACCAATACTGTCGGTCAAGTTTGACAGCACCTACACTGTTAAACCACAGGAAGTGGTCAAACAGTAGATAAAAGGCTTGATTGACTTTAGCTAAGGTAATGGTAAATCTCAGAATTGGATCTTTCAGATGGACACTTTTTAAGGCAGCTTGAATGAAATCTAAACTTTTACCAAATCTCAGCACTGAAATAAGACAGAAGTAAGATTTACTATAAAATGAAACAGCACAGTAAATATTTACAACAATAAACAATTCAAATTCAAACATTCTTAAATTATAATAAGAGAGATCAAACTCATTTATAACGTTTAATATTGATGGTCAGCTAACATATTAATAAACCTGTTGACAAAAGGCCCCCCCCCCAAGGCCAATGAGTGAATACTTGCTCTTCATAGGGAATGAAGTTTTTGTTACAGCACTGAATGACATTTCTTCAAAAGCTAAAGTCGAACTTCCTGCAGTGGTTACTTCCCTTGATCAGTACACAAATGTGATGTAAATGCTGTGAGGAGTTTGAGCTAAAGTAAGGCCAGAAAATGTTCAAAAACAAAATAATTGGACAGATACAATTCAGTACCAGTCATTCTACTGGCGATCTCATTAGTCATGCATTAACACTCATTTAATGAGTACCAGTACTATTTGATGTTTAAAATGGATTTACAGGAGTCGTAGAAATGATTCACTGAATATCCCAACAGCACCTCAGAGGTTAGCAAAGGGAGACAAGACAATATGACCTTAATACACAGAAGGTCCATGTTATTACATCAATAAATGTTTGCCAACAAGTGGGTGATGTTTACCAACAAGTGGGTGATGTTTACAATGTGGCTTTTGGAAACTGAACGATACTTCAGCTTTTGTAGCCGTCCCTTGCTCGGTGAACATGAATTTTGATGCGGACCAAAGTACCGGTCCGGGTACTATGTTTTTCTACATCCGCCATTCAATTGTTAAACTACATGTATTCTTGCTCCATGTTGCAGTACTATGTTCAGTTTCTATGAACACTTTCAGTACTTTGATTATTTATAAGCTGCTGCAAACTCAGGATTCACATTTAACAGTTCTAAACAAGATTACTTACATTTCCTTGTCATGCTAAGCATAGACTCAACATTCTTTAACATTTTGATCAATTCTGTTTTGTCTGTGTTTTGCAGACGTCCCCAGGCAAGCCTGCATCCATACTGGAACAACCTTAAAATAAAATGACACTTTATATAATCACACACATGTATTTGATCATTAAGGGGACCAGCAGAATCACCAAAATATACAATGTGCATATCTTCACTGATAATTACTCCATACTTTAATCATTTAGTCTCAGTTCCAAGTATGGTAGCATGTGTGCAAAGAATTAATGGGGGAGGTATATACACTAATGATTTATCATCTTTCTGTAGAATAACAGCTATGCTAGCCTTATCTTATAAAAAAAATTCAGTGAACAAAGAAATAATATTTAAGCCTAAAAAATGTTTGTTTCTGTAACATGCTCATTAAAAACAAGGGAGGCAGGTTGAGAATTTTTGTTTGGCATTCTTAAATGCATGCAGAAAAGTAAAGAAGTGAAACATTGGATGCACTGTTCCCTAGGCCTACTAAAAAGGCTAGAATTGCTGGGAATATTAGAGTAGGTCGGGTTACCAGAAACAAATAATTTTTTATCATGCCTTAAAAGTTAAAAGCTATACATAGACAGGAACAAGAAAATGACAGGAACAATATACTGAATGCAGGTTATTAACTACAGAGGAAACAAGACGCTGCGTTCAATAAACGCATATGCCCCCAGTGGCATCGATGATACTTTTTGGAGACAGCTAAAGGTTGCACAGTGTTTGGAGTTCTAAAAGTTACAATGTGGTTCCAGGAAGTGACAAGCATTTTGGAGGAAGTGAGTGAAGTTAAAGGTGTCAGTCTTACAGTGTGACCGATTTTTGGTCCGTGTGATCGTAGGAAGGACGTTGTCGATTTTATATTTAGCATTATGTAGACCTGCATGCATGAAATTAATATTAATAAAGATATATGAAACATCAGGTTATTCTATCCAACCAACTAGTCCAGTCTGTAATCATTTTTGTAACAATTTGTGTGATAAAAAATTGTTTAAGAATGTCATGCAATCTAAGAGGCAAAGAGTAGATAAAATATATTGATATGTTGTCATGATACTAGTCATGTGATTATAAATTAATATCATTTGATGTTTTTATAAAATTATTTTTTTCCTTTAATCCGCATGGGACCATTTATATAAGATATACAGTCGTATGAACAGTAGGGGATCACTAGTGTGTTAATTAATGTCAACGATTACCACATTTAGTATCTTGGTCTAAAATGATAACAGGCACTTTGCAAATTTATTTTTCTTCACAAAAACACCAAAATTGCCTTTTCAACTACAAAACTTCGACCATTACATACCTTTCAGATATGGAAGTAATTGGTATAATAGCGAGTCAATATGAAAAATAAAGGGTCATATCACATATTCTCTTACAGGGGGTCACCAGAGCTAATTAATGTCATCATCATACATTTCTTTCTTTGTAAAAGCATTGTTTGTATGATAATTCATTATCTGTGGTGTTACATAGAAAATAAATGAATAGAAAGATATTGATTTATTATCTCTACGAATAAAGTCAATATAGCAACTGATGCAAGCTTACACTTGCTAATGAAAAAGGTAGTCATAAGGCACTGAGAATTATTTATTTAACATCTCAAAATAACACAACAATACAAATTTATTTACATTAAAAGTCCATTTAAGAACACAATTTTATCTAGTTTGAGAAATCCTCCTGCAAATTGTTTGTGATCCTTTATTATTCATATTGACCTGCAACATAATCATTCCATTTGCACACATGATAATTAGAAATTATGTAGTTCCTTTTCATGATTTGAAGGTTAAGCTATGATATCATTTAGATCATAAAGAAATCATTTACCTTTACATCAAAATTATTTGGTAGTGCATCTTTATGCACGAAGGTTGTTATGAGAACGAAGCTAGGCAATCTTGCTCATGTAAACACGCTTAACAATACTCTAAGTGACACAGTTGATCAAAACATTGTTTTCAGACAATCTTTTGTTGAAAAGGACAAAAAATATCAAGGAATAGGAATGTAAAGTTTGATCAAATAATCTTACTGTAACCATTCGTGTGACCCTCTATTGTTCATGATCTGCTACTGTTCATACGACTGTACGTTATAGTCACATACAAAGGTGAAAAATACTGGACTTTCGAACCACTGACATTTTCAAACTTACTGGACAGCTATCAATTTTAGTGGCCTCGGTCCTTGGTGTGAGGCTAAATTTGAAGACTACCCTAATTTTTCCCCACAATCTGAGGAACGGAAAATCCACTTCCACATTGTTTTTACCTTTCTCCATACTTTTCAAAGTGCTGTATAAAGCCCTGACCTACCTACACAATTTTCAATTAGCGTGCAACCAGCATGTACTCAGAAACAAATATTATTCTAAGCCTTAAGGCTTATACAGTAACCATTTTGTTGTGTATATAGTCTATAGTGTTCAGAACTGTCTCAAGACATGTCTACCTTTTGTCTCTAAAAGTTATAGGTAAATCTGCCTGACAATATTTATTGTGATCAAACTAAAAAACATCACCTGATATGACTCCAAATTTACAACAAAGGTAGAGTCAAATAAAGAGTCAGTTTACAGAGGATTTTTTTTATATTTCACTTCACGTGTTGCCATGCTATTTCAGTCTATAGATTGAGATGTTTACTTACCTGCATAACTTGTCCCTTCCATTTGTTTGTGAATTGAATTTTATAATATCCGATATAAGATCGGACGACATGACTGAAGTTGAACAACAACAAAAAATGAAATGAAATTTTATCTCTTCCTCTTGACAGTCCCCAACATGTCGAATAAGGTTATTATGTAGATCGAGCACCTGTCATTATTCGGATCGGTGTGGACTTTAGACCGTACTGCTGGTACTCAGGTATTTTTGCGCTAAATATCAATACATAAAAGCCGGAAAACAACTTTGTTGTCGTTTCCGGTGTCATGGTGGACTTGGAAACAGAATCTGACAGAAAGTGAATTGTTTACCTGAATATTATTGTTATTATATCATATCTGTCAGTATACCACTTACCAATCGATTACACCAGTCATGCCTGTGTATTTACGAAAGAATGTGAGCTATACGCCACCTTCTTTAGACAAATTACCCCATGAATCAGAGGATGATTTTGTGAATGATCCGGAATTATTACGGGATACACTTCCACAACCGTATCGTATGATCGACGCTACGTTGAGATCTCTTATAGATGATTCATGGGAAATAATTGCTAAGCGTGAGGAACAAAGATTAGAAGAAGCAAGGAAAGTACGACCGCCACAATATAGTTGTTCTATTCAATTGGAAGGAGCAGTCCCTGGTGCACAAAATGCTGAAAAACAGGTTTTTATATTTGTATTATACACATTTAGTCAGTGATTTATTGATACATATTTGAAAGGATGTATAAAGTGTATGCAAGTTTTATATGCATGTATTTACAGACTCCATGAAAGGCAAAACAATCTGCCGGACATTTGGTCTGACAAGCTTGAACATTCTGTTCGACCGAAAGGAAATCTGTCAGACCAAAAGTAGTAAACAAGTACAAATGCGTCACAGGAGGTCACAGGTTCAAGTCTTGGTACATTGTTTTCCTCCTCAAATTACATTTAGTGCCACAAGACTAGCCTTGAAATCCTAGACTAAGAACTAGGATGGAGCAATGACTGGGTTAGTCTAATTTCTAAAGAACCCAACTGTGGCTGTAGCAATAAATTTCTTTAAAGAAAGGATGGAGGAATGTTGCAGTATATTATGCATGTACATAGCATTTGCTTTTTTAAATAAATTTGCTGTGATACTAACCAGCCTGATTAGCTTGGCTGGTAGACCCTCTGACTTGCAAGCAGGAGGTCGCATGTTCGAGCACTGCATCAGGTACATTGTTTTCCTCCTGTAACAGATTGATCCAGTTCAAACATATGCATGGTCTTGCATTAAGAACTTTCACTTTTTAACAACAGTTTACGTGAAGGGTAATTGTGAAACTAAGGCCATATCATGAATAAATGAAATGTGGATGAATATGTCATTGTTAATAGAATATAAATGTGTATACATTTTGTGTACATGTACGGTCTAATAAGTATTAATTTGTTTAACACCAAAATTTTACAAAACATTTTAGACTTAATTGAATTTAATTTCAGAAATTGTGTTATGCTACATGCATGTGTAATTCACCAGATGGAAATTTTGTTTTCGTGGGTTTACCTTGTGGTCTTGTGGCTGTTGAGGCCCTCACACAGCACATTACTGGTGCCTGGGAGGAAGAAGGAGCAGAGATGACTTACATGAAAGCTTATTCTCTTGGTCCTCAAACATACATAATTACTACAATTGATGACATGGGTAAACTCTTCATCTTGATTTTAAAATTATATTATAGATTTTATTTTGTATTTAGTTCGTAATAATTATTAGATATTTGGATCTATTGATGCAGTTATTTATCTATATAATCAACATTTATGTCATTCATGATCATGTTCAGTATTTGATCAAATACAACTTGATGGTAAGATCTTTACTTTAAATTCTGATTGTTTTGGTCACTCAATTGTATCTTTCTAATTATTTTTTAGGTCTTTTTTCACATGGAAGATTGAGATTTAAAAAAAAAAAATTATACAAGTACTTGTAAATAATGCCATGGGCAAAAATTACATCTAAAAAAATTAAATTTATTTCAGGTATTGGTAGACTGTTTGCCTTCACTTACAATAAAATTTGTTTATTGAAAGTTCTCAATCAGAGTTCTGTGGTAAGTTTATAGCATTTTGATCAATTGTTTTATTTCTATGATTGAATAAGATATTTTACTTGGTGCAAAAATCTGACTTGGTCTTATAATTTATTTCCGCATATTTTCTTACGACACTGCTCTAGATGAATGCCATCCTAATTATTAAAATTGAAAAATAATTATAGGTTGAACATCAATATGGGAAATACTGGGCCAGTCCATTGGAAATTTGTAAAATTCTGTTTTGCCAATGTTTTTGTATTGCATTATCAATGGGAAACAAGTCAATCTTTTTTCATTTCAGATACATCTTAATGGTGGTTTATTGTGTATTGCAATAAGTTCATAATTCATGGGGCATCTAAAAAATTCCCATTAATTGTAATTTGTAGTGCATATAACTCTTATGGTATCTTTATTTTCCGATCAAACTTCTTCTTATCTGTTGTAATAAGACTTTTATACTGTATGATTTGGAGTAGAAGTAAAACTAAAATTAACAACTTATTTTAATTTTTAGCTAAATCATGTCTATTATCAAAGTTGTGTGATAGTAAACGATACTGTGTATCACATGAAAAAATCTAACATTGAACTATAATATAACATTGAATACTTTATCTTTTGTTGTTATGATAGGAATCAGACAATAAGACATTGGTCAGTAAGATGGAAGCATCTGTGAATGGAGATTATCTTGGAGCTGTTATGGAGAGTAAGTTTTCTTGTGAATTAAAGCTAATCAGAATTATTTCCCTTACATTAAAATAATTTTGAATCTTCTCTTTATTGTTCATGTAAATGACATTCATGCAGGATAGATTTTTTATTCAGAATTTTAACTAAACAAAAGTAATAAATCAAATCATTTTGAATTTGTTTTGCTTCTACAATCAAACCTGTGAACAAAGGTCACCTTTAGGAAAGATACAATGTGGTCCATATTGACCAGTGGCCTTCCCTCATAGGTCATTTTGTTCAAGGGCAGTTTTTTTAAATAATGTCCTTTATTCTCAATGTGGCCTTTATTTGGAATTGGCTGCTAAGACAAGTTTGACCGTACATTCTTACACAGCAATTATGAACGTACTGTTATTAACCCGTACAGTGTACTGGTATTTTTTTAACACTAACTCTCAACCATTTATATGTCACAGATCCTACAAGTCATGATTTATGGCTGGAAGTGTTCAAATTACCTAAAGATACCTGGATAAATGAACTGGAGAGTTTAGTAAATGCCATCAAAAAGAGAGAAGAGAAAGAAAAAAGGGATGAAGGGATGTCTGAGGTAATTCTTCTGTCTAGTTCCAACCATTAGCCTAGTATATTAACATGTATAAATGTTGGTATTATATTCTAATGTGATAACCTCATGTAATTGTTTCTAGTTGTGTCTATGTTGTCAATATGCTGTTTTAGAAAAAAGTAACCAAATATATTAAACCTAGCAGATAAATTGGTGTTATCAGTAACTAATTATTTGTATCCTATCATATCAAAGGCTTGATAATTCTGTTTTATAAGTGTTGAATTCAGTGAGTCAGACTCTGATAATTATCTTATATGTTCTTCTTAACTTTTCACTTTAAATTATTAAAACTGATATGTTCGAGCCCAGCTAGAAAGTAGGCAGTTGCTTACGGAGGATTGGAGTCTAGTACTGGTTCTTCCCAGGTACGATGGTTAGGTGAACTGTCTGCCTCATATGACTCTGACTGTTGACAGCCATAAAAAATAAATAATGTGGTTTCTCAATAATTGAATGGTTTTGTATGTAAAGGAAACAATATTTAAGGTTGAAATACAGAGTTTAATCATTGAGGTCATGGTTTGGTTAAATCTAACATTTTTCCCCCTAGGTTGATGCAGAATCTGTCATTGCACCAAGTGAGACTGCTCCTAGTAAAGCAGACACTGACGAAGCTGGTACAGCATCTGTCACTAATTCAGCAGCACCCATAGATCCAATGGAGCAATCTCAGGTAAATAAAACCAATCCGTATCAAACACATACTGCATGTTACATGTTTATATCAAATATCCAGAAACCCCAAATCCCTAGATTTAAATCATTATTATTCATTTATAATCTTGTGCTTTATTAGCCTGAACTATCTTTGAATATAATTTTATTTCTATTTATTTTTATGAAGATGTTTTTGTACTTGTAACGTGACTTAAAAGATACATCACACTAAATGTTCTTAAAATAAATCAAGTAATATCTTATTACAACTTCGCTTTTACACAAACAATCTTTAATGATATAATTAAATTAAAGCAGGTTTTACTGACCTCGTCTTAAGCACCTATCATGATTGTTTTTATTAATGCTGGATATGACAAACAATTTGTTATTCTGTTGTTCTATGATGGTACAAACATTGAACTATTTTATTCATTTTTACTCTTCATACTCCTTTAAACATTTATGATTGCATTAATTGAGTAAGTTTTGTCTTAAAAACATATAAATTTTCTTAAATGCACAATATAATGGTTGCTTTTTCTACTTAATGTTATTCCTTGATGTTTTTAATTAGAAAGTTGAGCGTCGATCTAGAGTTACATTTGCTGATCGTTCTACGGGGTTAAAGGTGACTAAAGCTAGAAAATAGTAGATTTTATCATCTGCAGTTTTATAGTGTTGCTATGATAACTGGCACTTAATTAACAATATATCATGCAGACAGGACTAAATGGCAAATTTTTTATGGCTATAAACTGAAAACAGTATTTTCTTCAAGCAGTTTATCTTAAGTGCAGATCATTAATCTTAAGTTTTTAATCTCAACTTGCTTGAAGGCCGCAGTAACAATAGAGTTGAAACAATGTTATGTGGGCGCTCTATTGAAATGTTCACATAAAGAAGTTTTAATCATTAATTCAAATTCTAGGCAATAAAATACCTTTTGTTGAAAACAAAATTGCACTATCTCATGGTTATGTTTTGTTTTGTTTTGGAAGATGTTAAGATTTTATCATTTTTGATAAACATAATTATCATATTTAAGAATAGGAAAGTTTTTACTTAAGTAACTCAGTATATTTGTTAATTATTAAAACACTTGGTTGATTTGAAGAAAATGTAAAAAAAAAACAAATGTAAAAAATACTCATTTTCCCATCCATAGTGCTTGATGCTAGTAGTATTTATGAAGTTTATAGTTTTTGTATCATACATTTAGTCTAGATATTGATGGTAAAATATATTTATTTAAAAAGACCATTTTCTTTTTGTATCAAACAATAGGTGTCATATTTTTATTGACTTACTTTAACAGAGTGGATCTAGCAGATCTGTGAGGTTTAATCTGAGTAGAAGTCAGCTATCAAAGCTTGACAGTAAAAAAGTAAGCCCTGCACAGTTGTAGGGCATGGGGCAGATAGGACAGGAAAGCACATGTTACACAAACCAGTAATTCTTGGCACGTTTTTATGGACAATTGTTTTTGAATTATTAGTTTATTGAGTTTGGGCAATGGCATAGACAGTTTCACAAAGACTATTTTAAGATATAAGTTTGTGCTGTGTTGGTTTGGGATACTGGTGTCAATCTAGTCCTTATAAACATTCAAATTGGTTCATCACAAGATAACATGTTATTCATCACATTGTATTTGTAATGTTAATTTAGTAGTAGTTTTGTTATTTAGACATTCTAATGTTATCTCCTAGATTTATACATTGCATGTTATATTTTAAGTACATGTACATTGTAAATGACTGTTGGTTGCATGCAAGCTCGTACCATTAAATTTGTATATATAGTCATTTAGTGACGCTTAATTAGTAGTATAAATTGCTTGTTTAACTCGAGTCATTAACATACTCGGTAGTTAGATCAGCTAATTTTGGTTATTTCTAAGAAGATTTCAGAATGTTTAAACAATTTGCAGCCATCACACAGACGGACACATGGACATATGAGCAAAAAGAAACTGGAAACTGTTCATGTATTTGCTTCTTCTGTCGCTTAATGGATGTAAAATATTTGTCTCTGGAATAATGTGAACTTACTGAATTTAAGTGTCAATTTTCAATTGAGGCAAACCCATGGTATTTTAATCATTTAGTGTTTCTATAATTGTCAAAAAAATACTTATTGTAAATAAAAAAATATTGTAGTTATATTAGTTTTAGGCCACAAATTTCACATTGATATGGTTGAATACCGTAGATTGTTTTATTAAATTTTGTTGATTATTTTTAAGTTCGCATTTTCCTGAGAAAGATATTGTACATAACTGTAATGTTGAAACTTTATTTTATGTAAGGATGTTGAAGAGCGTATCATTTTCTAATGAACATATACTTGTGCTTAATTATTCTAGCTGGGTATCAGCCTTTTTTAAGCCTACATTCTGTAGATACATTAAAACTTTTATCAAGAGACAATGTGTAGAGCAAAATATGGATTGTTAACACAAATTGTCTTTGTCGATATTATTAAGCCCCCCTTTCGTAGAAAAAAGGGATATAATGCTTTGCACATGTCCGTCAGACCGTCAGTCGGTCATGTAGTCCATCTGTCCATAACCAAATCTTGTCTGGGCAATAACTTACTGTCCAAGTGGCCTTTTGGGGACATCCGTGTTTCACAAACACTTCATATTAATCTTTTAACTCACAATTTGTGACGTCAGTGAAATCGCTTAAGGCAGTACAAAAGGGTTGATATCTTTTCCTTATATAAAAGTATTGCAATTTCAGAAATCTCATTGTTGTTATTCACCACTGTATTGTGTAAAATGTTCTTTTTTCATTGACATATATTACCGCATACATATGTATATTTAATATCATTTTGAAATGAATGCAAAAATATATCTGAATACAGTCAAACCTGTGCTTGCAGCCACCCCCAAATAAAGGCCACCCTGTGAATAAAGGCCATTCTTTTAAAAAACTATCATGGATTATTTAGAACAAAATGACATCCAAAAAATGGCCACATACCAATAAAGGCAGCATATTGTTTTCCCCAAGGTTGGCCTTTGATTTAGTTGTTCACAGGTTTGACTAATGTATAAGTTTAATATATAGCTTTTGTACTGTTGTGGTGAACTATGATTATCAAACATGCGCCCTTTTCTCTGTCTGCTTCAAGGTATTTTTATCATTATGTCTTTTTTCTGACCATACTTCAAATTCTTCTTTGATAAAAAACTATACTTTCTTAAGATAAAAACAGACAAATTCTTCTTTGATAAAAAAACTATACTTTCTTAAGATAAAAACAGACAAATTCTTCTTTGATAAAAAAACTATACTTTCTTAAGATAAAAACAGACACAGAGCTATTGAATTTGTAATTTACAAATCATCAATTAATTGATTGTAATTTGAACTTGAAGGAACTTTCAATTACATGTAATAATACAACAATTAAATACCAATGTACTTATTTCCAGAATATAAACTTCATTGAATCATTTTTGTTTTTGTCTCTAGTTCTTGCTATATTTATTTCAGAATATTGAATATGTTTAGTAACATAAATTATACATCGATTTGGTACATAAGTTGTGAGAAAAAAATCATGCCAGGCACCAGTGTTGATTACTAGTATACTGTTACACTTGACTATGTTATGCATTGACAAATTTATCTTTAATACACCATCTATACCAACTTCTTACATACTGTTTCCGGTATCCGGACAAAAGCTCCCCCAGACAAAAGCCTCCCCGTTGATTTTGATAGGGGCGGACAAAAGCTCTCCCATTCTTTTACTGCCCCGGACAATTGCTCTTCTTATGTAGAATTATCTATCAGCTTTAATGATGGGTATGGGTCAGTTCTATAATGCTACACTGAATAATTAATTTTGATTTAATTAGAAGTGATATGATATCTTATTAAAAGTATACTACATAAGTATAGTATATTTAATTGACACTTATTAATGATATCATTATAATTATTCCTGTTATTGTGCAATGTAGTCTCGTCCTGTGAGTGGGAAGTCCCAAGTTGACCAGGGGTCAGAGATAGGCAATGTACTTGCTTTAGATCAGAGTATGGTAGAACATACTAGAGTAAGTTTTAAAATAATGTTACCTTGTCATGAATCGACCCCTTAAAGTGTATATATTTCAGTTTCAGCCATATTAAACAATTTAAAACTATTTAGTGTTAAAGACAAAACCAGACATTCAAATGGCATACAAGTTTTATCCCTTTGAAAACAAAATAAGCATATTTAATGGGTTGGCTTCACATGTGTTGAGGATTATTATTCAAAACACAGTACATGGTCTTCATATCCAAGGTAACATTGATGACTATGTTATATGTTTCTAGATAACACTGACCCAGTTTTTTTTGTGACACTGTTTTCAAAACCCTGTGTTTCTTTTGTATTCTGAATCCAGTATTTCATTTCTTTCTATAACTGTTCTGTGAAACATTACCTTTCTTCCCATTCATTAGGGGCTTTTAACAATTCCTTGATTTATGTTTTTCTAATGACAGATCCTTGATTTTCTTAATAATGATTTTTTATGGTTCTTACTGATAAAGTTGATAATGGGGAACAGTGTTTATTGCAATAAAACACAATTTTTGCATGTTTGGTTAGATTCTTTTGTTGCTTGATATGAAAGTAAATTCTTACGCCCTATTACATTGGCTACTAGTATAAAATTAATGTGCCCCTTTTCACTTGTTAATATTGGTCACCAATATTGAATAAGATAGTAAGAAATTATAATGAATGTTAGTCTTAGAGCTATTTATGCTTTTGTCTGTATGATTTATTATTCTAGTTTTATTCAGGCACATCCAGGTCTATATTCAACTTACGTTTACCTTTAATGATTACTTCTGTCTTAATACTGCAGTATTCCTTTGATGGATTAATGTAAAATTATCTGGCTGAGCCTTTGTTTCAATTGTTTTACCTTAAATCCTGAACGTTGTTTAATTTCTTCATTCTCTGTTTGTGAATGTCTTGTATGTATTAGTGATTTTGTGTAATCTTTATGCTAACTTCTGATAAATTCTTTTGCGTTATTTGCGCAGTTAAAGTTGTAACTCCATTTGTAAAAGACAGGTTACATTACTGATTTACCGATAGGCCTTCATTTTGTTTCGTAATTTGCAACTACATTATAACCTTATTTGTTGGACAACAAATTATCCAAATGCCCGGGGCCGGTATTGTCAAAATATGATCTACGGTCCCGACTTTGTGTTTTAATATTTCAAGAAACGCAAAGCCCAGGTCATACGAATAGGATTTTATGAATACCTGGTGTTATCGGAATACATTATTTGGTCTCTGAAGTCACAAATGCACATATTTTCACACCATTTATTTGAGATCATCAATTTATAACAATGGCTGATTGAGAATCAACTGGTGTGTGACAAACAGTAATTCATCATTTTCTTACCAGTACATCATACTGAAATGGATTATCCAATTGATTTTCCAGGACCCCAAAAATCAAATAATCAGGGTTTTCTGTAATTCTTTCTGTATAATATCATTAGTTCTGTTTATATCTTGTATGGTTAGTTGTTATACATGTAATAAAATAGTTAGTACTACTAAGACAAATAACATTGTCTTTTAATCAAATATGTATTAATATTATAGTTAAATGTAAGGTGAATGATTTTGTAGTAGCATAATTTTCTGTATAAGGAATATGTAAATAAATTGATTGATCATTTTTGTGCATTGTATTATTGGGGTTAATTTTCTTCTCAATTAATTTGAAATATCACGGATTTTGATTGAGTTTTATCACAACTTTTACCCCACCTTTTCCTCATTAGGTCTTATTTCTTTTGTCAATTTATTTCAGAGATTTGATGATTAATATGCCTGTTATTGATAGATATAAAACAATAAAGTAATCAGTTATGTATACATTAATTTACGACTCTTTTTTATGAAATCTCAAATCTAAGCACAATTATTTATTTAAATATCAATAATGTCTCACTTTTGTTGCAAAAAAACAACAACAATTTATATCTTTTAAATTTATTGAAATGTTCTATAATGTTAAAAAAATATTTTCATGCGGTTAAATGCATAATATAAGGGGAACCATAACATTCTATAATTTCACTACCTTGTTTCTTTATGAACTCATCATTGGATTTTATTAGACATTTAATGTTGTACAAGTCTTAAATATTGATCATTTAAACGAGGCTTGATGTACAAGTTTGGTAATAAAATGATGAAGTGTATTTTCTCTAAATCAACCCTAGTAAGAAATCACGTAAAAATATCAAACGCATGTTTAGATGTGGCCTGCTATAAATTAAGACTTTTTGTGTTGACGAATGTTGATATACAAACCTGGCACAGGTGTCCAGATAATTCCGACATGTCAGCTTGACCTTACATGCTGATGAAATCGTGAGGCTGTAGAATATGTCAATATTTCAATGAATGTAACTTGAATGAGTCATTTGTAAGGTCATTTACTACAATAAAATGATCAGGGAATGATTATTGTTTAATCATATAACACGTACAAGGTCGGATTAGTATTCTACAAATTGTATCTTGTTTCTCATTTAAACAACTGAAAATATTACATGATTAT
Source organism: Lutraria lutraria (assembly GCA_964023205.1). Taxonomy (NCBI): domain Eukaryota; kingdom Metazoa; phylum Mollusca; class Bivalvia; order Venerida; family Mactridae; genus Lutraria; species Lutraria lutraria. The sequence continues at coordinate 10,451,040 of OZ026845.1, forward strand.
CAGAAATATTTTTTATGATTTAAACGTCATTTTTAGCTCAGCTGTTTTCGAAGGAAAAGTCAAGCTATTATGATCATTGCATCATAAACTGAGTGCACTAGCAACTGATTCGTTTGCCTCTGTGCATAAACTTTAACATAGCTCATAACTCATGATGCAGAAACTATAAGAGGTACATGTACAATGTAGGAACATGAAACTTCATAGGTGGATAAATCTCACTGAGGTGGTGATAAGATGAGCGTTGGCACCGCTTGCAGCATTCTTCTTGTGGTCAGACTCCACTACAGATGTGTATTATAATACTATTATTAATAGTTTTTTAAAATAACTAATGAAAATCTTTTGTAATTATCTCCCTTTGATTGAAATAAACCGACATGTTCGGGAACTGTGAAATTGTGTTTAATGCTATATGTTTGTGTTGGGTATGACAAGTTCCTTAAATATCCTCAGTTGAGTATTTGTTTTAAAGCCCTGAATAAACTTAAGTCTTAAGTAGAAAAGGCTCATTCATAGTCTGGTAGTTTTTATGTTGGAAGGAAATGAGTTATTAGAATTATTGGACAGTTTTTTTTTTTAACTTTGATAGAAGATATTGTGTAATAGATATTATATAATCATTATCTATTTATCAATTAGGGTATTTCATCATCATTGTTCCGACTTTTAAGAATACAATATCATTAACTTTAAAAAGATTTTTTAAATATTCTGTTGAAAATATCTTATTGATATATGATATGTTATATTTCTGGCCTTTGTTGATAATTTATTGAGGCAGTAGTGATGCAGATTTTTTATACAGTTATAAATCAAGACGGTAAAAATGTTTAGTAGAACATGATAGATAATGATAATTTATAACAATACATCACCTGAAAGTCATTAAAAGCAATCAAAAAATCTTTATCATCGCTTAATTGTCATTTATTTTCCATATAAGCTTAATTTTCACTTTTCTATTCTGTTTCAGATTTTAACTTCTTATACCGTATTTGAAATTCTGTAACTTGGTGTCTGTCCAAATTATTATCATTTGGATTTTCCATAATATGTGACATGGAAACAATATATTTAAAGAATTTTATTATATAAGCAAACACTTGTTATTCTATATTTGCATTTATTTATAATTTATCAGCATTTTTTTCTTTTGAAAGATTAAGCAGTATAATCATATTTTCGTGTTTTGAATAAAAAATGTTGGTAAAATTATAATACAAATTAGGTATTAATTTCTGTTAACACTGTTTTAACACCCTGACAAATGTCTTTCAGTTTTTTTAGGTTAAGTAATATTTTGTGACCTAGATATCTACTTGTCTTAAAAGATTTTATTTATATATTTTCAAGCAATGCTCATGAATCATTTTAGCTTGACATGATGTTATTTGGCATTAAATCTCATTAATAATAATTTATGAAAATACATCAAGTTTGGATGCTGATTATAATAAGTATCCCTTCAAATATCTATGATTTAATGAATCATTCATTTATGTATTACAGTCAAATCTGTGTTAGCGGTCACCTTAGAATAAAGGCCACTCTTGAATAAAAGCTATTCTTTAAATAACCATCATTGATTATTTAGAACAAAATGACCTCTGAATAAAGGTCACCTTTCAATAAAGGCCACATCATGCCTTTCTAAAGGGTGGCCTTTGTTCACAGGTTTGACTGTAGAATTGTAGATATTTCATAGTTATGTACTAACATACTTCATATTTGAAACATTTACAGGATCCCTTATCAGGAGATTATAAATTTGGTTCCCCTCAACTTATCATGAAAGTCAAGGTACCAGCACCACCAACAGGTATGTCTTGATTCCTCATTAGTAAACTTTGTCTGTTAAAAGTGTATGCTTCAACTTGTTTGTCATACTGTTGTAACATTATAATTATGTACTTACATCACACATGTAAATATAAAGTAATTTAATAGATCAATTTCTGTTGACATTAAATTTTGTGAAAATAACGAAATAAGCCATTTTCTCTAGACTTAGGTAGCCAAAATCGCATCATGATGACATGTTAACACACATGTACAAAACAGCATACACAAAACAGGCCTTTCAACAAACACACTCCAACCTCCTCCAGACCCTAGTTGTCAAATAGTCATTCATGATTCTTGAACTATTCATGAAGTATTCAAGAACAGTTCATGAAAAATTAATATGGCTCACCTACACAGTCTGCCTAGGTACTTGTGGGAAGATTTCATGCTCACACTGGACATGCAACAACACACAGGCAAAGAACGAAATGTCACCCAAAAAATCACATACTCAAAAATAAGCAATTTTTTTGGAAATCTAAGGGGATGGCGCTGAAACCATTTTCTTGTCCATCGAATAACCAGAGGTTTTTATCAGCTATCACACTGTGAAGAAATCACTTGATTATGTTAATAAATATAATTACAGGTGTTAATGTCTCAAGTCTTCAAACATCTTGTCAAAAAGTGGACAACGGTGATGTAGTTGGTGCTGGAAGTAATATATTAGTCACTCAGAATCATCTTGACCTTAGAAAAAGTGTATTTGATCATCTCCATGACAACCTTCTGAAATATCTTCCAGAAGAAGAGGAACATTCCGATAAAATACAACAGTAAGCTTCATGGTTCATTGGAAGAACTTTTCATGCTTAGAATAGAACAATCAATATCTAAATATCAGATCAGATTTGCATGGTGAAAGAAAACCACCCAATACAATGTACAGTAAAAATCATGATAGCCGAACCCCTTCTGGAATGAGCTGAAAGTCTAGTTTTTGGACAATTCTGGTCTTCAGAGAACCTGAGATCATGAGATTTTCAGGGAATTCCAGTTTTTAGGGAGTCTGATTTTCCAGAAATTTACTGTACTTGTTTTTTGTATTTTCTTATCTGAAGACAAATATGTCATTAATGTGTATTTGTCCATTTGGTACAAAATTGACAATACATCATTCAAGGTTTTACAATTACTTTGAGATTTTACTATTGTTATGACTTATTTTAGAATAAAAATATTACTTTGATATTGTTATTATAATACACGTTTGTTTCTCAATATAGATATCCCAACTTTCATTTCCTTACTGCTGGAAGAATGTTGCCTATGGGCCTTGAACAGCCAAATTTAGAAGGTATGTATAGTTTTCATATGTCAACCCATTTCTTAATTCATAAATAGTAAATTTAGTATTTACATTAAAGGGAACTCTAAGCCTAAAGTTCTCATATTGAATATTTGTTATTGAAGAAAACTGTTTTGGAATAAATCCAGCAAGTCTGTACACAATAATTTTAAAGCTTAATTAGGTCAAAGGCTTAGCTAAAATGTTTGAGTGATTGTATTTTAATGGCCTGACACCACCACTTGGCTTGTTAATGTATGCTCTTTTTGTATTTTTTTCCCTAGTCACATTTCAAGTCAATAATTATGATTAAAGTATTTAAAAGTCTTTCGTATATGGATAAGATTTCACCACTTTTACTTGTGGTTTGGTTTTTTTGTATCTAGTAACAAAGCAATTAAAACTTTTTTCTAGGACGACCAACGACCATCGCTGTATGGTGGCCTGGTACCAGCAATCTGTTACAATATTCCCTTATCAAGTCATCAAAAGGTAATATATGGTCAAGGGTCGGAGATAATTAGAACAAAGACTTGATTACATTTTTTCATAACTTTGTGACTGGCATGGACACTGTCGATACAAGCCTTTGTGATACTTTTTTTGGCTAAAACTGTTCATAGAAATCAAGTCTTTTGTCTCAGACATTATTACTTGCATCTTAATTTTATGACTACAAATTTTATAGTAGGAATTGTATATAAAGTAGAATTAGTCTCATATCATTCTATATATCATATTGGTACTTGTCACAAATATGTTTGTTTTGTTTATATTTTCTCTGTTCACTTCTGATAAATGTTTTATTATCATACAGAATTAAATGTAAATATGACTTTTTGTTGTGCCATAAAATGTGCTCACATTAGGAATAAGTATTTATTAAAGATGTAAACATTTTTTAGACATTACTATCCACAATGTAATTCTTCAGATTTGATTTAATTTACAAATCAAGTCATAATGCACAGCTTTGAAGACCATGATAGTCCAGTCCTCTTTTTCTTGATTTTAATTTTATGATTTAAAGTTCTAAAAAATTGTGTGTGGGCTTTTTGTATTACAGATCTAGAGTTCAAACCAGACTTGGTATGGCCATTTACCTGTAAGATTACTTGTACAGAAGTGTCGCCGGACACCAATTTGGTTGCTGTGGGCCTGGAGAATGGCAATGTAGTCGTCTGGGACAGATATATGGGTAGGAACATGCTTTACTCTTATATACTGGTTACAACTTTTAACCCTCCCATCTGGCACTTATTCTAATATTTATAATCATTTGTGACATTTAGAATGAAACAATTTGTACCAGCAACCTGCTGTAGTTTGTTCTCCCTCCCTAAAAGTTGGAGTACCATATACAATTTTTATGCCCCCCCCCCCATTCGAAATGGTGGAAGGGCATAAAGTGTGTCCCTCGTCCATCTGAGAGTCTGTCTGTCTGTTAAAATTTTGTTTTCAAGTGTAAACTCAAAAAATATTTCATGAATTGGTTTCATATTTTACATGATGGTGTAAAATGATAAAATACAGGTCAAGTATGATTTCCATTAAAATCCAAACATTTGTACAGGAGTTATGGTCCCTTATCATGTCTATTGTTCATTTAATATTTGGAACTGTTGTTTTTTTAAGGCAAAACAGAGCTCAGAACATCAAATACAAATAATGTGTATATTTTATAACTTTTAAAATAAAATTTGACAGTTGTGTACTCTGTTCAACTCAATAAACTATTGTTTTCATTCAAAAATTTGTCCCTTCCTCAGAAACACTGTCAAAAATAAACAAATAACCTTTAGCTGATCATTTTTTACCACAATACTCCTTTGTAGTGGATACACATTTTATGGTGGCTTGATAGTTTTCTGTTTAAAATGTTACAAAAATTGAACGTCTTAATAACTAAAATTTCCTTGCTGCAAACTTCCTGCTATGACGACCTTTTAGATAAAACATACATTTTTTTCGGTTTGATATTTTTTATTCATAATGCAGCATTTGTTGAGTTTTATGTTTACTTAATAATACAGCAAGCTGAAAAATTCTTTTATAAAGCTATGGCTTGCTGTTTGATTCAGCAAATGTTCAGTTTCCATAAAAGTATTTGGCTCAACAACTATTCACATTTCGTCTTGGTTAAACTTGGTTTAAACTTGTTAATAAGTAACTGTTTGAAAACCAGCAAAATGGCTCCTGACCTGATTCAGCAAAAGAATGTTGAAATTTACCTTGTCCTCTCTGTAAGTTGAGTAGATGGCATCTAATCCTGATCAGCTAATTATTGCAGATGTGTCTTGCAGTAGTTTGGCATTTCTTAGATCAACTATTCGAAAAAATATGGAGAGCTATAGCAGTCGCCTTTGCATCAGCACTGCATATGGTTAAAGTTTTGCATGCAAGTTACTGTCATGCACTTATCTCAGTAACCACTTATATGTAAGTGTCCTGGGGTATCAGACAGACTAGTTAGAGAACTCTTGATCAGATTTTAGCCAAATTATGGTCATTTCTTATTATCAATATATGAAATTTTATGATATTTCTTTGTCTGTTACACTGTTTTACAGACAGCTCTTATTAAATCTTAAATTCTACATTTGTTTACTATCATTCACTGAGCATAGTCGAGCATGCTGTCTTACAGACAGCTCTTGTGTTTTACTTACTGGTAATACCTATCCTTGAGAAGGAAGCATATATGGTTTGTTTGTTTTGAAAGTTAACAATACCCCACTAGATGAACTTATATTTTTAACATGAATTATAATTTTTCGTCTGTAAGAACAAAATGATTTAATGTCATGTCATTCATGTTTTTGTTGTGCTTGGAAGTTCAAACTGTCTGACATTTTAAAAATGGTTAAATATCATACTACATGGTGCAGAATGGAAGATTGGACAAGTTTTATGTATTACTTCATCTTGATATTTTTGTTTTCTTTTAAATATGATTGAAACTGAAAAGTCAACAAAGATGTCCCTTTAACAAGACCCGCTATTGTGAATCTGAAAAGTGAAAAATTCAAGCCACTGTTGAGTTTATACGTCTGAACTTTCAATTTCCTGCAAAGTTTGTATAGACATCTTATTTTAGTGTGTTTTTTTGACAAACCACGATGAATATTTAGCATTTTGACTAATATTATATTACAGGCACTCAGCGTGGAGTTGTAAATATACAGGACTGTTCCCCAGTAGTCCAGATCAAGTTTATTGACCCAGCATTACATCCTCAAGATTCGCTAGATTATCCACCTTATAAAAAATGTACAGCCAATTACATACTGGTGATGTGTGCTAACAGTGCATTATTCTCTGTATCAACAGGATCAAACATACCACTTCAAGTGAACACTATATCATTACCGTAAGAAATTTATTGTGATATCATTTATTTATTTGTTTATTAATTTATATCCAAGATATTTTTTGTTTACCGGTACTATGTCTAAGTATGGAAGTAGCTAATTTTTTCAAAGATTAAAAAAAAAAGAGTCATTTCAATAAAAACTCTTAATTTAAAGATGTGAAAACACAACCCCAGTCACATTTAATAAAGACATATTATAACTCGCTGAGTCACTGTGCAATATCTTCAGAAATTTTTACCTTTTTTTTCAACATGTCTTATAGAATTTCCAAATGTGTCATGAATAAATTTAAAGTATCTGGGATGACTATCGCAGAAAGTAACCATAATTTGGAGATACTATCTCAATATGTTACCTTTTTAAGTAGTATTGTACATTTATCATCATTTTTCACACCAGTTTATTGGCATAACCAGCAATAATGAATTGCCTTTGGCCATTTACAATATAATATAATTTATGGCAAAGACATATTACATAGTTGAACATGTATAATAAAAATGTTTTAACAATAAAAAGAAGTATAAAGAAAAACATTAATCATTTGAATAAAATTTGAACTATAACAATATATTTTGATAATTTTATAATTTTATTTTATTTTTAGATGACAACAATGTGAAAATTTATTAATGATAGGCCAGAAAAAATGTTCTAAAAGTCTTTTCTGATATTACTAATCATTGATAATGATTCCAGGGTTGAAAATGACAATGAAACAATCACAGTGTTGCAGCCATTTACAGCATTTCCTGATCTGGTAAGTTTCTTAATCATTTATGATTACTAGTATAGTCAAACATGTGTGCTAACATACAGGTGGTCATTTGTCAGGATCAGTCCCTTTTACTGTTGTTTTCTATTTTCAAATTCATGCTGTTAAGTTTTTGAATTACAAAAACCAAAGGATCTGAGCGAGTGAGCTAATAGTTTGGGAAAGGTAGTACTCTGGCATCCATTGTCTGACATCAGCAATGGTCTTCTGCTCTTAAAGTAGTGGTTAGATTTTCTTCAAATTTGCTGTGTAGCATCCATGTGACCTTTTAATTGCAATTTGCTTTTATCATACTAGCTTACTCCTTTTAGGGGCTGCCAGAGCTAAAACAGAGTAACCTTTTAACATTTTATTCTCTTGAAACAATTGAATGGATCATCACCAAGCTTGATTTGTAGCATTCTTAGATGGGGTTTGCTCACTTAAAAATGGTAGGCCTCTTTAAGGAACTGCCACAGCTAAAAATAAAAGATATCTTTAAACATCTTCTTTTCGTGAACTAATGGATGGATCATCACCAAATTTTGTCTGTAGCGTCCTTGGGTCATCATCAATATTTATTTATTCTGATGAACGGTGTAGGACTATCATATCTCAGAATATTGTAAATGTTGTTATATATATATTCAATGAAACTTCTTGGTTGAGTATAAGGGTTAAAATTGCTCACATATGTTAGACATACATGTATAGACCACAGTTGACTCCAACTGACCAATCACTTCACAGAAAAAAGTGTTTGCTAAAACATGTAGATCACAGTTTGCAGTAGTATAAACATAAACACAATAAAATACCTGTGGTCTAAGTAAGATAGATCTCTCGTAAGGGTTGTCTATGAAATTTCTTGACTCGCTGCACTCACCTCTAAATTTCATAGACAACGGTTACTTGTGATCTATCCAATGTTTTTGTGTTATAATATTGCAATGATGGTTTGCAGTTCACCGACTTTGTGGAAAGAAGCACAAGATCAAGTTATACATTTGAATCATGTTTTTTTTTCAAAATGTAGTTAAACTTTATAGTTGAGTTACTTGGTGATACGTGCAGGGGAGTGTTAAAAGTTTTGAATCATACTGATTGTTACTGGTGGTTCGGTTGAGTTGTCAATCCTTAAATGATCTCATGTCTCGGGAACTCAAATATCGCCAACATTCTCACGTGCTCATCAGTAAAGAATTTTAATTGTAATGATAGGAAATTAGTTCATGAGGCAAAAATTATGTATCAAAATAATCATGACCCCACAAAAAGTGAAAGAACAACCAAGTTTAACCTACCAGACAGCTTGATTATAAATTATATGTGTAATGTACACTTGTCTGAATTAACCATAGTTTAGTTGTTTTGAAAATATTCTTTTGACATGTTTGATATGTTTCTGTCTCTTAAGTCTATATTTTCTATATATTTTAACCTTTTTACAAAATCTAGCTATTAGCCTTTTTGTTTTAGAAGACTGCTTGTATTTTTACAACCCAGTAAAAAACACACTGCACTAAATTTCTCCTTGTAACGAAAGGATGTGTGACCTCGAGAGTCATCCAGAGAATATCTGGACTTAATTGATGATGTGAACTATAACATGTGTTTATGTCAACAGTGACACAATCAAGTGTACACAGTTCAAACTCGGGGTTAAGTTGATTAAAAGCTGTATTGATGTATTTTTTTCCGGATTTTTGAGATAATGTGTTATCTATTGTTGACAATGCATGGTTGCATGCCTTGTTGCAGTCTTTGTACTGGGTGCTTTACTAAAATGTCAAATAGATTCACATCAAGCTGTTACATGACTGCACTCATGACACTTCGATCAATTTTTTTCTGGATAAAATTTTAAGTATAGCTAGACATGAGTTAACTGTTACCTATAAATACAGGCAATATTGTGCACCGCAATGACTCTTCATCATGTACAAGTGTACTTTTATTGATATAAGGGACCAAAATAAATGTAGGGACCCCTAAATGAAGGTCAGCTATGTGCATGGACCATACTTATACCTCTCCTTAATGACTTTAGTTCACATGTTTAACTGTACATATTTATAGACCTCAACAATGTGCTTTGATGACATACAGTTGAAATATGTTGTAATTATTGTTCAATTTGTAAATATCCTGCATTAAAGGTGCATTTTATCATTATGACAGTTGGATCATGTTAACATGCATGTTCGTTGTGTCAGGTCACTGGTGCAGGGATAATTTTTTTAAAAGAATGTCTCCACTTCAATGAAAGAAAACAGTTTTTTTGTCAATTTTTCTTCTTTTTCCCATTACTGTTCTCATACCTTCCTGATCCAGATTTTGTCTGCTATATCATATTTTGGCTTCATACATGAAACATAAGTGGTTGACAATTTAAATAGGTAATCTATAGATCTGCACCTAAAACTTCTGACATTGACCTTGACCCTAAGGTTTAAGGTTATAGCATAAAACTTGATTTTGAGATTTTCATCACTAAGTAACTGATCTTTAAAGTGACATGTGTATTTTTGTTAAAAAGAAAAAAATGATTGCCACTGCTTTTAATTATTTTTTTACTTTGACCTTGTCTCACCTAATCAGTTTAGATTCTTCCTGGCATTTGTTTAAAAACAATACTCACTTGTTTCTGTTAGGCTTTATTTGTTGTTTGAGTATATGCTGATGGCCAACAGATTTTTATGTACATCTTTATTTGACAATTAAAGCGTTTCTAATTTCAACAGAATTTCTAATACCGGATGAACACTGTGACTTATATGTCAAGAAGTTTACAAATCTTGTCATTTTAAAATAATAAATCCATTTATGACTTTACTAATTAGTCACATTAGGACCTTTAAACTTGCACCTTTTGATCAGTGTTTTTCATTGCAATGTTTTTACAAGCAGTTGTCTTGTACATGATTTTGCCATGGACTTAATATTCATTAGGGTCATTTTCGTGACACATGTACATGCAAAAACCCATTGAGAAATCTGAGAGCTAACAAAGGGGATGGACCCATCTTCTTCAAGTGCTTCCTGAATGAATGTTTGTGCTGTGTGATAGGCAATAGAAATAATAGCACCTGAGCAATAAAACTGTCTATTATAATTATTATTATGTTGACAATAATTATTGTAGAAGGCTATTAAAATTGTTATATGTCTGAAATGTTTATTCTTGTAATATGCCTCTTCATCTGTGTAAGGGGTCCTAGTAAGGGAGTCCCTGTATTACGAAAAAAAATTGTCAGTTTAATTAATATTTCTCTGCTCAATGTCCTTATAATTCATCAACAGTAGCTGTTTCTTGTGAGCTATTGACTTTCTAGCTCTGGGAGTGAAGATCACAGTACCATTACTTGTGTGCATCTTAGGGCAAGTTAGAGCATATTAAGCTAGCAAATTGAGTGACTATAGATATGGATCATAATGTTTACCCTTTTAACCTGACCCCCCCCCCCCCCCCTTAAAAACAACAACAAACAAACTCCAGTTGTTAATTGTCCTTTTTCTCAAAGCAGTAATACTTTTACCATTCTTCTCCTTCTTTCTTATTTTCCCAACAGTCAAGATCACATTATGTTTTATTCATATTAGTTAACAGAATTTAATTATTTGGTTTACATTGAAGTTTTGTTTCGGAGCAGCCATTTTGTTTGTTTATATTGAAATGAAAGCAGGTTGGTTTACTGCGGAGAGTGTTGTTCTGTATAATGGGAAACAATTACTTAGCGACTTGAAATGTGTGATAAGGGTTACTATAAAAGTAATCCCTCTTAATGTAAAATGTTTGTCAAGAACCGTGTGTAACTTTATTTTGACTGCATAAAAAACAGTTTTGTACATTCTTACAAGCAAGAAGAAGTACACATTAAACAATTGCAGACACACTATATTATTAGTTGGCATGGCCATAATTTTTTTATGCTTGTAAATTTCAACCGTTTAAAGGAATGATTTCAACTGAATCATCAAATGTCATATTCCGACCTAATGAAACTATCCAATAGAATGAGGAATTTCTTCTGAATACCAGTATTATTATAAATGGAATACATCCTACCAAGAAATAATATCAGGTCGAAATTGAGAACAGACACCTTTCCCCAAAACGGCCCTTCCCAACCTTTTTTGGTCTTTTTTTTCCCAATATATAAATAGCATTTTGACAGGTATTTTGGGTTCAATGTAAAAATAAATTGTGGAAAAAAATGTCTTACCTACCTACCCACTGAAAATTCTCTAGGTAAAGTTACCCCTAACAAACATTTTGTTAAGGACGACCTTTAAGTATTTAAACCCATACTGATCTGCTTAAATGTGATTGTTAGCTCACCTGGTGCAAAGTGCCAAGGGTGAGCTATTGGGATTGCCCTGTGTCTGTCGTGCATAGTCAACATTGTGCTAAAACAACTTCTCTGAAACCACTGGGCCAAATGTATTGAAACTTTACAACAGTCATCCTTGGATGGTCCTCATTCAGATTCCTTCAAATCTAGCTGATTCATGAAGAACTCTGGTTGCCATGGGGTTAGTTTTCCCAGACTGTATCACTATATGGAGAATATAAAATTGCTGACCTGATTTCATAATAAATATTACATAAGTAGCCTATATCAATAAGCAATTAATTATTAAACTGGAACAGTTAAACCTGTACGCCTTGTCCAGGTGAGCGATTTAGGGCCATTATAGCCCTCTTGTTTTGTCAGATGTGTGGGATAATTGCCCTCTCATTAAGTGTTTGTAAAATCACACTTTTGAAAATACACAAGCTAACATTTCTATGACTGATTTATCTGTGTCAGTAATTCAAGGGACATAGGCATAAAAATATTTTGAAATATTGTTATTATTTGTGAAGTATTAGTTTAATTAATACTTACAATACAATTTTGTAGATTCAGTCTTAAAGTCATGCATGCAATAATTCTTAAGTAATCATTATTTAATGTTTAATGTGTGTGACAAGATTTCAGTTGTGTCGGGAGAGATTTGTGTAATGAAACATCTTACCACACCTTTTTCCTAATTTATCATAATGCTGTTTATTTCTCATTTAAATACTTGATAAATCAATCTCATTAAATGCTCTCTAATTACTTATTTCCATTTCATCATTTCGATGTATTATACTGTTTTTTGCCCTAATATTTGTCAAACACAACCAAATTATAGAAAATACCGTAGTTTAATCTTAAACATTCTTGTGTTGCATTATAAAACTGTTTGAAAATATCCTTGAAATAAATATGATAAATGAATGAAACATTCTAACAAATATTGGTGACAGGTTTGTTTGAATGTTTTAATTGCATGAGGGATTTAAGAATTAAATTTCCATTAGTTTCTTGTTTGTATTTTTGTCATATGTGGCATTAAAGATTCAAATTTTAACAATTAATTTATCAGTCCACTTTACCATTAATTTTAGACTATTTCAAGCTGAAATTGTGTCACATTTCTGTAGATACCTTGATAATTTAATATGAATGTTGAGTGAATATAATGTGATAGTATTATGTACTGTCAAGTCTATTATTTATGGTACATGCATTTATATGCTTCAACAATTTGTCAACTCATAACAGGCTAACAGTAAAGTAATTCAAAGTTTCTCAAATACAGTCAAACCTGGGTTCAAAGGCCACAAAGACAAAAGGAGGCCTTTATTGACAGGTGGCATCTATCAGGAGATGGTTGCTAATACAAGTTTGACTGTATAGTCAAACCTGTGGCCAAAGGTCACCAATTAGAGTGAGAAGAATTAGGATTTATTCAACTCAGCCTTTAATCTGAGATTTATTTAGTTCATGACAAATGTGTGATAAAGAGTGGCCAATGTCATTGTGGTGACCTTTGTTCACAGGTGTCCATTAACAAAGGTTTTATTCATAGGCGTCCAATAATCCAGAGTTCATGCTGATGTTTTGTGTACATGAATGTTAGATTGGAAATGTTTATGTTCCAAGAACTGGTCATATATTTCTAAAGTATTCAATTGTTTAAGAATAATATGTAGATATGAGATGTCTTGTGTTCTACCAATTATGCATATCTGAACTAACATCATGTTGTATTGATTTGATGTAGTAATCCATATGTATGTTTTTTATATGAGTTGGTTACCTGACAACAGTTGCTATGGTTACTCATACAGAAATATGTTTATTTTTCAGCTTTTAACTGTGACAAGATGTGGAAATGTTCAAATTAGAGACACACTACAGGGAACTATTGTTTGTCAAGTACAGCTTCCAGAATCTCATGAATTATCATCACCATGGGAACCTGTGATGGCTGTTGGAGGTCAAGGTCAAAATATGTATGTTAAAGGTGAGAGTATTTCTATTTCATGTTTTTTAATTTAGTATTAACTCTAAGCTTTTGGATTTCCTTCTTGTCCCCTCACCTGTTCACCTCCATTCTGTTAGAGTTTTCCTATTTATTTATTAAAGTAGTCAAACCTGTATTAATAGCCAGCTCTGCTTAAAGGTCACCCTGTGAATAAAGGTTATTCTTTACAAAACAACATTTTCCTCTGAATAAATGTCACCTGTCAATAATGGCCACATTTTTTCATTCCCAAGGGTGGCTTTTATTCTGAGGTTTGACTTATTTTAATCAGAATATGGTGGCAAACAAAGAATATGGATGCTATATGATAACAAATTGTCATATTGAAGCATATGCCTTATTTTGATTTCAAACTTTTAACTTCCCCGTCATCAGTCATGCACTATCCAGAATGAGCTGACCTGGCAACTGTAGGTTTACTGTAGTCTAAAACAATGTGTCTGTATGAATATAAACAGAGTACCATAACACAAAAGTTGCATATATGTGTATATTACAGTCTTCACATAAAACTTAAGAACTGGACATTCGGTTCAGTGAAAAACAATTTTTTTTCTGAAATATGACAAAATTATCATTGAAAACTTAACTAGAATGTCAGTCAATTTTTGGTAGACTGGGTCCTTGGTCATGGGATAATTTCAAGGACTATGATTAACAAGCTAGATGTCTTCATGACTTTATCTGTGATAGATTTTCTATATTATTTATAATTATGTATCACCTGATAAACTATAATTATAATGTACATAGTGAAGCCCCTGAAAACTTGACTCCCCGAAAACCAGAATTCCCTGAGAGTCAGATTTTTCAAGTTAGCCAAATCTGGAAGAGGACGGTTTTCAGGGGATTTAACTGTACTTTTCTTTTTTAACATTGTTTATAAATATTGTTTGTCATAAAGTATCTAATACTGTTGACAAACCTCAGTACTTTTATTTAATATAAATATCTGAAATGCCCTTTTATTTGCTAAAATCAATTTTGATTGAAATTCTACTATGCCATGAAGTAGCAAATCTCCTGTTAAATAGTTACTGATACTTCATAAACTATTCATGAAGTATGCTAGAATAGTTCAAGAAAAATTCATGATATCATAAATTCTTTTTGAAGGGATCAAATCCCTAATTTAGGCTATCAGCATTTAAGGAATGTGATAATTTTCTGTTTAATTTGCTTAGTTATTTGATGGATGCTTGCGATATTAATTGAAGAATTATTTAAACATTTAAGTTGTATCATGATTTTTCATTTGTTATCAAATTGAAGGTGGGGGGTATTTACTATAGGAAGGAAATTTATTGGTAAGGATACTATGATATGTCTCATTACTTTGTTAATGTTAAAACACATAGATTATCATTAATCACGCAGAGAAGTGAAGATGAAGCTTGTTTGAAAAATTAAGACGAAAGTAATAAAATTTGCATTAAATACAGATTTATTACTGTTTCTTTTATATATATAGTCAAATAGCTTAGACATATTTAACACTAGGTAATTTCTTGTAATCACTTTAGTACTATTCATGTAACTAATAAATTACCAGTGTGTCTCAGTATCATTTTGATATTAAAATTGATTTTTGAATTGTTATATGTTCATAATGCTTACAGTGGAATCATGTATGTATTCTGTGGTCATTGCTTCTGTTGTAATTTATATAAAAAATGTATAAGTGTCATTCAGTTACTTCAAATTTAGATATTTTGTATTGTTATAAAAATGAATTGATATTACATACTTATTTAGACTTTTTATTTTGTGTTAATTCTTTTATATGATATATGGCAATTATAGTATAGAAGACTACATCATATAATGGAGGAAGTACTTGTGCAAATTAGTACTATAATATATAATTGATATGAATTAACACAAATTTAGTAATAAGTATCATCCATACTGTACAATAATGAGATAAACCAGAGTGTTTCCTGTCTTCAAATCTGGGCCCTAATATACAATTACAGGGGTGACAACATGCCGGATATAATTATTGATTTAAGGCATATGACAGAATGATAAAAATGAGTTATTAAATATTTTATATTCATTAGTACATTTTCGTATTTCTTTATATACAAAGTTTGAATAGATAGTTTACATTAAAATGTTTATGTATGTTTCAGTGATAACTAAACCAATTTAATTACCAAGTGGAAATGTTACAAATATTAGTGTTGGTCTTGTTAGTTGTAAATTAGTTAAAATTACATTGTATTATCTTTGATAAAGGAAGGTTCTATTATTGATTAGTAGTTCAAAAATGGAACCATATCTTTACTATACTGAAATAGCATGTCAATTTTTTAAATCGAAACTATTGGTGTTAAATTATTTCAAGATTTTTGTACTTCATTGACCCTTAAAATGGCCCTTTTTATTTCAGGTAATAAGAAACCCCTTGAAGAAGATGAGAATATTGATGCTGACAGCAGCCTGCAGACTGGTATAGTGTTTGTCTACCAACTTAGATCATTTCCTTCTCTAGATAAATACTGGAAAATTCAGAGGACCAGTCAACCATACACTATACATACAAAAGTTGAACAAAGAGTTGATGCATTACTTGCTGATAGGTTTGTATACAAATCAATCGATCTATCCTAGACTTGAGTCACTTTGTCTCAATTAGTAAAAAATGCTTGCTTTACTTAAATACAGCTCCAATACAGTAAAGCTCAGATACTGTGAACTCAAAATGTGAAAAATCATGCAGATAAAGGGATGTAAATATTTCTCCACTCTTAACAATTTTTCTAGTTTCTTTATGTATCTGTTGTTTAACACCCCAGTTTGACAGCTACACTATGTATGGTCAATTCAGAGCAGGGAAATAAGATACAGGAGAACCACAAATGGTTGTTCCTGTCCTGAAATCTGACTAACTGATCTGGTGATGTAACCAGTCTTTACCAGTCTTCAACTACTTGTAGTTTACCAAATATAGATATTTTTGTGACTCCCCCTTGCATGAAATAACAATCTTTCTTATGTCTGTATGTGCTCAGGGTGAGCTTTTGTGATCGCCCTGCGTCCATCGTGCTTCGTGCGCCGTGCGTCGTTACGATTACGTGGCGTCCATGTTTACTTAGAACAACATGTCCTCCTACACCGCTTTGCCGATTGCAACCAAACTTTGCTGGAATGATCCTTGGGTGGTCCTCTTTCAAAGTTGTAAAAAAAATTAAATTTCATTAAAAATTCTGGTTGCTATGGCAACAAATAGAAAAACTTAAAAAATCTTCTTGTCTGAAACGACAGGGCCTAGAGCTGTGATATTTGGTATGTAGCATTGTCTAATGGAACTCTACAAAGTTTGTTCAAATTATTCCCCTGGGGTCAAAATTGGCTCCGCCCCGGGGGTAACTTGATTTTACATAGACTTATATAGGAAATTTAAAAAATCTTCTTGTTAAAAACTACAATGCCTAGAGCTTTGATATTTGGTGTGTAGCATAGTCTAGTGGACCTCTACCAAGTTTGTTCAAATTATTGCCCTAGGGTCAAAATTGGCCCTGCCCTGGGGTTTATTCTATTTTATATAGGAAAATTTTAAAAATCTTCTTCTCCGAAACCACAAGGCCTAGAGCTAAGATATTTGGTATGTAGCATTGTCTAGTGGACCTCTACCAAGTTTGTTCAAATTATTGCCCTAGGATCAAAATTGGCCCCGCCCCGGGGGTCACTTGATTTATATAGACTTATTTAGGAAAATTTAAAAAATCTTCTTCTCCGAAACCGCAAGGCCTAGAGCTTAGATATTTTGCATGTGGCATTGTCTAGTGGACCTCTACCAAGTTTGTTCAAATTATGGCCCCGGGGTCAAAATTAGCCGTGCCCTGGGGTTTATTCTATTTTATATAGGAAAATTAAAAAAATCTTCTTCTACGAAACCACAAGGCCTAGAGCTAAGATATTTAGTATGTAGCATTGTCTAGTGGACCTCTACCAAGTTTGTTCAAATTATTGCCCTAGGGTCAAAATAGGCCCCGCCCCGGGGGTCACTTGATTTATAAAGACTTATATAGGAAAATTTAAAAAATCTTCTTCTCGGAAACCACAAGGCCTAGAGCTAAGATATTTGGTATGTAGCATTATCTAGTGGACCTCTACCAAGTTTGTTCAAATTATTGCCCTAGGGTCAAAATTGGCCCTGCCCTGGGGTTTATTCTATTTTATATAGGAAAATTTAAAAAATCTTCTTCTCCAAAACCACAAGGCCTAGAGCTAAGATATTTGGTATGTAGCATTGTCTAGTGGACCTCTACCAAGTTTGTTCAAATAATTGCCCTAGGATCAAAATTGGCCCCGCCCCGGGGGTCACTTGATTTATATAGACTTATTTAGGAAAATTTAAAAAAATCTCCGAAACCGCAAGGCCTAGAGCTTAGATATTTTGTATGTGGCATTGTCTAGTGGACCTCTACCAAGTTTGTTCAAATTATTGCCCTAGGGTCAAAATTAGCCCTGCCCTGGGGTTTATTCTATTTTATATAGGAAAATTTGAAAAAATCTTCTCCGAAACCACAAGGCCTAGAGCTAAGATATTTGGTATCTAGCTTTGTCTAATGGACCTCTTTTAAATCTGTTCATATAATGGCCATGGGATAAAAAACGGCCCAGATCAGTCACTTGATCTTACTTAGACTCGTATAGAAAACTTCAACAATGTTAATCTCCAAATGACCTTTTCTCCTGGTGAGCATTTATAGGGCCATCATGGCCCTCTTGTCATGCATTTTTGACAATTTAATTAATATTTTGATTAACAATTTGCTGATTATCGCCCTTGCTTTTTTAACATTTAAATAAAGGGACTTAATTAAGAATTATTTTTAAAAAACTTGAGTTATCTCCCATTGGTTGGATCACTTCTTGAGTTTCATATACTGCAGTCAGATTTGTTCTCCTGAAATAAAAATGTATGTATAATTTTACCACTTTCTGAAATGTGTATAATGGATGAATTTTGATTACAATTTTGAAGTTTTATTACAGTAGTATATTATCCGTAATTTTGAGTTTTATCATTGAAAATGTTAATTTTATGCAAATATTGTGGTATTCTATAAAATTCACGATTAAACGAATCTATTTGCACGAATGACTTAGAGAATTAAGGCATGCTAATCCAAATATGTGGAATTTGGGCCAGGTGCTTGATTTTTTAGTTTTGCTTAAACTTCAGATAATGAAATGTGTTGCTTATAATGTGATATATGGTTGAGACATGACTTTCAAATTATGTGATTTCATGTGATTATACCTATGCAGTCTCAGACAATATAAGAAGTAAAGCACATATATAACATTTATTGCTTTTTATATCTATAGATTGGCTTTCCAAGAGATGAGAAAAAATCGTATGCAAGAAAGATGGGCTATGTTGAAGGAAGAAATTAACCATATTCATACGATCAAAGATATAGCAAGAATTAATGCTGATAAAAGGAAAGTTGTGGTAAGTAAAAGTTAGTTTGATAATATTCATGATAATGTTCACAAAGTTAATTTATCTCACTTCTTTCATTAATTTATTCCAGCAGTGTGATCCTGTCTGTTTGAGCTATTTTTCATCTCTACGACACATTATAACCAATGCACATTTCTGATAACAGACTTGAATTTTCTTCTTTATAAAAATCCAACTATACCTTTTCCAATGGATATTCATCTTTTTATTTATCCTTCATAACAAGTTGATTTTTCCAGACAAATGTGTTATAACACCAATTACATGATTTGAATTACCTATACAGCTTGTCAAATTAATGGTAAGAATTATTGTAAAAGGTGATAGGTTTTATGAAAGCCTTTTGCCTCACTTAGTATCTATAGAAATTTGACAATTCTATCAGCGTGTGCCATATTTTGATATATGGGAACAATATCTAAGTTACATGATACTACAAGTATGAGATGAGATATGTTTTTAATGGAAGCCAGTTGGTTAGATTTTATTTTTTAAGTCGTATTTTCAACTTATTTATATTCTGTCTATTATATATTATGTAGAATTACGAGTATCTAGCATTCCCTCATTATCAGGTATGTTATAATGTATAAATACTAACCTTATATGTATATGAGACATACATTGTGGAGTTTATTTAATTGACATTATCTTAACTAAGATAGCGTGCAGTCCCCATTGAATAAAATTCATGAAAACACAAACTTTTCTTGAACTCTTCGTGAATAGTTCACAAAGTATGCATAACTGTTGAACAGATCAATGCAGTTTTTAAACGGATGGGGTGATCGGTGGTGGAGTGGTGACACGCTGGACTACTAAATGAAAGGTCGTGGGTTAGATTCTCAGCTTTACCTTTCACATTTCTGAGGAATGCTTTTCTGTGTCCACATCCTAACTATTTTTTTTTAAAGTTTAAAAAAGTGTTATCTTAGTTAGGATATGTCTACAAAATAGGCCCCTAGAGCTTTGTTTATGCGTGTATGTATTAATGTAACAAATGTAGTATTGCATGCTAGGTGTTCAGATTTAAGGACCATTTTAAGGGTTTGACTTCTTAAAATTGGTCTAGAGATAATTACAATGGTTTTACTGAAACAGTCACACTGCATTTGGAGAAAGACGCCTTTTAGAACACATGTATGCATGTAGACCATGGAAACAAGTCTCTGTTTACTGTATACAGTAAACCCCTGAAAACTGGAACTCTGATATTCAGGCAGTTTTTCAGGTACCATTTTTGCAGAATTTCTCTAAAGTTCTCTGAAAAACTTAATTCTCACAAAACTAAACTCCTTCTGGACTTGGTCGTATGTATGGTTTTCAGGGGTTTTACTGTACTTTTGTATGACTGTGTAATAGTTGTGTATGACTATGTAATAGTTGTGTACGACTGCGTAATAGTTGTGTATGACTGTGTAATAGTTGTGTATGACTGTGTAATAGTTGTGTATGACTTATATATACTTGTGTATGACTGTGTAATAGTTGTGTATGGCTGTGTAATAGTTGTGTATGACTGTGTAATACTTGTGTAGGACTGTGCAATACTTGTGTAGTACTGTGTAATAGTTGTGTATGACTGAGTAATAGTTGTGTAGGACTGTGTAATACTTGTGTGGGACTGTGTAATACTTATGTAGAACTGTGCAATACTTGTGTAGAACTGTGTAATACTTGTGTAGGACTGTGCAATAGTTGTGTAGGACTGTGTAATAGTTGTGTATGACTGAGTAATAGTTGTGTAGGACTGTGTAATAGTTGTGTAGGACTGTGTTATACTTGTGTATGACAGTGTAATACTTGTGTAGGACTGTGTAATACTTGTGTAGGACTGTGCAATACTTGTGTAGACTGTGCAATAGTTGTATATGACTGTGTAATACTTGTGTAGGACTGTGTAATACTTGTGTAGGACTGTGTAATACTTGTGTAGGACTGTGCAATAGTTGTGTATGACTGTGTAATAGTTGTGTATGACTGAGTAATACTTGTGTAGGACTGTGTAATACTTGTGTAGGACAGTGTAATACTTGTGTAGGACTGTGTAATACTTGTGTAGGACTGTGTAATACTTGTGTAGGATTGTGCAGTACTTGTGTAGTACTGTGTAATAGTTGTGTAGGACGGTGTAATAGTTGTGTATGACTGAGTAATAGTTGTGTAGGACTGTGTAATACTTGTGTAGGACTGTGTAATACTTGTTTAGAACTGTGCAATACTTGTGTAGGACTGTGCAATAGTTGTGTAGGTCTGTGTAATACTTGTGTATGACTGAATAATAGTTGTGTAGGACTGTGTAATACTTGTGTATGACAGTGTAATACTTGTGTATGACAGTGTAATACTTGTGTAGGCCTGTGCAATACTTGTGTAGACTGTGCAATAGTTGTATATGACTGTGTAATAGTTGTGTATGACTGAGTAATAGTTGTGTATGATTTTGTAATACTTACATATGACTGTGTAATACTTGTTTAGGACTGTGTAATACTTGTGTAGGACTGTGTAATACTTGTGTAGGACTGTGTAATACTTGTTTTTGCATGCTTTGTAAAACTGCACATATTTGATATGCTTGTGTCTGTCTGAATGTTCCTGCATGTTATTGTCCATGTATGAAATTACCCAGTGATAAATAAAGATGGCTTTGTGTCATTCTTAAAATCATTAATTCTGAATTGCTATAGTTACACAGCAACTGTAAGGTTATTAATATAGGGAAAAAAGCCTTAACTATTTTGTTGGAATTAAAATTTTGTTTACTTTGTTGCTACATTAGGCATGTATATATTTTTCTAATTTGAAAGTTGTAGTTTTCTAGAAATAACTTATTATCGATCATCACGTGAAGAATCATTATTAAGCTTTTAGTATATAATAGAGTTTAACAATCATAATTCAATCATAAAAGTCTAAACAGATGTACTAAACATGATCTTTGTTGTTGTCTGTATTGTTTGATATTATTACACAAATTTGTTAATTCTCTTACAAATGATTTCTAAACAAACACTTAAATTCAGTCTAGTAATTTCAAAGTTAAACATTCTTTGGTGGAAAACTGCTTGCATCAGGAAACACATGAATCTTATGTTGTTGTTTTTTTCTGGATATAATTTTGTTGTTTTTTCAATGGATTTGAAATAAAGAGAAAAGACTTGTGATGTTTGCATGATATTTTAGAATGATGTATTGTTGCATGGAGTTGTGTGGCTGATGGTCATTGATTGTGTATGTTGTAATTGTGTTGGAATATATAGAGTTTGTTTTCTAAGTTTAGGCTTGTGCTAGTGTTTGACATTATATGTTTATGGCAATGTCTTAACATTGCGGCTCATGTTTGTGGGTGATATGTTACTTGGAAAAAATAATCATCTGTATCATCTACATTATAAAATGCTTTATAACATTGTTTGGAATCTACTTACAGTGTAAATTTTTTTTTCGTATTAACAATCAATATATAATATTATGACATATACTTACTAATGATATAAATGTGCTACTAATTATATACTATCTGCTATTAATTAATGAAACTTTTTTCATTTTTGTATTATTCATTGAATGACAAATTCACAAGTATAATAATCTCTTGAGTTTTATTTCAATGATGCATCTTGATTAAATAGCCGACTGGACATTTCCAACCTTGAACCCCTCATTTTCTGTGTATTCAATATAAAAAGTGGTGTATATTACATATTTGTTCTGCCAATTTTGTTTGCTTAATGTAGCTGATATATAAATTAATGCCATGCCTTTATATATATAAAGGCGATCATAGCTGGGTGAGGATTATGAAAGTACGCTATGATGTGTTGTTATGATGAAATATTCATCATTGTACCCAAAAAAAAGAGCAGGATTATTGTGACAGTCATAGTTACTAATTTATCAAATATTCCATGGTTGTCACAACTTGTTCAGAATGAGGATATAAATTAGAATACAAGGAAGTAAGCAAAATTGCACTCAAATTAACATTTTTCACCAGTATGAGATTAGTATATGTACTTGTAAATGTTGAAATTATGAATGTCAACAAAATTTGATATTTGGTGTTTTGTATATAAAATTAACACTTCAAGTCTTTAGTTACCTGTAACTGTTGATATATTATTTGAAATATGTAAGAATTAAATTATGATTAATGTGTAATTCATACTGCCTGTGCTTGATAGCTGTGACTATTTTACTTTTTTAGACAGAGGGGGGGGGGGGGGCAGTCTATAAATAGATAATAACTATGATAATTAATTGTTTGTCTTAATCTAAAGGTTTCATTTCCTGAATTTAATTTGACACTAACACTGACATGTTGTGCATCAAAAATATGCATTTCGGAATTCTTAATTGTCTCAGAGTCAAGGTCCATCTTTTTACAGTATGTCGTAATTTCTTGTCAAAAAAAAAAAGTCCGCATTTCAATCTTTTGAATTTTGGGAAATATAACACATAAAATGTGCCAAGAACCTGGTAAGGAGTAAATATATGTCACTTGTTTGTTCAGTACAGTACAGAAATTGTAAATAAGTTATTTTCAGTAGTTTGCATCGTGATACAATTTGCATAAAATTCAAAATATGAACAATAACTTGATATACATTTTCTAATTCCTGAAATTTTGTCCGTTTTTCATATCATATAGTTCAGTTACAATATTTGAAACAAATTATGTACATTTTAATTTATCGTCCTGAAATTTTGTCAGTTTTTCATATCATACAGTTCAATTACAGTATTTGAAACAAATTATGTACATTTTAATTCATCGTCCAAATATATATAAATCAAAAATCTGCCATATTTTTATAACAAATTGGTCGGCTTAATTACTCTTTTGATTAATTATAAATGAGGTACTTTATTATGTTTTGAAAGCAATAAGCTTACATATAGAATATTGAATAGATTTTCAAGACAGATTCTGTGTTATTTTCAGCTTCTTTGTTTTAGAAAAAAATCAGACATGTTCTAATTTTTAAACATTACGAGAATATAATTTGAGAGGATTTATTACATAAAAACATTGCACCCCCTCAAACATCCATGCATGAGTCATTTTCGGGTTTCATTTTTGTGTGGGATTTTAAACTGTCTGTCCGTCCATCCCTTTACCAATTCAGCTACATTGTTACATACAGTCAAAGATGTGAACAAATGCCACCTTTGGGAAAGACATATGTAGCCTTCATTGATATGTGGCCTTTATTTAGAGATCATTGTGCTCTAAATCATCAATGAGTTTTTTTTAAAATAATGTCCTTTTTCTACAGGGTGACCTATAAATGGAGGTGTCTGTTAACACAGGCCTGACTGTAATTCAAGTAACATGGAATGATCCCGGTGCATTATGATCCCAAAGTATCTGAACTCCAGATCCCTGAGTCAAAGGTCAAGGTCATGTTAGTCTTAAATAAGATGACCCCCTAAATCAAGGTTGAAGCTTACTTTTTGAATCATTACATACTATTGAAATTTTGCCTTATTTACAATTACAAAATAATGATTGATGAAAAAAATCATAAATAAATGGTACATGATTTACGATTTAAATAAATGAAAACACATCAAACCTGGAATGCAATCAATTATTAATACAGAAATATGGTTTAAATGTATTCATTTATGCATACTTTAAGCAAGATGAATATTATGGTAGGTCAATTTTTTAATGACAATGAAGTATAATGATGTACAAATGGATTCCTTTGTCAGATATATTATTAAGATCAAATATGATGGACAAAGAATGACCCTTGTCTTGACATTTCCTTTAAAATGGCACTTATAATGTTTGTAACCGAGGAATATGTTTAATATATATATATATGTGATTAATTTAAGTTACAAAAACTTGTTAAGCATTTGATTTTGAATGAATGCATTTATACTGAAAGTGTTGGCAAAGCATGATTTTAATGTATATGACAGTTTATTATTTGGAACAGAGCTTTATTCATTTAGATAATACATCGCTTCATTAGATTTGTGACATATTTGCATTAGGATAGTGAAGTTTTAGATATACTTTTAAAAAATGTTAGTGAAACTGACCATGCTAGCTACTAGCTTAGAAAAAGGCCACCCTCATTTTGATATAATGAATAAACCAACATTTTTGAGTCAGTGAATGAATTCTTTGAGTCCCCAGAATTCAATATAACTATTAATGTATATTTTGTCATTACATGCATTTTGTCAATATTTGAGATGAAAGAAATTATTTAAACTGTATAAGTTTCTACATTGAGGATTATAAATGTCAGTATTAATTATTACATGTCTTCATACGATCTTTCATTACCATTCATTTTGGCATTGTTCATCTTGCTTTATTTGTATTACCCTGAATTTCCTGAAATGTATTCCTTTTCTAATCTAAGGGTCCTCTGTGCTCTAGCATGGTTATGGCCTTTTAAATATACATCTAAAATTAAACTAAAAAGTTTTTTCTAAAAATTATTCCAAATAAAAATTATTTTTTTCTCTGAAATTATGTAATTTCTCAAAAAAAAGAAGTTATCGTTACTTTTTGTAATATGAAACATACAAGTAAAAACTAATTCTATGTATATTTAAGATTATGTGTTGAAATAGTACATAAAATTCTGCAGACTTGAATGTTTTATTTGTAGGTTCAGGTTTCAGTATTGTGAATTGGTTAAACAAATATTTAATGTCTTATATGTCTAATGACCCTGTATACATGTACCTTGTTATGCCACCAAAGAAAAATCAAATGCTAAGCACGATTTAACCAAATATAGATTGATTGAATAACAAATATGAAAACAAAACTTAATTTATGTAATAATGTAATTTCTTTGTAAGAGACAATTGATGTAGCAATCAACGCATTAAGTTATTGATTTAATTAAGTAATAAAGTTTGATTAGAAGAAACAAAATAAAGTGATTGTATTCAAATTTTTATTTTTATTTTAAAGTTCACTCTTTTATTTAAATTCAAAGAAATGTTGAATCTAAGTATGACAGATGATGTTATTGCTATGTACTGATTGACATTTTGATTGCATTGTCTAGCTGCCTCTACCGTGAGTTGTTGAGATCCGATGAAGCCACAATATATGGATGTACATATGGTAATTATGTGTTCACATGTGGTTGTGTATATATCTAGTTTTGTGCTTTGGTAGTGTATAGTATGGGTATTATAATCCTCCTAGCTTAGTTCTCATTTGTTGCTTCTTTTGACCATTCTGCATGTTTTCTTTGGTCAGATATACTTTTACCACTATTTCTTTTTTCTTTTATATATACATCACATTAGCATTATGCATAAATTGTAAAAACTTACACATTATTGTCACAACTCACTTAGGCGGCACCTTCTTATAGAGACAACATCTGTATAACATGTTCAGAATTTAATTGTTTCTCCATATTCCACTATGAAAAATGTTATTGTTACATGACCACGGTCCTGGTCGAGTGATTGGTATGCTGGGCTTGTCACCTGGTGATTTAGATCAAATCCCGGTCACCTCAGCTCATAACTTAATCTATGAACATTTGACAAAAATATTGATTTTCCTCCTTATATTGAGTTATTTCTGGTAAATATATAGTTCAGGAAAACATTCACCCTTTATAACTGAAATATTGTTGAAAAAAAGGCATACAACTCACTGAAACTAAAAACATTATAATATTATATGAGCTAATTAAAGCACATGTATTATATCAGCTAATTTAAGTACATGTATTATATGAGCTAATTAAAGCACATGTATTATATGAGCTAATTAAAGCACATGTGTTATATGAGCTAATTAAAGCACATGTATTATATCAGCTAAGTAAAGTACATGTATTATATGAGCTAATTAAAGTACATGTATTATATGAGCTAATTAAAGCACATGTATTATATGAGCTAATAAAAGCACATGTATTATATGAGCTAATTAAAGCACATGTATTATATGAGCTAATTAAAGCACATGTATTATATGAGCTAATTAAAGCACATGTATTATATGAGCTAATTAAAGCACATGTATTACATGAGCTAATTAAAGCACATGTATTATATGAGCTAATTAAAGTACATGTATTATATGAGCTTATTAAAGCACATATATTATATGAGCTAATTAAAGCACATGTATTATATGAGCTAATTAAAGCACATGTATTATATGAGCTAATTATAGCACATGTATTATATGAGCTAATTAAAGCACATGTATTATATGAGCTAATTAAAGCACATGTATTATATGAGCTAATTAAAGCACATGTATTATATGAGCTAATTAAAGCACATGTGTTATATGAGCTAATTAAAGCACATGTATTACATCAGCTAATTAAAGCACATGTATTATATCAGCTAATTAAAGCACATGTATTATATTAGCTAATTAAAGCACATGTATTATATGACTTGTTGCTTAATTGACTTCACTTATCGCTCATGTTCAGATGTCAGATTGTTTTGTGTATTCATATTTCTGCAGAATTTCCACCGCTTTAAACTATATGTATCTTTTTAGTGTGTTTATAATATAGTTTTAGTGTTTGTGTCATATATTTAACCATTTGTATGAATCTTTCTACTAGTACTAGGATTTCAAAGCATTATTACTTTATTTGGTTAATTTCTGGGTATGGCGATATACTTGAAAGGAATTTTAAATGCCAATGACTAACATCTATTACTGACAGGTTATTTTCATTAGAATTTGTTAGGAGCTATTATATAATATTGTATGCATTCCCTGAGTTATGTAATGAAAGATTCTCAAAATATAAAATTTATAGATGTCTTTTCATTTATTTCTATCTAATTGGATATAATTTTGAATACATTCGGCTACATTTTGTAATATTAGGTTAAGCCATTTGTAATTATACATGTATTTAGTATGGTTTACAATTTTATGCCAACTTTAAACTCCCTAGTTATTATATTTATGTTTCTTACATCATTTGGTTTGTGTTAATGTCGTGTGAATGATAGTATACCCAGCATGCTGATTGTTTTATGGTACATTGTAGCAGTGTCCCTTATTTATATGTACAGTTAGATTGCAAACATTCAAAAAAGTGTAATCTTTGAAAGTGGGGGCTAAATTGAACTGAATTGTCCATAAATGCTGATGTTCAAAATAATTGTGAAAAATCTTTTGTTTGAAAACAAAACATGTAATTACAGCTCTTTAAGCTTTACTCTAATATGCATGTTTATGATTGGTCAACATCAATCCAGATGTAGTTTTTCTCACTTTTTTCAGGTGAATTTTACTATGAATCCTTTGCCATTTTGAGTGGTTACAATTTTTGACTGTACATTATGCATGTCATATCAGCATATAATCCTGAGTAACAAGAAACAGTTACATGTCATACAGTTGACATGAACTAATGATAACTATGTTATTATTACAGTAAATTATTATAATGTGGAGACAGATTCTGGCCATAAACTTGTACAAGGACAAACAATATATAGTTAACATACAAACATAGACTTATATTGTTAGATATAACATTAAATTGACTATATAAAACAACAGATACACCAATAGTCATGTATCACATACCTAGTTGGATGTCATTCATTTATTTTTAACCATATTTGCAGTTTTTATCCCTAAGTTTATTAGCTGATCATTTTATACTCATGATTGGCAATGATGATGTTTATTGACCATTAAGCAAATATTGACTTTTTATTTTATTTATATTATATTTTCTTGTCTTTTGAAGTTTCAGCTGTCTCAAAGATGTGATAAAAATAAAGCACATCTTGGTAATGTCTTACCATGGTTGAGTGGTTGAGGTCATTGACTTAAAATCACCGTAACCTCTCACTGATTGAGGGTCGTGGGTTTGACCCCAGCTACTGACCATGTCTCTTTATGTGAGAAAGTAGGTTGTCACTTACGGAGGATGGGAGTCTAGAGTACTGGTTCTACCCAGGAATGATGGTTAGGTGAACTGTCCGCCTCATATGACTCTGACTGTTGAAAAGGGGCGTAAAACTCAAACAAACAAAACAAACTTACATGTAATTCAAATCTAATATTTTGTAATTTTAGTAATTTTGTGTGGTTAACTAAAATCTCTAGCCAGTAAGAAACTAAACTGAGAAGTTTTGCACGAGAGGACTCTAGTTATTTTTGTTGACAGCCAAACTAAGGTGGCTGTTACAACAATAATGTTTAGCATTTTGTTTTTTTTGTTTTGGTTATAGTTTATGCTCAGTGCAGTCAGGTTTTTGTTGAATACATGATATGTATATTACCATGAATGCTAGTCTCTCGCAGGTTTTAATTTTATGACCATGGAAAAATACCAAATTAAGCTAAAATCTATGAGTCTGAACCCTGTGGCCATAAATGCAGATATTTTTATATTTCTTAACTTCTTAACTTGTTTATCATTATCTACGAATTGTTTTGTGATTTTAATTTCATCTACTTGTACATAAATCATAAATGAAATGACATTTAAAACTTCTGAATGAAAGCTGAAATTTTATTTTGTCAATTAGATACAGTGGCATTTAAAGGCTCAGCTTTTGTTAATTGCTGCTTTTTTAAAATATTTTCTTTGGTTTGTGCGGTGTGATATTTTGTACTGTGTTATAATGATAAACTGTAATGAAATGAACTGCATATATTAACTCTTAATTTGATCAAGATCACATGTGATATTGTTTGTAGTGATGGTTTAATCCTTATGTTGATTAGTTAATTTTTATTAAAATTTGGTCTTTCAAGTAATATATGCCAGTGCAAAAATTGAAACAACTGATGTATATTGAGTCATATTATTCTGTTTGTTTGTTTATTTCGTGTTTTACACCCCTTTTCAACAATCAGAGTCATTTGAGGTGGACAGTTCACCTACATGTAACCATCGTTCTGGGAATTGAACCAGTACTAGACTCAAGTCCTCCGTAAGCAACTGCTTACTTTCTCACAGAATCATATCTATATAATTTATTATATATTTGTATGACTGTACAGACATAGCATAAGTGATCCTTATCAAATTTTGTGAAGTATATTAATTTAAAACTTCATCTAATGACTACACCACAAACAAGACCCCCCCCCCCCCCCCCCCCCCCCCCTATAAAGAACTGTTTAACGCAGTACAGTAAAGCTTATAATAACCATTGTACATTATAAGCTGTTGCAGCATATTATTTGTTTTATAATGAAGTCTCACAATGACAAAAACTGAATTTCATGTTACGGAACATGAATATAAATTAATGTAATCAAAGTTTTAATGGATGCAAAACATCTGCAATTATCATTTATTTACTAGCATTAATTGTTGCTTAAATAGGTTTTCTTTCTCTTAAGTATACACACTAACAGTTTTTCCAATGTAGGATTTTCTATTGTACAATTTAGAATACTGTAATAATCACCACCCTTGTTTTCTATGAGATGGATTGCTATTATAATTATCATATTTCATTTTAGAATATTCTTAAATGATTTATTCCAATGTTACTTATTTGTTATTGTTCCATGATGTAAGATGCCTATGTTTTTATATCTGTAACATTGTAATGAATGTTGTTTTTGATGTCTTTAATATGCTGCTATATAATTATGGTATATGTTTGAGTGATTACCAAAATGAAATATTTTTATTCTATGTCTTTGCCCTTTGGTAAACTATTTTAAATAATGTTAGTGTATAAGTTTGAATTAATTTGTATTATACAACAAAAAACACAAATATACAAACTAGTATTATTATTTCATTTGTCTACGTTTCGGCGCAACCGCCTTTATCAAGACATAACAATAAAATAATAAAATAACGGACGTTACGTCATAATGATTATCATATTAAACGTAACGTAAAAAGGCGGGAATGCGTGCAGTGCAATAACAAAATGTAATTAGTATTACGCTTTCGGATTTAAGAAATACAAATATATCCTATAGTAATATATGATATAAAAAAGTTTGAGTCATTTCTAATATTTCTTCCTTTGTTTTGTCTTTCAGACGCCTGGTTCCATTGGACTTCCTCCCAAACATATGAAGCCTCAGCGTGGATAAAAACTTCTGCATCAACAATGACTTCTATATCTTACTTAATATTCTCATTATTGTGAACAATTGGATAATTTGCGTTATTTATTGAATCTCAGTCTCTTAGTGTGATGTTTTATTAGGATTTGCCGGGCCATTCTGGATTCGAGGGGAGCTAGCCAAATATTTTGGCTGTGATGGACTAATTTAAAGGGGCTATAACTGATTCCCACCGCTATTGTCAGATATGATTTAAAATAAACCCTCAAATCTGAAATTGCTTCATGTGGGCTTAATTATTCAGAATATTGATGCTGGTTGAAAAATTGAGTGACATATAAATGAAGATGAAGCTTTTCTTTATTGTTCATAATCCATACTGTACTTGTTATATGTTTTCTGTTCAACAGGGGTTTTACAGATCAGAAAATTGTTTTTAGTTAAAGTATAAGGTTAATGTAAGTATTGTCTTTTACAAGAGATTATTGTTTTTGATAACTTTTCATTGATTGGTCAATCAGATGTTCTTAAAACTTCATTTCATGTACCGATTTGCTTATAATTTCTCTCATTGAACTGAGAGAACGTTACTTATCAGGGACATTCATGTTTATTGTGTAAGGTAGCTTTTTTCTGATTTGTATAAGAATGCAACCTGATTCATATTTTCAAATAACTTAGCTTTTAGATCGGTCAGAAAAAAAAACAATTTGTGGAAGAACTAACCTAATTTTATTTTTCCCTTACAAAAAAGTCAAAAGAACTATAAATGATTTAAATTTACAATAATGAAACAAAGGTATAAATGGATATACTGTGTATGTCTATACATTTGAACATGTGGAATTTGAACTCTACTTTTTTAATGATGAAACAAATATTTTCCAAAGAACCAGGAAGTGTTGGAAGTTTCGACAACTGTTGCTTATATGTGATAAACTTTATTTGTGATATTTGTCCATTTGTATATCATATAATTATCATAGGAGGCTAGCATGATGCAGGGATAGTGCAATGTGTACGCTACGGTAGACAAACGTAGTGACGTCACACTATTTATAGAATAGGGATAGTGTGTAATGGTTATTAAGGCCTTAAATGGCAACAAAGAACAACACGGACCAAAAGCACACTTATCATATATTATACAACACATACATGTTTTTGGTCTGTGTTGCCATTATAGGCCTTAATATCCTTGCAACGTGCTATATCCCCCTATGATATTTATACTAGTATACAGTCATGTAAAACTATATTATATCATGTCACTTTGTCATAATGACTGCTATCTGTGAGGTATTTATGGTAACTGACACTGGTACGTAGTCATATAGTACATGATGATATATTGTTTAAACTTATGATATTCTAATTAACTTCATTTAATTGCTTGTTAAAAACTTGTTGAAACATTGTCATAATGTGCTTAATATATTCGAATTTTGTAATATTATCATAATGTGCTTTATAATTTTATATTTGAATTTTGTAAATTTCCGTCCATTTTTTACTATGAGTGATTAATGGTATTGTTATATTTGTTATACTGCATGGTGTGATGTATGCATTTGATACAACATTGAAGTAATAAATGCATTTTAAATGGATAATGTGTTGTTCAGAATAGACAAACACGGTGGTAACGTGCAGACAATTGGTATTTTTTATTTATTATCTATTATAATTACAAACTTAACTGCACTATTTAATCTCACCACAGAATTGATTGTTGACATGATGTATGTTTTACATATTGACAAACTGTAGAAGAACTCAGACATTACTATTTATGCAATAAATCACTAAATTCAAAAAAGTACAATAGATACAATGTTTCAAAATACCTACAAAATATTGACAAGACACACATGCATATGCTATTTTGCAGAGGGTTATACTATACACATAGTAAAACATCAGCTGTGACTAACAATGTCGTTAATTGACTTGTATCAATTTACAGATATTTGTATGTTTCCAAAGCATTACGTAGAATGACACACAGATTTATGCCTAAAAACAAGCAGATAAATGTACGTATTATTCAGTCGATAATTATTACTGTAATTGGATGTAAATTTCACTGCATGCCCATTCAGAATGAATTAATAAAATCATGAATGTTTCTTGAACAATGCATGTTTACTTCATGAATATAGTTCAAGAAGTATGAATAACTATTTGACTGTGGTTATTACCAGAATTTGAAATACCATCATAAAAGCATGGAGGTTTGTGATAGCCATAACTGTAGCCTTTGGAATCTCTACCCCTAATTAAAGATACGACATTGAAAATGACTCAATAGACAAAAGCAATGGTGGACCCACACCATTTGAAGCGTTTTGGAATTTGATATTGGCATTTAAAAGACCAGAGAGATTCATGGGAGCTTAGTGGCAAGACTAACAATGGTCTATGTAAGTCGTTAATGTATGAAGAATTGAAAAATGCCATTGAAAAAAAAAATTTTCAGCAGATTTTTGTGTGTGTCATAAATACTTATAAAGCGCATGCCGCATGATTCAGTCTGAATGTACGTGGGACACTTGCACATAGCATGTGACTTCACAGATAGGTGTTCAAGATGAATTTTTAGACATTGGTCAATTTGAATAACTTGTACTAAAGTCAAATAGACCATGCTTTGGGCATGCTCCAACTGTCAAGTCGTTCTGTTTACTATTCTATTTATGAGGTCAGAAGTGATTCTAAGCATTCTCTGAATAAGACACGTAACTTGGAAGAGTAAGCAAGTGATATATCGCATAGACATATTTTTTCTGCCAAGTACAACGTTTATAGTATTTGGCTTTTACCTCATATGATGTTTCTCTTCAAATTACCATTATTTGTTTTGTCATTTCCTTGATGGGAATAGGGATCAATGAAGACGCATCAATATCTTTGGGTTATTCTTTTTTATTTACATATTCCTTTACTTATTAATCAGATATTCATAATATGCTTGGTAATATGGCGTAATGTTTGTCCTCGACCAATATTTGAGATCCCAATGCACATACATTTATTTACCTGAAAATGTTATTTTTTACGAAGCTAAAAATGATCACGTTGCATCATTAAAGTGCTTTGGGTTTCCATTCTTAAAAACTTCATGAAAAAATCAACTTGATGAACAATTCACGTTATGAGCGTATATTGAAAGGTCGTCAAACGTCTTGATGCTGTTGTTTGATAACCAAAGGCATGCCATATCATGATATTGCACGCATGCATCGTTCTACCTCCACATTAATTCACTTAGTCAGAAGACACATGAAGCAACAGACTCCGTACATGGCAGACCACCCACTCCCAGGACACCAAAGAATTTATTCTCGACAAGACCGCCATATTGTCTTCACGAACCTTTGAGATCTGTTTCAAACAATTACTTGTACTATCCAAAACTTATCTATGATGGACATAAGATCAGTGGAAGGGTGTTCTGGTAACTGATGAGTCCAGCTTTTGCACACGCGTGTATATGCTGGATGGGAGACGTAAGGTGTGTTGTCACTAAAGTGAATATAACGTATATCGATGATTCAGACAGTATAGAAGATGGCTTTGTAGAAGTGTAATGGCATACACAGTCATAACACGGGACCACAAAGTACATCTCTAAGTAGTTTTTCAAATTTTTCAAAAGGCAGTCTTACGGCTCAGTGACACTTCCGAGGTCTTAGATTCGTGCGCTGTGTCATTTCGTCGAGAACATCGTGTCGTCATGTTGTGTAGACAGAACAACGATAGGCAATTCTCAGCTACAGTCATATCTTACTTGCTGCGCCAAAACAATGTCCAAGCTCTACCCCAACCGGCGTTTTCACCAGTGTTGAGCCGCATTGAGCATTTATGATCAGTTTGGGCTTCTAATATACAGAGGACGTCAGGTTGTCAACACCAAAATACAGTTATAAAGGTGTCATTGAAGTTTTCAGCGTCTCTTCCGCTGTTTGAAACGTATATAATTATATATGTGTAGATGGTAGTATGCAGTAGATGCAAACATCGGCCACACTGATTCAAGTGAATTTTCATTTTCAGTCTACTTCATTAAGCATAAACAATAAATCCGAATCGTTTGTGATACTTCCTTTGTTATTTCCTGGGTACTAGTATTAGATTAATTAAGCTTCTGTGTCTTATTTGTTTGAAGTACTAAGACTATGACAATTTTGTCCCAGTGGGTGTTTTCATTGAACGCCAGTGGTGTATATGACATTGTGCAGTATATTCCAGTGGTATATTCCTACATCAATGAACAAAGAAAAAATCTAAATCACCTACAAAGAAATCCCCTCCCCAAATAGTCTGGAGTCCCCTTAACACTTTACCCACCAAATACTGGACCATACAAAAAGGACACATTTTAAACACATTCTTCTAGATAGACCTGTTGGTCCCTTACCGGTTGTATTTCAAATAACTTTATCGTATTAAACAACTTTTTCATTTAGCATTGTCATCAGTGATTCATGAACGATACCTCCATCGTGGGTGATTTCACTAATTTGAAGTAATTGGCATTAGCCACACGATCATTGCTGACGGGGCGTTTTCAATTTTGTTCCTCACTTGCATAATCATTTGCATGCATACATATATCATTATTATTTACGTACATGAAGTTTTTTTTATCTTTTTATTTATGCTACAGTATGTCACATACATACATGAAGTTATTACAAATGTATTTGATTACGCAAAACAAACAAGTGTCATTGCAAAATTAAAGAACCATTAGTAGGATGTGCTTTGATTCCTTTTGGCGTAATAAACTTTGGCGTAATAAACAAGTATTGCTTGACTTGACTGTGTTGCATTTAGTGGTAAGTCAGATGAGTACGACATCTTTATATCGACCTTTCAGTGGCCAACAAGTGAACAGTACTGTTCATGTCTTTGACAATTGTGGTTTCATTTTTGCTATGAGTGAGATTAATTAAGATGCGTACGTGTTCAAAATGTATTGAATACTCGCGTTCTTTGTGAAATATTGTAAACTTATGCTAATGACCTATGTGCTGTTTACGTATTCGTTGTTAATCAGCAATGTTTTATTGTTTTTCATTTCCATATTTGTGGTATGATATTGTCATACATTGATGGTAAATATGCGGTTGGTGACCCAATCCTTACTGAATACATAACAATGTTTAGTTCTTAGAATTGCCATCTAGATAAGCTTCATCTATTTTCCTTAGGCGAGGTCCTTGTCTGTCCCACGACTGTTGGTTTGTGGGTTTATCTTCTCGTCTGCTTGGAAAGGTTAGGTAATGTAAATGTGTGAGGCGTTTCTTAGGAAACCAGTTTCCATTCGTTGGATAGGTTACTTGCTAATAGTTTATGTGTTGGTTTATCATATTCTTTCTGATTTTAGTCACGAACTCTTTAATCAAAAGACGGATTTCCTAGTTTGATTTACTTGGTATTAACGGACATACGCTATTGGTTTATATTTTAGATATCGGTAATACAAACAACAGATCCTGTTCTTTTCATATTGTAAAAGCCGCAAACGAAACCATCACATACTTGTGCTTCAGACGATGGCTAGAAACATTTTCAATCATTGATGATCTATACTTGTTGATCTAAGTTGATCGTGAATTCAAAACGATTCCTTATTTAGTAAGACGTTATATTATGCACAATGGTTCGTGAACATCTTGTGCTTTGTCTGTACCACAAATGGTTCTTGAATAGCGCTCAGTGATATATTTTTTAAAGTTTGGTCGAAATTAGCAAAAGTGCTCTCTATATGACATTATGCAAAGATACTTAAGAAACACGAGGCGTTTCTCATTTAAAAGCGCCCCCCTCCCAACCTCCTTTATAGGTTCAGGTTATCAAAAAAAAAAACTTTGTCTCTACAATTTACTTTATCAAAATGGTTGACAAAATAAACAGTTGATCTTGAATTCAACAAAGTTATAGGTGTCAGGTGACTGAAGCCATTGGGGCCCAGAATCCATCAAAAATAGCTGTTAACCTTTGATATCGCCAGATTCATCAACATTCATGAAGTCTTAAATTATTAAAGCTTTGGAGATGCTAAATTATAATTTACATTGTTCCTCTAAACACACTTGATTTATATTTAAATACATATTTTATGTGAAATGTGAAGAGCGTTAACTCGTCTCTCGTATTTCATGCGAACATTTCAGAACATTGACAAACAACTGGTGATGCAAGCGTAATTTTAGCTTTATTGCTCAGTATGATAACGTTAAATGAAGCACTCAATACCGCGACGCGATTGTGATAAAGCGACCAAAAGCATAAAAAAGCATTAACGGGTGAAATGACAAATCTACCTACTTGCATAAAGATATATACACGGGTGATTTAGCAGCAACTAGAACTGGTGTGCATAAAAAGATATAAACGGGGGAAATGATAAAGCGACAGTCTGCATACAATAATGTTCACTACCGGTTAGCTCAACAGCTTCACGTGGTACATGGTCTCTTTGACGATTTGGTTAAAAGTTCTTTCCTCCTCCAGTGTGCTGAATGTGCAGAAGGTGAAAGCTGCGGAATATGAAAGTTACCAACAAAGAACAAGAGAATACAAGCACAGAATCCTGGAAAACAGGTTAGGTTACCCTCGTCCTTATATAACGAAAAGACTATTGTAAGTTGGAATGAACCCCTTAAAAATATAAAAAATAAGAAAGACACATATCTTCGGTCTACTTTAAGCGCTGATTGCTAAATAAATAGCTGATGTAACATTTCAAAACTCACAATTATGCCTTAATGCCAAATGAATACAAGAAAGTCCAGAAACCATGTATATAATCATCGTGTACATAAGCGAAATGCAGACACGTTTTTCGAAATTCATAATATCAAATCATCGTTTAGAAAATGAAAGTGGCAAATGGAATACACTTAATTAAACACATAGAAATGAAAAGAAATGTATCTTTTGTGATTCTCTTGAAGATGAATTTCCTTTTGATTTTGAACATCAATTATGCTCAAATACTGTATTAAAAATACACCAATATCTTATTCTATTTTGGAGAAAACCAACTAAGAACGACTAGTTGGTATCATTTATTTAGAAAATCCATAATATGTTGTGTTCAATGTATATGTAATGTATAAATATAAGTGTATTGTAAACTGTTAGACTTTGTGACTTTTGTTGAAAAATAGATATCTATGGACACATGTCTATCAACTAGTTTTCCCTATTAAGTTCTTCAATATTGTCACGTGCCAAACATTCATTATTTTTGACAGTATTTTTTTTAAAGATGTGGCCTTTTATAACCAATAAACATTTGACGCTTCACTTCAGAAATAAGCTACATGTATATATTAATACATTGAACGTCTATTATGTTTGTCTGTGTTATTAGGTATAAAACCTTGCAATATGTCTTTTTTTAATACCTATTACTTTCATAGCAATTACGGCTTTTCTAAATTCTTCCTTATAATAAAATAACTCGGATAGGAAACGTTATTCCTGCTATGTTCTGTTACAATTAGCGAACAGGAAATGGATGATACTGTCCGGAAGTAGCAGATGCGCTTTTCTCATCCCCTAAAGATGAGCTACTAGTATTCATGGGCACGTTTCTAAAAAGGACTTAGAAGCAAAATATAAGCAAATTTAGTATCAAAATGTGCAAAAATGTATTGGCTTCACCATATTGGCTAACTGGTTGCAACGTGTGAAGGGTTATTTTCTTCACTCATGATGATCAATCCGTAATTCTAGACTTTATAACACAAGAATATGTCCACTATAAAAGTGCCCACTTTCTTTTTCGTGTTAGTATACATTCACTGATTAAGTTTCTCGTGATGTTCATAGCACTCGTGCTATTAATTTTATTGCGTAAACTGAAATCGATTGTAATGAATATGAATGACTTTAAAACGTACATTGATCGTAAATAATGAGTATGGTGTTTGTAGTGATCATTTCGGATTTTAGTCACCATATTTTTGTACAGTTATTTCCTACCAGCTCATACATTGCATGTACATGTGTAAACTTGTATCTTTAAAATCTTTGATGTCAATTATTGTTTTACTCGGC
This sequence comes from Lutraria lutraria, assembly GCA_964023205.1. Taxonomy (NCBI): domain Eukaryota; kingdom Metazoa; phylum Mollusca; class Bivalvia; order Venerida; family Mactridae; genus Lutraria; species Lutraria lutraria. The sequence continues at coordinate 10,490,265 of OZ026845.1, forward strand.
AATAAATCTTAATAAAAGGTTTACGATTATAGATTCTTACATGCATAAACATACGTATTTAATAAAATCAGGACAGTAATTAGAGTTCGAACATAAGTTTCAAATGCTCGTTCTATAATGTTGGGCTCCACGCCGTCTCAAAATATCATTACGTACGCTATGCTTTCAAACAAGAACTTGAGACATCTATTGTTTCTAGTAATAAAGAATGTAATATCGATGTGTCGAGTTCTCTGTGTGTCATTACTTTACCGTCATTACGTAAGGCGTGTCCATAATAGTCTATCACACAGTTTTTCAACAATTTTGTCGACTGTTACTAGTATGTACGGCAGAAAATTAATTTAACTGATTTCAGAGGTTATGAAACTAAAAAATGTAAAAGTGAAAATATCAAGTTTATTCTCAAAGTATTTCGGCTGAAAAAAGTATCACTAATTTATATTTTCTACTAAAATAATTCGGAGACTATTTTTACGCTTTTATGAGCCTGGACTCAGTACTGCAGCATTTTTGTTGCTAAGCAAATCTGTTCAGCAATTGGTTACTGACCCATGCCATGAGGGTTTCCCATCAAACATCTGAGCATATTCCTATCAGATTAGCTGGAATATTCAAATATACGTGTATTAATACAAAATTGTATCTGGCAATACAATACTGGGATGAGGCCAATGTTACACTTTTATCATAAGGACCAGCCGTTGTACGATGTTTTTTTTAATCTGGTCCTATGGTTCTACAGATTTTCAGGGACTGTGTATGCATAATACAGTCCCTGTTTCCACCATACAAATGAACCAAATGTGCATTAAAATCAGGGGAAACTATCAACTCAATGTATCAAGCGTCTACTGGAATACATTATAATATTTAAGTAGTGTCCAAAATAATATACTCCATAATTGTCGAAGGCGAAGACACAACAAGTGAGCAGTTTATCATTTGTCGTGTTATCATGGCATCGGTTATTGGGGGCGAAGACACGAAATGGCAGAAATTAGTCACCATAGGCAAACACCCGGATATGGCAAAGGGAACTAAATTTTATAACCATACAAAATGTTAACTGTGACCGATTTGACACCAAATGCGCACATGACTAAAATGACTTCTTTCCTGTAAAATCAACTCTTTGATACAATATGCTTATAAAATGCGAAACAGAAAAGCGGAAGTGGGATAATTAATTCGGGGAAAAGACGAACACTTCCCTCGTCTCTCTTAAAATGTACAATGTGGCTGAAATACCAACAATCTATAATAAATTCATAAAACGATGTTTTATGTAAGAAACGTAAGTTTTACAACCATCAAAGAAAAATGTATTAATTAATTAATATTAATTAAGCATTGGTTGCTTCCGTCTTGTCTTCGAGTCCTGACAGAAGGTAACATGTTTTATATCGCATTTATATTAACCAAATGCTGTATTCATATGAACGTATCTCATTTTACCTAGACCTAGTTGTCAGCCGTATATCTGCACTGATGCGTAAAATGAGAAAACACATAGCCAACGCGTAAATAAAAGTATTTTAGTGTATTTGTATTCCCCAGTCCTTGCCCCGTGTTTGGATTCATCGTGTGTGTATTTACAGGAAGGTACGAAGTACGTATCGTGTTCTCTATAAACAATTCCAGGATGTACTGACCGTAAGTATTACGTATCGCAGAAAACCAGCATTGGATTTAAAATTAGTATGCACTAAATTGTAGAATTTTTTCACGTAAACGAAAAATGTGACTTACTGTGTCAGTAGTAATTTCTAAAAGTATTAAAATCAAATATCTAAATCGCATTTCAGTGAAAAAGGGTCCGTTTTTATTTGATTTACTTGTTTTATTTTTATATCAGTATTAAATAAAAACATAATTTGATTTATATTCTGGTGAGATACTGTTACACTAACCTTAATCTTGGAATAATTAAACAGAATTTTGATAATTCAATGTGCCAAATATAAATACATCTTTCAATGACACCTATTGTTACCAATTTCTTAATGAAATTGTGGTTTTGAAAATATTTTGGACAAAGTGTAATATTAAAGAAAGACAGCTATTCACGGGGAATTAATCACATCTTAAAAAATCTGCATAAACTTAAGCGCAAATGTTTATGTCGGCGCCAGTTTCGATTCCAGCTTTTGTCGTGAAACAGATCATTCAATTGCATCAGTGATTTTCTTAGACCGAACTTTCGCGCCCTAGGAATAAATAATCATTGAAGTGTTGTTACTTTTATGTTTGTAATTCATTGTTGAAAATGTCTAGATATTTCCTGCGGTGCTTGCATATTAACAATAAATGGCCTCTACGAATTTTATCAAATCGTGTTGTTAGCGAATGACACTCGTCTGAATAAAATGATGAAACATGTAATTATTTACTTTGTGCAGTAACAACGTAATGATTATATTGCAGTAGCAATACTTTAAACAACTGGAAATGTAATTAAGACGTCATAGTATTAATGGATAATATTAATCATCCGTAAATACGTTTGTCCGTGTCCTGGAAAATGCTTCACTATATCCGATTCTTCACCATGTACGTTCACTATAACCATGTTTTCTGTTGGTTAATCATTCACTTGATTGTGGTTATAGCGAAGAAATCCCCGACTCGTGCTAGCAGAACAAGCCATGAATTCAAGTTTGCAATCGTCATTGGTACATGACAATGTGTACCCTTACTGCCGCGTTTGTGAAATTTCTGTTCTTATTGCGTTTATAGCGATCTCGTCATACAAATATAAAACAGATAACTTCTTGGAAACTGCGCAATAGTTCAGCTTTCCATAGCCGTCACACGCTCGGCGCGTATGAATTTTGGTGCGAACCTAAGTACTATGTTTATCTACTTCGCTATGCAGTTGTTTTAACTACATTTATAGTTCCAATGTCCTTCGTATTTTGAAAATCGTTCACATCTGTATTTGACCAGATTTTGAAATCATTGGTCTCTTTTAGCTCTTTCGATGAAATCGTTTCTCTGTTGTTTGGTTACGTCTATGCTCGCAATTGTTAACTTCTATGTTGTTGGCATCGCCGATAAGACCAGTGCTTTTAAAACATAATCATCACGCCAATAACGTACACTAGTATTTCTGCCATCTACTCTTAACATCTTGCATTAAGACAAGGTTTTTTTACTAGAACAAAGCCTTTATTAAAAAAAAAAACAGACTTATTTTGTTCTAAAACTTCTATCTTACCCAATATATGTCTGCGAAACAATCATGTGGCAGGTCTAGAAATTACAATATTTTGTTTTATTATTTCAAGTGTACACTGAAATATTTTCGAATCTGTTAAAATTTTGCGGTGCTTAGATACTTTCCTGGTCAGTTCATAGTTCGGATACACTAAAAATTGCAAATCAATTCTGAAACGTTCTTCACGAAGTCCAGAGAGGTACGGCAGTCGAGAAAGCAGTATACAAATACTTGCTTTTCTTTGGGGTGTCCACGATCCGGTTGGCTAAGGTGTTTGTTGAGAGCACCATTCGGTACGGCCATCTGGCGTAAGATATCTTTATGCTTGACAAACCTGAACGTTGGAGGTAACTCGTTCTGTTTAAGTTACAAATAGTAACGGACATTTAGATATGCATTTTTAAAAACAAGTTGTAAATAATCACTTTTCTATCTACCTTTTTATTTCTTTGGACAAGTAATTCACCGCATTCACTTCGTTGCATTTATGACTGATAAACTTCTAATTCTTTGCTAAATTGTTATTGCTTTAACTCCAATTTTTCATTTTCTTTATTTTATTTCATATTTCATCCGAATTGACAGCGTAACTAAAAATATGCGCAAATCGTGACTTACTAGGACATTGAGTGCTGTTAATGTTTAAAAACAAGGAGCCTGAATCGTTGGACTGTGTTATATGCATTTATTATAATAATATTAAATGGCCTATTCACAAATCCCTGGCAGTTATGAAACGTTAGAGACAAAATTGTTTCTGTTATCTTTGGTTTATAAGTTATTTGTCTCCATTGTCGTGATAATAGAGGCTGTATGGGTGAGATTCTTGAGGCTACTTACATATGTCAATCATTCAATGTACAGGTGAACATAACTGTATGTGTTGAAAAATTGCACGTTTCACTGATTTGATGAACACTAATTCTGCGTCAAATGATCAGTTTAACTTCACCAAATGTGTTTTATGTTTTGTCGATTCAAGATTATCCTTAATTACTTTCATCAATAACTCTAATTATGTTCACGCAACCTTCCCCGGTTCCTAATTACTCGTGTCTGCACCAGTTAATCATAATTAATCCTACATCCTAATATTCTATACCTGTCATAAATGTGTGTTCATTGAATTGTCGTAGTAATTTATTACCAACGTAAAATTTGAAAGTGGAACAGTCATTGAAGAGTTTTTTTATCTAATTATCGAAGGTGTAGAACAAACACACGATACATGCACGCATGTTCGCAAATTTCAAACTTTTCATGAATGGTAAATTCATATGTGTAATGGTATGACACTCCAATCCATAAAACAAAGTTCTAAAGAAATCTAGTTCAAGTCCAGTTCGTTTTGCCTGCATTCTCAAAAGAAGTTGTTACTGAAACTGGCCCCTCCCATGTATATAAGAGATTTGTGACAAATGTATTGACATAATATTGCTTCTTGCGCTAAGTGTACACACAGAAAACACATCGAAGTTTAAAACTAGACTTCATGTTACTGCGATTCGAGACCATGGATTTTTTATCATTTGGAAACCGATTCAAATAATCTATCCTAAGAAAATGACGTACTAGACTTAAATGACAACAACATAAAATAATTTAATCATGAATAGATCAAAATACATTTTGATTACATCTTTCATCAACAATAATGACTCATGCTGAAGCATTTCATATATGTACGTTGTATTTTCAATTTCTTTCAAGTTAACACATGCTTTTTGTGATAAATATGCCACAACATTGATGTCAAAAAAGTTCTTTACAAATACTAACTGTCATGTTTACATATTTCAATGACGCTTTAATTTGCATTAAAAATACAAAAACACTAGTTAATAGTACAGAAACATAGTAACTCAATGGACACTAGACATGTAGGTAATACATTCTACACCTACTAAGTGGGGCAATAATAAAATTCTTTCATTTAAATATGGAACAAATTTGTTCATTGTTTATAATACATGATCGAATAAATTTTCAAACTTAGCCATCGCGTACATGTGACATTTATATCCTAAACCTTGTCAGATATGACACGATTTGCTGAATAAATTTGAAATTAATTTGGTTGTAAAATACGTTAACTTCAATACAATAATAACTGCCTTTGCTTCAATCTATTCGGTCACTCGTTAATCAAATCATGGTGTTTTATTCCTCTTCTAAAAGCTGTTTTATCATGTTAGTTACTGTATAATGCACATGGTCGAAATGACAGCGTATTCATTGTTACCATTGTGGTTATTGACTACTGTTTCCAAGTTTCTTTGTGTGGCTGCTGTTGCGGTAGGTTATGATGTTGTTGCTTCTTCTCATCCTGTTGCTAATATGTTTTTAGTTTTGCTGATACTTCTATGGTCGGTAATGATGTTATAGTTGTTAATGCTACTTCTGTAGATGCTAAAAGTGTTGTAGTTTTTGGCGTACTCCTTTTGTTATAATGGTGAAGGATATGCTCCTATTGTTATGGTGTGCTCCTCTTGTTACAAGGGTATGCTCCTCCTCTTGTTGTAATGGTGTGCTCCTTCTCTTGTTGTAATGGTGTGCTCCTCCTCTTCTTCTTGTAATGGTTAATGGTGTGCTCCTCCTCTCGTTGTAATGGTGTCCTCCTCCTCTTCTTGTAATGGTGTGCTCCTTCTCTTGTTGTAATGGTGTGCTCCTCTTGTTGTAATGGTGTGCTCCTCCTCTTCTTGTAATGGTGTGCTCCTCCTCTTGTTGTAATGGTGTGCTCCTCTTGTTGTAATGGTGTGCTCCTCCTCTTCTTGTAATGGTGTGCTCCTCTTCTTCTTGTAATGGTTAATGGTGTGCTCCTTCTCTCGTTGTAATGGTGTGCTCCTCCTCTTCTTGTAATGATGTGCTCCTCTTGTTGTAATGGTGTGCTCCTCTTGTTGTAATGGTGTGCTTCTCTTATTGTAATGATGTGCTCCTCTTATTGTAATGATGTGCTCCTCTTGTTGTAATGGTGTGCTCCTCTTGTTGTAATGGTGTGCTCCTCTTGTTGTAATGGTGTGCTTCTCTTATTGTAATGATGTGCTCCTCTTGTTGTAATGATGTGCTCCTCTTGTTGTAATGGTGTGCTCCTCTTGTTGTAATGGTGTGCTTCTCTTATTGTAATGGTGTGCTTCTCTTATTGTAATGGTGTGCTCCTCCTCTTCTTGTAATGATGTGCTCCTCTTGTTGTAATGGTGTGCTCCTCTTGTTGTAATGGTGTGCTCCTCTTGTTGTAATGATGTGCTCCTCTTCTTGTAATGGTGTGCTCCTCATGTTGTAATGGTGTGCTTCTCTTATTGTAATGGTGTGCTCCTCTTGTTGTAATGGTGTGCTCCTCTTGTTGTAATGGTGTGCTCCTCTTGTTGTAATGGTGTGCTCCTCTTGTTGTAATGGTGTGCTCCTCTTGTTGTAATGGTGTGCTCCTTCTCGTGTTGTAATGGTGTGCTCCTCTTCTTGTAATGGTGTGCTCCTCTTGTTGTAATGGTGTGCTCCTCTTGTTGTAATGGTGTGCTCCTTCTCGTGTTGTAATGGTGTGCTCCTCTTCTTGTAATGGTGTGCTCCTCTTGTTGTAATGGTGTGCTCCTCTTGTTGTAATGGTGTGCTCCTCTTCTTGTAATGGTGTGCTCCTCTTGTTGTAATGGTGTGCTCCTCTTGTTGTAATGGTGTGCTCCTCTTGTTGTAATGGTGTGCTCCTTCTCGTGTTGTAATGGTGTGCTCCTCTTGTTGTAATGGTGTGCTCCTCTTGTTGTAATGGTGTGCTCCTCTTGTTGTAATGGTGTGCTCCTCTTCTTGTAATGGTGTGCTCCTCATGTTGTAATGGTGTGCTCCTCTTGTTGTAATGGTGTGCTCCTCTTGTTGTAATGGTGTGCTCCTCTTGTTGTAATGGTGTGCTCCTCTTGTTGTAATGATGTGCTCCTCTTGTTGTAATGATGTGCTCCTCTTGTTGTAATGGTGTGCTCCTCTTGTTGTAATGGTGTGCTCCTCTTGTTGTAATGGTGTGCTCCTCTTGTTGTAATGGTGTGCTCCTTCTCTTGTTGTAATGGTGTGCTCCTCTTGTTGTAATGGTGTGCTCCTTCTCTTGTTGTAATGGTGTGCTCCTCTTGTTGTAATGGTGTGCTCCTCTTGTTGTAATGGTGTGCTTCTCTTGTTGTAATGGTGTGCTCCTTCTCTTGTTGTAATGGTGTGCTCCTCTTGTTGTAATGGTGTGCTCCTTCTCTTGTTGTAATGGTGTGCTCCTCTTGTTGTAATGGTGTGCTCCTCCTCTTGTTGTAATGGTGTGCTCCTCTTGTTGTAATGGTGTGCTCCTCTTGTTGTAATGGTGTGCTCCTTCTCGTGTTGTAATGGTGTGCTCCTTCTCATGTTGTAATGGTGTGCTCCTCTTGTTGTAATGGTGTGCTCCTCCTCTTCTTGTAATGGTGTGCTCCTCTTGTTGTAATGGTGTGCTCCTCTTGTTGTAATGGTGTGCTCCTTCTCTTGTTGTAATGGTGTGCTCCTTCTCTTGTTGTAATGGTGTGCTCCTTCTCTTGTTGTAATGGTGTGCTCCTTCACTTGTTGTAATGGTGTGCTCCTCTTCTTCTTGTAATGGTTAATGGTGTGCTCCTTCTCTCGTTGTAATGGTGTGCTCCTCCTCTTCTTGTAATGATGTGCTCCTCTTGTTGTAATGGTGTGCTCCTCTTGTTGTAATGGTGTGCTTCTCTTATTGTAATGATGTGCTCCTCTTATTGTAATGATGTGCTCCTCTTGTTGTAATGGTGTGCTCCTCTTGTTGTAATGGTGTGCTCCTCTTGTTGTAATGGTGTGCTTCTCTTATTGTAATGATGTGCTCCTCTTGTTGTAATGATGTGCTCCTCTTGTTGTAATGGTGTGCTCCTCTTGTTGTAATGGTGTGCTTCTCTTATTGTAATGGTGTGCTCCTCTTGTTGTAATGGTGTGCTCCTTCTCTTGTTGTAATGGTGTGCTCCTTCTCGTGTTGTAATGGTGTGCTCCTTCTCTTGTTGTAATGGTGTGCTCCTCCTCTTTTTGTTGTAATGGTGTGCTCCTCTTCTTCTTGTAATGGCTAATGGTGTGCTCCTTCTCTCGTTGTAATGGTGTGCTCCTCCTCTTCTTGTAATGGTGTGCTCCTCTTGTTGTAATGGTGTGCTCCTCTTGTTGTAATGGTGTGCTCCTCTTGTTGTAATGGTGTGCTTCTCTTGTTGTAATGGTGTGCTCCTCTTGTTGTAATGGTGTGCTCCTTCTCTTGTTGTAATGGTGTGCTCCTTCTCGTGTTGTAATGGTGTGGTACATCTCTTGTTGTAATGGTGTGCTCCTTCTCTTGTTGTAATGGTGTGCTCCTTCTCTTGTTGTAATGGTGTGGTACATCTCTTGTTGTAATGGTGTGCTCCTCTTCTTGTAATGGTGTGCTCCTTCTCTTGTTGTAATGGTGTGCTCCTTCTCGTGTTGTAATGGTGTGGTACATCTCTTGTTGTAATGGTGTGCTCCTCTTGTTGTAATGGTGTGCTCCTCTTGTTGTAATGGTGTGCTCCTCTTGTTGTAATGGTGTGCTCCTCTTGTTGTAATGGTGTGCTCCTCTTGTTGTAATGGTGTGCTCCTTCTCGTGTTGTAATGGTGTGGTACATCTCTTGTTGTAATGGTGTGCTCCTCTTGTTGTAATGGTGTGCTCCTCTTGTTGTAATGGTGTGCTCCTTCTCTTGTTGTAATGGTGTGCTCCTCTTGTTGTAATGGTGTGCTCCTCTTGTTGTAATGGTGTGCTCCTCTTGTTGTAATGGTGTGCTCCTCTTCTTGTAATGGTGTGCTCCTCTTGTTGTAATGGTGTGGTACATCTCTTGTTGTAATGGTGTGCCCCTCCTCTTCTTGTAATGGTGTGCTCCTCCTCTTCTTGTAATGGTGTGGTACATCTCTTCTTGTAATGGTGTGCTCCTCTTGTTGTAATGGTGTGCTCCTCTTCTTGTAATGGTGTGCTCCTTCTCTTGTTGTAATGGTGTGCTCCTCTTCTTGTAATGGTGTGCTCCTCTTGTTGTAATGGTGTGCTCCTCTTCTTGTAATGGTGTGCTCCTGTTGTTGTAATGGTGTGCTCCTCTTGTTGTAATGGTGTGCTCCTCTTGTTGTAATGGTGTGCTCCTCTTGTTGTAATGGTGTGCTCCTCTTCTTGTAATGGTGTGCTCCTCTTGTTGTAATGGTGTGCTCCTCTTCTTGTAATGGTGTGCTCCTCTTGTTGTAATGGTGTGCTCCTCTTGTTGTAATGGTGTGCTCCTCTTGTTGTAATGGTGTGCTCCTTCTCTTGTTGTAATGGTGTGCTCCTTCTCTTGTTGTAATGGTGTGCTCCTTCTCTTGTTGTAATGGTGTGCTCCTTCACTTGTTGTAATGGTGTGCTCCTTCACTTGTTGTAATGGTGTGCTCCTTCTCGTGTTGTAATGGTGTGCTTCTTCATTTGTTGTAATGGTGTGCTCCTTCTCTTCTTGTAATGGTGTGCTCCTTCTCTTGTTGTAATGGTGTGCTCCTCTTCTTGTAATGGTGTGCTCCTCTTGTTGTAATGGTGTGCTCCTCTTCTTGTAATGGTGTGCTCCTGTTGTTGTAATGGTGTGCTCCTCTTGTTGTAATGGTGTGCTCCTCTTGTTGTAATGGTGTGCTCCTCTTGTTGTAATGGTGTGCTCCTCTTCTTGTAATGGTGTGCTCCTCTTGTTGTAATGGTGTGCTCCTCTTCTTGTAATGGTGTGCTCCTCTTGTTGTAATGGTGTGCTCCTCTTGTTGTAATGGTGTGCTCCTCTTGTTGTAATGGTGTGCTCCTTCTCTTGTTGTAATGGTGTGCTCCTTCTCTTGTTGTAATGGTGTGCTCCTTCTCTTGTTGTAATGGTGTGCTCCTTCACTTGTTGTAATGGTGTGCTCCTTCACTTGTTGTAATGGTGTGCTCCTTCTCGTGTTGTAATGGTGTGGTACATCTCTTGTTGTAATGGTGTGCTCCTTCTCGTGTTGTAATGGTGTGCTCCTTCATTTGTTGTAATGGTGTGGTACATCTCTTGTTGTAATGGTGTGCTCCTTCTTGTGTTGTAATGGTGTGCTCCTTCTCGTGTTGTAATGGTGTGCTCCTTCTCATGTTGTAATGGTGTGCTCCTCTTGTTGTAATGGTGTGCTCCTCTTTTTGTTGTAATGGTGTGCTCCTCTTGTTGTAATGGTGTGCTCCTCTTTTTGTTGTAATGGTGTGCTCCTCTTTTTGTTGTAATGGTGTGCTCCTTCACTTGTTGTAATGGTGTGCTCCTTCACTTGTTGTAATGGTGTGCTCCTTCTCGTGTTGTAATGGTGTGCTCCTTCTCTTGTTGTAATGGTGTGCTCCTTCTCTTGTTGTAATGGTGTGCTCCTTCTCTTGTTGTAATGGTGTGGTACATCTCTTGTTGTAATGGTGTGCTCCTTCTCGTGTTGTAATGGTGTGCTCCTTCTCTTGTTGTAATGGTGTGCTCCTTCTCATGTTGTAATGGTGTGCTCCTTCTCTTGTTGTAATGGTGTGCTCCTTCTCTTGTTGTAATGGTGTGCTCCTCTTTTTGTTGTAATGGTGTGCTCCTTCTCGTGTTGTAATGGTGTGCTCCTTCTCATATTGTAATGGTGTGCTCCTTCTCTTGTTGTAATGGTGTGCTCCTTCTCTTGTTGTAATGGTGTGCTCCTCTTGTTGTAATGGTGTGCTCCTTCTCTTGTTGTAATGGTGTGCTCCTTCTCATGTTGTAATGGTGTGCTCCTTCTCGTGTTGTAATGGTGTGCTCCTTCTCTTGTTGTAATGGTGTGCTCCTTCTCGTGTTGTAATGGTGTGCTCCTCTTGTTGTAATGGTGTGCTCCTTCTCGTGTTGTAATGGTGTGCTCCTTCTCGTGTTGTAATGGTGTGCTCCTTCTCATATTGTAATGGTGTGCTCCTTCTCATGTTGTAATGGTGTGCTCCTTCTCTTGTTGTAATGGTGTGCTCCTTCTCATGTTGTAATGGTGTGCTCCTTCTCGTGTTGTAATGGTGTGCTCCTTCTCTTGTTGTAATGGTGTGCTCCTTCTCGTGTTGTAATGGTGTGCTCCTCTTGTTGTAATGGTGTGCTCCTTCTCGTGTTGTAATGGTGTGCTCCTTCTCGTGTTGTAATGGTGTGCTCCTTCTCGTGTTGTAATGGTGTGCTCCTTCTCGTGTTGTAATGGTGTGCTCCTTCTCATATTGTAATGGTGTGCTCCTTCTTTTGTTGTAATGGTGTGCTCCTCTTGTTGTAATGGTGTGCTCCTTCTCTTGTTGTAATGGTGTGCTCCTCTTGTTGTAATGGTGTGCTCCTTCTCGTGTTGTAATGGTGTGCTCCTCTTGTTGTAATGGTGTGCTCCTTCTCGTGTTGTAATGGTGTGCTCCTTCTCGTGTTGTAATGGTGTGCTCCTTCTCATATTGTAATGGTGTGCTCCTTCTCATGTTGTAATGGTGTGGTACATCTCTTGTTGTAATGGTGTGCTCCTTCTCATATTGTAATGGTGTGCTCCTTCTCGTGTTGTAATGGTGTGGTACATCTCTTGTTGTAATGGTGTGCTCCTTCTCGTGTTGTAATGGTGTGCTCCTTCTCATATTGTAATGGTGTGCTCCTTCTCTTGTTGTAATTGTGTGCTTCTCTTGTTGTAATGGTGTGCTCCTTCTCTTGTTGTAATGGTGTGCTCCTTCTCTTGTTGTAATTGTGTGCTCCTTCTTGTGTTGTTATGGTGTGCTCCTTCTCTTGTTGTAATTGTGTGCTTCTCTTGTTGTAATGGTGTGCTCCTTCTCTTGTTGTAATGGTGTGCTCCTTCACTTGTTGTAATGGTGTGCTCCTTCTCTTGTTGTAATGGTGTGGTACATCTCTTGTTGTAATGGTGTGCTCCTTCTCGTGTTGTAATGGTGTGCTCCTTCTCGTGTTGTAATGGTGTGCTCCTTCTCTTGTTGTAATGGTGTGCTCCTTCTCTTGTTGTAATGGTGTGCTCCTTCTCTTGTTGTAATGGTGTGCTCCTTCTCTTGTTGTAATGGTGTGCTCCTTCTCTTGTTGTAATGGTGTGCTCCTTCTCTTGTTGTAATTGTGTGCTTCTCTTGTTGTAATGGTGTGCTCCTTCTCTTGTTGTAATGGTGTGCTCCTTCTCTTGTTGTAATGGTGTGCTCCTCTTTTTGTTGTAATGGTGTGCTCCTTCTCGTGTTGTAATGGTGTGCTCCTTCTCGTGTTGTAATGGTGTGCTCCTTCTCATATTGTAATGGTGTGCTCCTCTTGTTGTAATGATGTGCTCCTCTTCTTGTAATGGTGTGCTCCTCCTCTTGTTGTAATGGTGTGCTCCTCTTGTTGTAATGGTGTGCTCCTCTTCTTGTAATGGTGTGCTCCTCTTGTTGTAATGGTGTGCTCCTCTTCTTGTAATGGTGTGCTCCTCTTGTTGTAATGGTGTGCTCCTCCTCTTTTTGTTGTAATGGTGTGCTCCTCTTCTTGTAATGGTGTGCTCCTCTTGTTGTAATGGTGTGCTCCTCTTGTTGTAATGGTGTGCTCCTTCTCTTGTTGTAATGGTGTGCTCCTTCTCTTGTTGTAATGGTGTGCTCCTCCTTGTGTTGTTATGGTGTGCTCCTTCTCTTGTTGTAATTGTGTGCTTCTCTTGTTGTAATGGTGTGCTCCTCTTGTTGTAATGGTGTGCTCCTTCTCTTGTTGTAATTGTGTGCTCCTTCTTGTGTTGTAATGGTGTGCTCCTTCTCTTGTTGTAATTGTGTGCTTCTCTTGTTGTAATGGTGTGCTCCTCTTGTTGTAATGGTGTGCTCCTCTTGTTGTAATGGTGTGCTCCTTCTCTTGTTGTAATGGTGTGCTCCTTCTCTTGTTGTAATGGTGTGCTCCTTCTCTTGTTGTAATGGTGTGCTCCTTCTCTTGTTGTAATTGTGTGCTTCTCTTGTTGTAATGGTGTGCTCCTTCTCTTGTTGTAATGGTGTGCTCCTTCTCTTGTTGTAATTGTGTGCTTCTCTTGTTGTAATGGTGTGCTCCTTCTCTTGTTGTAATGGTGTGCTCCTTCTCTTGTTGTAATTGTGTGCTCCTTCTTGTGTTGTTATGGTGTGCTCCTTCTCTTGTTGTAATTGTGTGCTTCTCTTGTTGTAATGGTGTGCTCCTTCTCTTGTTGTAATGGTGTGCTCCTTCACTTGTTGTAATGGTGTGCTCCTTCTCTTGTTGTAATGGTGTGGTACATCTCTTGTTGTAATGGTGTGCTCCTTCTCGTGTTGTAATGGTGTGCTCCTTCTCGTGTTGTAATGGTGTGCTCCTTCTCTTGTTGTAATGGTGTGCTCCTTCTCTTGTTGTAATGGTGTGCTCCTTCTCTTGTTGTAATGGTGTGCTCCTTCTCTTGTTGTAATGGTGTGCTCCTTCTCTTGTTGTAATGGTGTGCTCCTTCTCTTGTTGTAATTGTGTGCTTCTCTTGTTGTAATGGTGTGCTCCTTCTCTTGTTGTAATGGTGTGCTCCTTCTCTTGTTGTAATTGTGTGCTTCTCTTGTTGTAATGGTGTGCTCCTTCTCTTGTTGTAATGGTGTGCTCCTTCTCTTGTTGTAATGGTGTGCTTCTTCTCTTGTTGTAATGGTGTGCTCCTTCTCTTGTTGTAATGGTGTGCTTCTTCTCTTGTTGTAATGGTGTGCTCCTTCTCTTGTTGTAATGGTGTGCTCCTTCTCTTGTTGTAATGGTGTGCTCCTTCTCTTGTTGTAATGGTGTGCTCCTTCTCTTGTTGTAATGGTGTGCTCCTTCTCTTGTTGTAATGGTGTGCTCCTTCTCTTGTTGTAATGGTGTGCTCCTTCTCATATTGTAATGGTGTGCTCCTTCTTGTGTTGTTATGGTGTGCTCCTTCTCTTGTTGTAATTGTGTGCTTCTCTTGTTGTAATGGTGTGCTCCTCTTGTTGTAATGGTGTGCTCCTTCTCTTGTTGTAATTGTGTGCTCCTTCTTGTGTTGTAATGGTGTGCTCCTTCTCTTGTTGTAATTGTGTGCTTCTCTTGTTGTAATGGTGTGCTCCTCTTGTTGTAATTGTGTGCTTCTCTTGTTGTAATGGTGTGCTCCTTCTCTTGTTGTAATGGTGTGCTCCTTCTCTTGTTGTAATTGTGTGCTCCTTCTTGTGTTGTTATGGTGTGCTCCTTCTCTTGTTGTAATTGTGTGCTTCTCTTGTTGTAATGGTGTGCTCCTTCTCTTGTTGTAATGGTGTGCTCCTTCACTTGTTGTAATGGTGTGCTCCTTCTCTTGTTGTAATGGTGTGGTACATCTCTTGTTGTAATGGTGTGCTCCTTCTCGTGTTGTAATGGTGTGCTCCTTCTCGTGTTGTAATGGTGTGCTCCTTCTCTTGTTGTAATGGTGTGCTCCTTCTCTTGTTGTAATGGTGTGCTCCTTCTCTTGTTGTAATGGTGTGCTCCTTCTCTTGTTGTAATGGTGTGCTCCTTCTCTTGTTGTAATGGTGTGCTCCTTCTCTTGTTGTAATTGTGTGCTTCTCTTGTTGTAATGGTGTGCTCCTTCTCTTGTTGTAATGGTGTGCTCCTTCTCTTGTTGTAATTGTGTGCTTCTCTTGTTGTAATGGTGTGCTCCTTCTCTTGTTGTAATGGTGTGCTCCTTCTCTTGTTGTAATGGTGTGCTTCTTCTCTTGTTGTAATGGTGTGCTCCTTCTCTTGTTGTAATGGTGTGCTTCTTCTCTTGTTGTAATGGTGTGCTCCTTCTCTTGTTGTAATGGTGTGCTCCTTCTCTTGTTGTAATGGTGTGCTCCTTCTCTTGTTGTAATGGTGTGCTCCTTCTCTTGTTGTAATGGTGTGCTCCTTCTCTTGTTGTAATGGTGTGCTCCTTCTCTTGTTGTAATGGTGTGCTCCTTCTCATATTGTAATGGTGTGGTACATCTCTTGTTGTAATGGTGTGCTTCTCTTGTTGTAATGGTGTGCTCCTTCTCTTGTTGTAATGGTGTGCTCCTTCTCTTGTTGTAATGGTGTGCTCCTTCTCTTGTTGTAATTGTGTGCTCCTTCTCTTGTTGTAATGGTGTGCTCCTTCTCTTGTTGTAATGGTGTGCTCCTTCTCTTGTGTAATGGTGTGCTCCTTCTCTTGTTGTAATGGTGTGCTCCTTCTCTTGTTGTAATGGTGTGCTCCTTCTCTTGTTGTAATTGTGTGCTCCTTCTTGTGTTGTTATGGTGTGCTCCTTCTCTTGTTGTAATGGTGTGCTCCTCCTCTTTTTGTTGTAATGGTGTGCTCCTCTTGTTGTAATGGTGTGCTCATTCTCTTGTTGTAATGATGTGCCCCTCCTCTTCTTGTAATGGTGTGCTCCTCCTCTTCTTGTAATGGTGTGGTACATCTCTTCTTGTAATGGTAGTGTGTTGCTCTTCTTGTTACTAATTATGTTATGGTTGTAGTTGATATTTCTACAGAGGCTATTTTTGTTGAATTTAAAGTTTAAGCGCATGTTGGTTATTAATCGTTCGTCCCCAGTGCACAATGACCGAATTCTTTGTGAGTTCTTCATTAGCATTAAGGTGGAACTACTAGTATAAACATTGAGTTTCAGAAATGATATGATTTTAAATATTGTCCAGTTTACCTTTTATTTTGAGAAACGTTTTGTCATTGAAGTTCTTTATTTTCAGACTTTTCTGTAAATGAGAGTCATTTACTTATTCTATTATTCACCAGGTCTGTAGTGATATGTGATAAATGTTGTTAAAAAGTAATTAAATGTATAACGCTGATTAGTACAAACAGTGTCAACGGTAGGAATCAGAAATCGTGAATTCATAGAGAAAAAACTGAATTCATGACATTTTAGTGTTACATATACCACATGTTATCATTTAGACGTACCATGATTACAATTTGTATTGTCACAATATAGACACCTTCTTGTTCTTTTACGAGTTTTCATTTACCATTTTAGTGAAAATAGATTATTTTAGATTTTTATAAAGACGTATCTACTTGATATGATTTATGGTCAATACAGTGTGAGGTCGAAGTTTAAATGAATCGTTTAGAATAACTGCTCTTTCCCTGATATTTCATTTTAAATACACGTAAATGCAAAACCATAAAACACTCAAATAAATTGAGTTGTTCTCTTCTCAATTACTAGTGTTATTCGATGCATTAATCTCTGTTTAAAAAATACGCGTGGTGTAAAAGACAAATTGATTAATTCACAGTATTTATTTGTACTCCACGAATATTGTAAACAATTCCCTCCTTTCGTGCGTCTGCTCTTTTGAAAGTTTCAAAAGATTTATTGGTGTTGTTTATAGTCCAGTGTTGTTCCATTCCTATTTCTTCAACATCATTTGCTTCCTGTGTCTTTGTTTTCTTGTTGCCAATATCTAAACCTCGCTGTTCTTCCTTCTTAGGTTTAAATGCTTTGAGGAGACATTCCCATCCATTTCGTACCCCCATCAACCAAATCAGTTTGTGCGTTTGGGATAAATTGATGCACCAGCCTTTTTTTAAATTCTAAATTAACCTTTCGTACATGTTTTGTAGACCGCAATGAGCATGGTACATAAGGTCATGCATTCTGGTTTATATCTAAACGTTAGATCAAGGTTAGTTGTATGCTTATATCATTGCATTACAAACAAATATTTACCAAAATACATTTGTACAGATTAAGAACATATGTACTTATAAATTAAACCATAAACTAAAGCACATATGATATGTTTATAAACAACTGATAATTCACCAGGTTATTGTTATGTATCTATTCTCTCGCTCTATAACAAAGGTGTTCAGTCACTCAAAACAACGAAGTTAGGACACATTTTTATTACATAAATTGTATAATTTAAGTCTAAAGAGAGTGACGCATGAAGTAATATGTATATGAACAAACACACGTAGATCAATTAAAAATGGAAATAGGTAATGAGGTCAAACATTAGGTTGTCAGTAAGTCGATCATTTTGTTGTGTTACTTAAGATTAAATTCTACATACAAGGACCCGCCTCTGTGGTCGAGTGGTTAAGGTCCTGGGTTCGAGTCCAGCCACCGACCATGTGAGAAAGTAAACCTTGCTTACGAAGGATGAGAGTCTAGTACTGGTTCTTCCCAGAAACGATGCTTAGTTGAACTGTCCGCCTCATGTGACTCTGACTGTTGAAAAGGGGCGTAAAATTCAAGCAAATCTACAAAAATTTGTACTTATGTGATTTCATTATTCTGAGCAAAAATACATTATGATTGAACAGAATTGATTACCATCATATCTAAATGGCCCTCATACGTTAGCAGGAATGCATGAACTACAAACGGTTATTTGCATTCTGTTTTGAAATTAAAATATAATTCCTAGTTGTATAATACAGAAGAACTAGGTTAAAATAAATTTCTTGGAATTCAGATTGTTATTTCGCTGTATCGATATTTCGCTTTACAGTTTGATATAATCAATGACAATGTGGATTGTAGAGGGGGTACTAATTTCACTGTATCGGATCTTACACTTTATCCGCGTTCACTATAACCGAGTTATACAGTATTTTCATAATACGCATAAACATACAAGCGCTGATAGCCGTAGCCGTGGCCGAGTGGTTAGTGCGCTGGATTTGTAACCCGGCGATCCGGGTTCGATTCCAGGTCACGTCAGGTCATACCATTCCATGTCGATTTTCCTCCACATGTGGATAAGTTGCGTGTTCTTTGGGAAGGGTTATGGTTTAAATACTGTCCAGGAAAATTAGTAAGGTGAATCGGCCGCCGTATGCAGCTTAAGGATTGTTGAAAACAAGTAAACAAACAAATACAAGTGCTGAATTTTAAGTTTCAATTTTAAGTACAATTTCTGCATGATAATATCGTTTTAATTATTTTGAAGCATTTTATATCAACTTGTCTCATGACAATATTATGTAACTCTACTAGATCAATGCATTAGTCAATGGTTTTCACTATTACATTATCAATCAAATTTAAATATAAACATGTATCTTAAACCCCCAACAGGGTTATGAAAGGCAGGTAATGGCAGGTGGTGGTTTCCCTTGATTTTAAAACTATTGTCAGCCCAGGGAGAGATTTAAAAAAAAATTAAATGATGTTTAAATGGTGTTTTTAATCGCTGAAAAATATTCTGATTGAAGCAAAATGATTCTTTTATCAGTCCAGCTAGAAACTTCAAAATATATGAAGATTTAGGTTCTTATATTTCCAAAACAATTTATAACAGAAACTCAAATTTGAATTAAAGGGAGGAGTTTATATGGTTTAAACCCATCGTCTGCTTCAGCTATTTATAGATTCAGTACAGTAAGTCAGCTTTCACTGTATGTCTATCACTGATAAGACAATGTAGAGAGAGAGAGAGTTCATTTGATAAAACAATGTAGAGAGAGAGAGAGAGAGTTCATTTGCACCCGATAGTCTGATCGGAAGTTGCGTCTTTAATTGCAAATTAACGTTTGTTCATAAAGAAACCACATGGCCATAAATATTTATCTGTTTGCTTCTTTGATATACATTGTAGCTTTAATCACCACAGGCGATGAAATAACAAGGTGCTCGGATTAAACATAAATATCGGTCATCTAATGAACCATTAATTACATTATGGTACCAGTATATCAAGTAAAATGAAAGTGAAGAGTTCGATCCATTAAATTAGGAGATACTTTCAGTATAAAGGTAGTATTGTTTGAGATACGATATGTCAATTTGAAGATCGATTTCAAATTTATATATCAGCATGTTCATTCATCAGGGATTGATTGATTGCAAAAGTTAACCAGGCGATTTGGTGAATGATATGTCAGACTGATCTGTCTTTGGAGTCGATGTATTGAACTTAGGACGTTTTCTATTGAAAGTTTTGGGTATGGTTATCGAAATTCGTGTAACTGTTTAAAATGTCAAACTATTTTCTAAAATCTCAAAAAGTAGTAAAAACGATTGGTTAAATTTTATTTAAAACCAAAAATGTGTGTGGAGGACACGAATGCCCCTGCTGAGTGCTAATTCGAAAGTGGCCAAAACTCCTGTGAAAATGTTTGGATTTTAACGGAAATTCGAGCATGACCTGTACTTTATACATCTTCATGTAAAATATGAACTTATCCATGAAATATTTCTTGAGTTATCGCTCGGAAACCAAAAATTGAGTGTGCAAATGAGGCGTTCGTTACCGCAAGTTTTTCCTAGAAGTTAAACAAATACGTTCTATGATTAAAACATTACGCTATGCGAAGTCTACGCCTAGATACACCATTAATCCTATTTTTTCACAAGACGTGCAAACAAACATGATTATCTGGAAAACACATATTGTTGCCCTTTACATGTCAATTTTATTGCTCGAGTTCTGTATATAACTAAGGTTAGTGGGTCTTGCTTAATGCATAAGTCTTGGTGTTCACTTACTAATGTCAATAAATCTCGTTAAAAGATAATAACTTATGATTGATCAGTATTGTTTCACGGAGCATCGCAAACAAGTGTGGGACATTTACATTATCGGTGCATAGTTTAAGTTCCTCCATGACGTTTGCTCATCTTTAGTGTTAAGCGTCATAAAAAATGGGTACATTTTTGCAATGGGTCAATGTACCATTACGTTTAGATGCTACTCGTTTCGTACATACTTGAGAGACGCCACTCAATCAATTGTATCATTCTTTGGTTGGGAGTGGTATGCCATTATATTCAGGGACTGGGTTCGCCCACCACGAAAACTGCATTAATTGAAATGGGGAATACTTTGAAAAGTTATGAGACTATGTGCTAAAAACGTTGTAATTTATCATTAATTTTGTTGTAACGTCGTGGTCACCTGTGCCGCGGTTCCTTACCTCTGTGAACTTAAAATAGTGTAGAAACTTTATTGCTTGTCCAATTACGACATTTTTTTCCAGAATTATTGATAAATGTTCAGTGAGGTAGGAACCGGAATTTAATTACGTATATTACTTTTTGATTTACAGATACTGTCTACGAATTTCTGGATCACCCCTCGTACTACTTGCTGATTATATTTATCGGCATGAAACATTATGTTGTTTGATTCATTAGGTTATTAAATGTATCTCTAGCAATTTTTTATTGTCAGTCATTGAAACAAATATGTATGTACATTTCTATAATGAGTGTTATTCTAAATTATAACACCTTGGTTACTATAACTATTGATTTTAATTATATTAATTAATTAAACAATTTAAACAGAAGTTAAGACTTCTTTTTTACCAAAAAATGTTTTTCTAAATGGCATTCATGTCTGGAAGAGCTTGTACGTATTTAGATGAGAACGTGATAAAGGGAACCTGATATCCTTTTAAGAAATAAACTCAAAGTTCATTTATGCGCATATATAGCGTTTTACTTATTTTTGCTTTAAGATTTATTACTTAGCCGAAGTTCAGTTGAATACAACAAACTATTACCAAGTGTAGGTTAGTGCTTTATTACATTACCGCTCTGTCGAAGGTATGCCACTAAAAATGTCGCGATGTTCTTGAGATAAAATTAATCCCGTGTTTCAGTTTGGGCTTTCCAGTGATAAAGCTTATTATCAACATCTACTTTGATGTTGTTTCTTGTAACGTAAAACAACACAAAACGAACCTTTGTATTAAACGTATCCGCAAAAAGTTCATCAGACCTTTTCCATGTTTATTTTTTGCGGATGTGACAAATTCAATCAATCATGGTGTAAAAATAGATCATGATTTCATGTTAAAGTTCCCCGCCTTATTTGCTTGCGTGTATAAATGTCATTTAAAACAACCACCTACGACTTTTAAGTGACTTGGAGTTTTTTCTTCTTTTTAATCAATTATGGTTAATTAAAAACCTAAAAAATAACTGGGTGGGGTCTGTGTTGTAATTATGTGTATGGCGCAGACTGGGGCATAGTGACAGATTTAAATATAAATTGAAACTCACGAAGATAATTTATTGCTTAACAATGAAACATTAACATTTCACATTGTATAAATAACGAAATAAACAAAAAGTGACCGCGTCAAAACACGTACATATATATACTTGCTTACTCGGCAATTCATTTTTTTCTATTTATGAAATACAAATATTCGAACTTCAATGTATAACATATATTCGATTAATTTTATTTTACAGTCATTTACTAAGAATGCACTTCGGTATAGCTTATTCTTAGAAAGGGACTAAAAGCATATTTTGGGCGCGTTCATTATACGATCAGCTCAAGTATTTGCGTATTGAAAAAGGCACAGCGATTAAATTTTAAAATGTGGAATTGTCTAAATAGAGGATCTTGAATGAGTGTTTATGTTGTATTGAATTTATTAAACGAGTCCTCTGAAAACGATAAAAACGAGGCCTTGCCGAGTTTTTGTCGTTTTTAGATGACGAGTTTAATAAATTCAAACAACATGAACACTCATTCAAGATTCTATTTATAACATGATCAGCAAATTGCGTACTTACAAACGAAGAAAATATATGGCAGTGCCTATTTTCTATAATAAGAAGAATCGGGTTGAAGTGGTTATGCGGTATTTGAAACACATGAGCTTAGAAAGTAGTACCAGAATAATCTATTTTAAAGGAAACTAATTGGGCTTACTGACATATACTTTATATCGGCTTTATTCAACCAAATTTATAACATGCTGCAAAAGCTATAAATAGACAAAATATTAACTCGTTCGTACAAATTGCACAGTATCAACAACTAGCACATGACGTCACTGTGCTTGGTGACGTCACGGAATTGTGTGACCGACATAAACGATTCTGAAAGAAACTGCATGAAATACGCGATTTCTTTTATCTTTGAGTGCATTAAAGACTTTTCGATTGCAATATGTTTAATTTTGCGTGTCATAGCTGTAACCGTTAGGCCCATGAAATCCCCGTGGCTGTGTTTTTTATGAAAATATCTGTTATTTTAGTGGGTGGGGTAGTAAAAGTCGTTGCACTCCTTTTGTTTTTATATACGATCAACTAATCTCATTATCTGACCATGTAGCATGTTGTAAACCCGCGTAAAACAACTTCAGTAACAGTCCCAATTCAGTAAGACCGTGACCGGCGATTCGAACCTGACCCTTAATAGAAATATCGTTCGACGCCTTGGTGTTTATCTTTTTGACAGCGCGTAGTGATAGTGATTCGGCTCATTAGCATTTTTATTACACTAGTGTATTATTGACCCATTTAATACGCAAAATAATCAATGGGTTTACTACACTCCTGCACCGTGGATCATGTTATAAATTAGAGTAAATCCCGACCACGACATGACGCCACGTTGGAACTGTCCAAATAAGAGTGAACATTGACATTGCCATGACGCCACTTTGGAACTGCCTAAATTAGAATAATTATAACATGATCCACGGTGCAGGATTGTAGTAAACTCATTTATTATTTTGCGTATTAAATGGGTCAATAATACACTAGTGTAATAACTATGCAAATGAGCCGAATCACTATCACTACGCGCTGTCAAAAAGATAAACACATCACGGCGTAGAACGATATTTCTATCAGTGATCAGGTTCGAATCGACTGTCAGGTTCATAATTGGGATATTACTGAAGTAGTTTTGTGCGGGTTTACAATATGCTACATGGTCAGATTAGTTGATCGTATATAAATTAAAAACACAAAGAGTGCAACGACTTTTACTACCCCATCCACTAAAATAATGGATATTTTCATAAAAAACACAGCCGAGGGAACTTCATGGGCATAACGGTTACAGCTATGACACGTAAATCAAACATATTGCAATCGAAAAGTCTTTAATGCACTAACAGATATTAGTGTGCAGCTTTATTTGTCATCCAATGAAATCGCCGTATTTCTGCCTTTTTCCTAGCTCTTAATTTCATAGAACGCCAAAAATCGCTACTATATCCATAGTACGTTACTACGCCTCATAGTGTCGAAGAACGCCAAAAATCTTTACTACGCTCATAGTATCGACGGTTCTAAAAATGTATTCAAAATGGGAGGAGACATTTTATTGCGCATGCGTATTCACCGCTTACGACACGGCCATCTAATTAATAGTTATACCAGGAATTGAGCATTCGCTCTTCTCGTGTTAAAATCAGTTTAAATCACGTAGACACTAGTGAAATAGACCACGTCACTTCATACGTGTAAACTACGAATAACTGGCCAGAACAGCTGACTTTTTTAAAGAGGCGCAGTAATAAAGATATAGCCCCAAACTATGGAAGTATCCAGAATGAATAAATTTGATCCCATTCCATGTTGCAGTGCATCAAAAGGCTTTATACAGACAAGTCAACCGAATGAAGAGCTAAAAGGGGAGACAAATCGTGTTTACCAGTTTACTCATCCCTAAAGTCTTCTCTCCATCCGTAATCAAAGTAGCTAAAATTTTGTCAACAGAAAACCCGTGGTAGATGTTATTTACGATAATTAAAATATCCTATCGTCAGAAAAGATAGTTTAATTTAGTTTAAAAAAAAACACGCAGACTAAATACATGTATACTCAAAGCAACTTATTAACCGCCAATTCGAAACTGAAATTTCTCAGAAATTATGCGGCAGAAATGTATGAAACTTTGCATACAATAATTTCATTCAAATACCCGTAAGTTTACACTATTTGATTGCATATTCTCTTGTACATTTATCCAGTCGAAACGTGTTCTTCACTATTGATTATATTGCTCGTGAATCCCGTGCATTCAATGAAAATTAAGTCAGCATATATTTCAATCGGTTCGGTTTTCTATACGCTATCATAAAAAACATAAACATGGATAACATGTCTGTAGTTTATGTGTGTCTTCACATCGCGGCGCTCACAGACTAAATGACCTGACGAAGGTGTAATCAATATTTTCCCGCGCGCTTAGAATGACCTTTAACATTGCATAGTAAAAAGGTCAAATAAACCCGCCCACTAAGTATATTAGTATTCATCCTGAACTGTTCTATGAAAATTAGAAATGTCTCCGGTCGCTACGCTCCCGTCGACATTTCTAATTTCCATAGAACAGTCAGGATGAACACTAATATATACGAAGACATCGCGTATTTCATGCAGTTTCTTTCAGGTACGTTTTTGCTGGTCACACCATGGTCACACCATTCCATGACGTCACCATACACAGTGACGTCATGTGCTAGTTGTTGATATTGTGTTATTTGCACGAACGAATTAATATTTAGTTTATTTATAGCTTTTACAACATATTATAAATTTGGTTGAATAAAGCCGATATATATAATTATAGTATATGTCAGTAAACAAACAGTTTCCTTTGAAATAGATTATTCTGGTACTACTTTCTAAGCTCATGTATTTCATAAACCGTATAACCACTTCAACCCGATTCTTCTTATATAGAAAATAGGCACTGCCATATACTTTCTTCGTTTGTAAGTACGCAATTTGCTGGTCATGTTATAAATAGAATCTTTAATTCGTGTTCATGTTGTTTAAGGGTGATCACTCATGAGCTTTTGTGATACAAAGCAGTCTAGCTAAATGTCGTAAAATTTCAAGTTGAAATTATTATATTTTTTATCATCGAATGTAGTCAACAGTGTAATTTAAATGCATAAATAATTTCAAAGTGGCATTTTCTTCATCCCAAATTTTTACTGCTTTTACGACATCCGACCAGATTACGGCAGTCAATTTAGTTTGTCTGTATATATACAATAACCATATGCCGTTCAGTATTTATCAGTTAAAGGTTGTTCAATTTTGTATGAATACATTTATATAACCTGGTTTGCAAATATATTGTTCTTAAGAATTGTAAAAATCATTGTTTATTTCTTTTTAATGTTCATATTGAAATAGTTGCTGTTGTAAAACGGTGGGTGGGGTAAGTTTTCATCAAGTTTAGCATTATGAACACATATCCGTTGAAAAATATTCATCCAAAATTCATACAAGTCCATCAAATATTGTTTCTGATTATGCATATGTGGTTATTTATACAACATGCAGTGGTTTTGTCTTGAAAAAGGGCATTAACTAAGGAAATATCCGGTTTTTGCTGAAAAGAAAAGCTTATAGAGACCTAACATTTCACATGATAACTTTCTTATATGAACATGGACATGTGCTTTTCATGTCATATTTTAAATTGGTGTTCAACCTACTTCAGCATAATCAATGTCATTCAAAATCCTTGTTACTCCTTCAATACGTAAAAAATGTATAAACATTATTCATAACCCCTTATTTTTTAGCGATTTTATAGATCTTAATTTGGTAAATAACTAAGTGTTTGAAATAGTACACAGTCAAGAAATAGGCATAAAGTGGACATTTAATGCTTTAAGTTTCTTCCACATTCAGGCTGTGATACACACTGTACATTTTTTAAGTGATTTGGTTAATATTTACTGAAATATATGGTTATTTATCTACCCACACACCTTTTTCAAAACCATTATTAGGAAAATTACCGATTTTGGGTATATCACTAAAAAGTAATTTTACGAAAAAGTTAAATCATGGACATATACTTTTCATACTAAAAACTGAATGACAACATGTTATTCTTCAAAATTAGATAAGAATCGAAACATCCTTGTTACAAGAAAAATTTTCGATTTCACGAGTGATCACCCTTAAATTTATTCAACTCGTCATCTAAAAACGACAAAATCTCGGCAGAGCCTCGTTTTCAGAGGACTCGTTTAATAAATTCAATACAACATAAACACTCATTCAAGATCCTCTATATCTCGACCACGCCGTGACACCACGTTTGCACTGGCTTTACCTCTCTTGTCATTAGTATTGAATAATTTCTTTGTATCCTGAGAGATTTCTCCTTAACATATTTTAGGGTTCTATTTGTAACATAACGTTTGATTAATTCAAATTGTATTACCATCTATCTATCATTATATCGTTCTAATTAAGTTCACCAAATGTTTTATTTTGAATCATTGCCTGGTAAAGTGAAAACACCTCTCGGACGCAATCAAAACATCACCATTGTCAAATGAAGAAAACCAACCATAAATAGTTTCTAAATGCTCTATAAATAGGAAAAAACGTCAGAATTACCGAATACATTTACGTATCAAAAGTTGTCCGACCGATAATGTTGTTGACACTTTATGGAAATCACATAATTCTGTCATCGAAATCACTGGACGTTACAACTACCAAACGACTTATAAAATATGTCATACTAGTATGTAAAAGAGCCTTATTAAGTATAACAGTTTACTCACTACGTATTTAAACTAACTTGAAACAATGGTTGGAGATTCGGTATGTAATGACAATGATATGATTCTAGATAGTCAGTCGTAGCTACTCGGGCATTTCCGTAACTGAGAAATACGCCTCGTACATAAGTATAGGGTTACACATTTTGGTTATGATGCGGTTAATAGATACTCGTTTTCAAGAATCATTCTCAGAATTATAGACTTACAAACGTGTTTATCGTTCGCGATTGATAAAATGGGCATCAAGTTCCCATCGGTAAAGAAACAGATTGTTTCCATCGTCAGCCATGATGAAAAGTTGCCCGTGAACAACAACATCAATATGGCGACCTGACTGTAATGTCCGAGGCACCTTTCTTTAGACAAACGCCGAGGGGCTCCGATTGCACTGTATTCAAGCGCAATATAATTTTATTTTTTAATCCATGTTGGTGTTTTCAAGTAACTTGTGTACATGTTAATTTTGCTTTTTCTTCGACTGGATCATTCATTTTTTTGCTACTGTGTACATTCGGTGGTTTTAATTTTACACGTGTCTCGTTGAGACAATAATGAAAACTCTTACCTGAAATTGACACAATCCGACATTACTGGAACACCAAACATTAGCAAAAAGTCACGTGGTATTCGAACCGTGGTACTTCCAAGCTTTCTACATACATGGAGAGCAAAGGGGGACCAATGGTCTTAGATACAATGTCTACAACCAAATCATCGTAGGAAACGGAACAGGATTGATCGATGGTCTAATGGTAATGCGTTGGTCTCCTAAACAAAAGACCGTGGGTACGAATCCAAGCTCAGCCTTCCGATATTTCAGGGGCGACTTTTTAGTGTCACATTCCCAACTTATACCGAGTTAAGTACTGTGTCTCAAAAATCATAGACAAGGGTTGAGGTGTGTATCGATGATGTATACCGGGGACAATAAAAAACAAGGAAATAATTGTATCTTATCTCCCCTCTCTCTGTGCCAGTCCTGAAATGACCATAGCTATCGAATAGGTAGTTAAACAACAGATAGAATAAATAAAGGAAACACAATCCGCAGCCAGATATCTTACTCGTGGACCACATGTCCCTTCATCCATTAGACGGGCTAGCGGACAGCCTCAATTTAAGAAGAAAACGCTAATTTTAATTATGAATATTGCCGTTTAGTATATTACCCTTAAGCGACGCTTGAATTCTTTAATTTCTATTCTTTCAAGTGTGTAATAATATTATTGTTAGCATTATTTCCTGACAGATTATGTCATTAACTAATGTATAAAATATGCATTTAAATGCACACAATCTTCACACACCGACACAGTATATATTCAGAATGTCATTTCTAATTCCGGGGCGTATGAAACTTACAGACATGAGTTCAAAATGATTTATAACTCTTAAAATACCTTTGTAATTTTATTGCAAAAAAGTTAAGTAGAGCAGTAATGAAACACACACATGCTACTAAGTTTACTGATGTCTGTATACATTTATCAAGTGTCTTTGCTTCACATGGCTGAGCTTAGGTTCTAGCTGTAAGACCTTCAATGTGTTGAGGACTGCCATAGAACGAATTTACGCTTAAAGAAGAGAACCGTTTTAAAATGACCTTCTTTAAAAGGTTGAAGACTCTGTCAAAGAGAGAGAGACAAAGAGAGACAAAGAGAGACAGAGATTTCGCTTTAAGAATTAAAAGATAAATAATTACCTTCTTTAAAAGATTAGAGACTCTGTCAATGACAGATTTGGTGCTTACAGGATCAAACTATTTATAAGGTTGAAGGACTTTGAGACTTGATTCATGCCTTCGTCATTTCCTTGATTTAACAACGGCCTGCGTTCTCTTTACAATGAAAGTTTGTAACTTTTCAGCGGCTGGCTGACTTTTTGATTATTAAACTTAACGCGACACATTAGAACACGTTTTCTAAATGTTACAGTTTTTTTTCTTATATTCTACCGCATCACCATTGAAAATTATTTGTTCATTAATTGTATACATATAGATCTGTATTTGTTCTGTCGTTTTGTAGTCATTCACGCCGCAAAAATACCACAATGTCATGCCGCTACGGCTTGACTCAGACGTCCACTGTGTCTCTACGACATTATGTTACATAAGTTTAAAATAATACTTTAAACGTATTTAAACAAAATACAATACATCTTATTGAATAAAATTTTATTTACCTCATTGTCTTACGCATGATGGTTGTCATGGTCATGTGACAAGTGACAGCCAATCAGAGTTAGCGTAACAAATATGTAGTGTCATAATGGGACAGGCTGTATGATTGATGGAGTCTATCGTTAATGTTGAACGCTCTAGACACATAAACAGTTATCATATGTAGTTAACAGAATTCGCATAATATTTATTCTTTGAGCATAACAATATTTTGTGAATATATTGATAATTGTTTGCCTTTTTTCGGCAGTTAACACATATTGTACATACATTTTTGAAGTGTATCAATTGCTCAACTAATTCACAATTAATAACTGAAACAATACTATTACTAGGGAATTAAATACGAACATGGATTGTGTCAACAATGGTGTTTAACGTGCCTTAACGGCGAGCTAATTTGGATTTTAAATAAGTGTGTTTTTTTTATTTATTTATAGAATTTAAAGTGATTTTGGAATAGTTCTGACTTTTTCGTCGGGAACTTTGGACGCCGACGGGAAATGAAACCCGACGACCTTAGTACCCTCGAAGTTCTTGACGAGAGCACTATTGTACACGCACTGAGAGGACGCTTCCAACAAGAGAAATTTTATGTAAGTATTAAATTATAAATTCCTTTACAAATTTGCCCTAGATCTTTACATTCTTTCCCAAAATGTGTGTTATGCGTGTAACTAATGGTCTATTTATAAATACGTGAGTTTTTTGTTTCCCATCGACAACCTACGTTTGGGTCATAAATGTCTACATTCTGACCGTCATATCCTATATACTGTGCAAAACACACATTAAGTTAACGTAATTATCCTTATCAATACACAAAGTGCAGAAATAAGAATGTATTGTCATTTGTTTAAACTGATTATTTAGAGCCCGCTTATATTAAATATGTATGTTATCATGAGTTCAATTATGTCAATTAGTGTTGTTTTTTTAAGATTTAAACATTAGGTGATGATATAGTCAACACTGAATCATACATTCTCGACTAACAAACACTGCTTCCTATTAGGGTTACTGTCAAAGACAGGAATTCCACATTTGGAAAAAATAATAAATGTAACAGCTGGTTCCTCTTGAATTAAAATGATAACAGGTTTGTTGTCAATTCCCTTTATGGTAAGATTTGTGACAATTCCCTCTTTCCGTTACTTGCTTATTAAAATTATATAAATACGCTTTCTCTCTTGGCAATAGAAAACCACATACAATCATAGGCGACAGTTCTTTTTAAATAATTGAAAATTTTAACTCATTATAATTGGGAAGTATTACAAATGTCATTTCGAAACGAACACCATAGACGCTAAGAACATAAAGTCACGAGTTTTGACACGTTGATAAACAAAACACGTGATCAGATTTCTTGAGACGACAAAACCAAAAGATTGAAGAGCAAAGGATAAATGATTGAACATACAGTTATTGGGTCGCTTATTTGCTGAAATATTTAACATTCTCGCAAAATGCTAACAAACATTTTATCATACTTATACCGGTCTAACCTAATAATTGAAGACATGGCAATTTTTCATACTTTACGTATTATGATGTATGTAGTTCACACCTGGAAAAAAGATAACAACATATTTGCCACCAGTATCCGGGTTTACGGTTGTACAATATTTGTAAATTTACAGAAATTCAAATCACGTTAACACCCATTTTGGTTTGTTTGGAAATCCTTGTATTAAATTATGTGACGTCATCAACTTCCGCAAACAGGTGCTCCAATCAAAATATTCTAAATCCTTTTAAGTGAATTTGTTTAAAATAATTTAATGTAATGTGAATAGACTTCAATAATCATTTTAAGCAAAGCATTTATACATTGTCCATTATATAGACGTGAAATTTATTTTCCCTCGATAATTAACTTAACTACAATAACGACTATTGTTTTCTTAATATATTCTATAACTTTATTTATTACCATTCCATTTACATAATAAGTGATTAACGAATCAAATGTTTAGAAAATTTGTTGTTTTTTCATGAAGAAAGCGGAAATAAAAGCACTGATGTCCAAAAACGTTATACGAAAAATAAATATGAGTCAAAATGTAACTTGTTGACATTACCATGGTTACAAATAAGACCCTAAGTTACGGCTATCCAAAAATATATGCAAAAATCATATTATGCTTGGAAATTCGATAGGACGTTAAACCAATCTTGATGAATGTGCTTGTATAAAAAACATTTATTTATTTATTTATTTATCTGTTGTTCGACAGCTATGGCCATATCAAAGCCGCCCCAGAGAGATAGGAGACAAGATACAGGAGAACTTGGCATTTATATCCCTACTCTTTTCGATTAGTTTTTCCTTATTCTTTGTCGTGCCCGATATAATTCACCGATACACGCTTCGTCCTTTTTCCCTGTAATTTTCTAGAAACAGTACGTGGCTCGGTAGTTGGGAATGGGACATTGATAAAACCTCCCTGGGAACTTTGAAAGGCGGAGTCGAGAATCAAACCCACGACCTTTCGTTTAGCAGTCCAGCGCGTTACCACTAGACCACTGATTACCCCCTTTGTAAAAATATAAACCGATTGTATTCAAATCACCGTAATCAAAGACGTATGTTCGTTCCTCCACTTGTGTTATTAACAATTATGTTCTTGACAATATGACAATGATTAACATAAAATTTAAATATTCAAACTAATATTTAAAGTTGTTTAAAGTTTTAATGAAACTTAGGCCCGAATGTACACACGAATTGTAGACAAGTTATATGATGATATTTTGTTTCGCGCGAGCATGCATTAATAACGCACTTTTATTGTATAAATTAATTTCATCAAACCAGTCTGAACACTGGCTCGATTATTACTGTGTAAAATGTTACGTTATCATAATTATGGCGCTATTCAGCTTGTAATATTATTATTGAGATGTTTGTTAACTTAAAACAAATACAAAATCAGAAAAAAATACAACACTGATAGACAAGAAGTTGCAACGAAGTGGTTATTGTATTCGCATTAAATCACCGTGACGTCGATAACTATAACAATAATTACGATATACATTTGTACATAGAAAATAAACTAAGACATCAATCTGATCTTCGGATCATTATCAAGTTATCCACAAATGTCGGACTTTTTTCACATCGAACTTTAACGTGCCCCACCTTGCCAAGATGAATCGCTTCAATTCGGTTATGATTTATCATAACAACAAAATGTCATAGTTTTATCTATCATATTTTATCTATCATATTTTTCTAAATGATAGATAATTAATTAAGATGAATTTCAACGATCGCTTTAATGAAGAAGCAATATTTCTAAACTGTATATTTTAAGAAAGAAATGTTTATGTATGGTGAATTAATTACTGGACGCTAGACGCCAAATGTCGTACCAACCTCAGATTATTGAGTTTGTTTATCCTCGCAACCGGGATAATCCCATATGTGCGAGCTTCCCAACCTCAGACACACTAGTGTGCCGTTATATACCGTCACGTGATCAGTAAAACCCTGATTAACAACCCCTTGTCAATAAAGATTATCATATGAACACCGGTCACTCTTCTACTGTCACGCATAGTAGAAAGAGAAAAGATAATCCCATAAAATTTGTCCACCTAGGCCTGTATGGAGAGGGGCCATAATACGTATCTCTTCCGTCAGCACCCTTTGTA
Organism: Lutraria lutraria; assembly: GCA_964023205.1. Taxonomy (NCBI): domain Eukaryota; kingdom Metazoa; phylum Mollusca; class Bivalvia; order Venerida; family Mactridae; genus Lutraria; species Lutraria lutraria. The sequence continues at coordinate 10,522,478 of OZ026845.1, forward strand.
CACAGAATTATCATGTAATGTATGAACTAGATAATAGAATGTTCATGAAGCAAACTTGGTTAAACTTAACTAAGTTTTCATCAGCAATACAAGTCCGGTGTTGGTTCTTCGTTTTGTTTTGTACTCATTTTCTTTTCAAAGCCGAACCATTCGCCATCATGTGTTATTTTTCCTTTTAAGTGCGAAGCCGGAATATTTATCAAGTATCATAGTCCATTCATTAAAGCTTTTCAAAATCATACATTGTTGCCCTTTAAAATGATATATTTGCGAAAGAGTGAGAAAAGGGGTCAATTGTCTTATTTCCTGATATACGTGCGACATCTATCACATAAAACATCATACTTGTAAGCTCTTAACGTCACCTCAGAAGCAACGAAATCTTTAATTTAAAATAAAACTAAACAGGTGAGGTACGGTCGTTAGAATTCCATTAATCAATTCGTTGTCATGTCCAAACGACCCAGTGACTGTAAAATTAGAATTTATTTTAATAAATATATTTTTTATGTTTTATTTAGTTTACCCTAACAAATTTGTTGACAAATATGATGTGACAAAATACGTCTGTTGCTTTCGTTAATTTTGAATGATTAATTGCAAAGACTGCATTCCTAATAGGTATTCAGCTAAAAATATCACGTGACTGAACGTACATGCAAATTGCCAGTCGTTTCCGTTTCTGATTCTTTTTATAACACGGACAGTTAGTTAAGATGTATCTAGATAACGTTCTGGACACTCCTTGCGATTGAAACTCTTCTGTCTCATAAGTGATATTACAGTTGATGTTAAACTGGACTTAAAGGCGATGTCTGCATTTCGTTTTATCCAAGGAAAAATTATCATTTTTACATTGTTTAGAAAAAATATAACAAAATCTAAAAAAGGAAAGCAAAACAGGGGTCATTGGACTTTTTTTTTAGATAACAGATCATGTTTTGTGAAGGTGTGCGGTCATTTCAGTTAATAACGTTGCTTATCCGAAAACTATGCAAGAATCTCCTCTGTGAAGAGTTTGATTATCTCCCTTATGGGCAGAAATGTTGCGCGTTTCGGACTAGTCTTTAACATCTGCTGGAACTGACTGTACATATTCACGATTTGAATTTATCAAAGACTAACTCTATCTCTCTGTAACAGCTAGAACGCACAGTTGCCAGTGTTTATCAAAGCCAAACAGTTCTAGAAAAAAGCACTAAATCATTTTTAGATCTAGGTTTTATAATTTCTTTAAAATTAATGTTATTGAATATATCCCATAAATATAAATTTTACAATATTTTACACATTTGGTTGCGTTGGTTTTTATGAAAAAGCATTTTCGAATATACATGTACATACATATATGGTGTTACAATAATAAAAGATCTATCACGTGATACATTATACTCGAACTGAATAAACTTAACAAAATTTCGAACTAAAAAAATACATTTTCCTTTAAGACGTATATATTATCTCTACTTAAATACTGCCTACATGACATACCAACATGACATAATAAACGTGTTTGTTTCTGGTAATAAGCGTATTAAAAAATTGATAGGTAAAGGGAAATTATTGTATTATCAATATTTATTATTAGTTACCATTATTATATTATTGTCATTCATGAAAGCTCACGGAAAGGTAAAAAAGTGAGAAAGTTGGTGTATCTTTTCTCGGACCTTATAAAAAGTCCAGGGTCACCGGAAATTAGAGCATGTCGGGTAAACAGGAACAAACAAATTGATTTTACGGCTAATTATATAAATTATGTTATTCATCACATTAACTCACATCTGATGCATTATAAATCAACGAACATAAAAAAGTTAACATCAAAACGAGAGGTCATAAGTCACAACACTCAACTTGAGAAGCCAAACAAATCTCATCAAAGAAGAACATTAATGTGGATGCCCTATAAATTATATCTGTCTCCATGCTGCTGGACCACCTTAGTAAATATGTCATAACCCAATCCTGACCTCCATAGTGGCCAACGAGGTGTTTACAAACCAATTTTTTGCAACATCTCCGAGTATCTATACTAATTAAAGTCAAATTGTATCAATTAAGTGTTTCATGTTTTAGCTTTCAACCCTGATAAATGGTAGATTTTTTGTGAACACCTTTGCCCGTTTGTTCACTACAGCGACGTCTCGATGTCTATATTGTATGTATGTTAAGCACATATTACTGTTTATATTACACTTTTTTTCTACTTTGAACCAACAAAGCGACATATTTATCTCCATTTGTTTCTTGAAAGCAATAAAACTCAGCTCTCAGTTAATACGACAGAAAATCTATCAACATACAATGCATACACTTCCCCGGTTGTCTGGTCCACAAAACCAGGAAAAAACTGACAAGAAATCTAGGCAAAAACAATATGATCAGACCTTTTTTCTTAATAGAAATGTGCTGACGAATGCATTTCTTGCAAACAATTAAAAAAGAAGAAAAAAGCAACAGATTAACATATGTTCATTCGTGTTCACGAAATGACGCAGGTAATGCGTGTAATGTATTCTTATTATATAAATTCATCCATTTCTTGTTTTATGTTATTGAATTCAGTAAGCATTAGTCGACGTCTAATTACAAATACTGTGTTTGTTCTCGTATCACTGATTGATCGATATTTAAGTTTAATTTTCAACAACGCCCATACACTACATAGGATCATGTTGCTATGTACTTTAATAGCATTCAAATTACCATAATCTTTGTAAACACTTCTATAACACATTGTTAACATAAAGGAGACAAAAAAAAAATTGTAGAATTTACAACACCACAATTTATGTTTTAAGTTAATATTGATGCGTTAAGTTTAAGATCTCATTGTAATTATGTAATAAGTTTATTTGAATACGTGTAAAGCGCATCACTTATTGTTTCTAAAACTTTCAAGCTTTATGCAAAATGGAAGTTATAATTCAGATATGCTTAAGTCATTGGGGTTATAAAATAAATTGGTGTATTTGTAGATTATTTGTTTAATAACTTGCTATTGTATCGTCATTTTAAACACGAACATATCAATCTGTTGGAATTGCCATTTCCGGCTTTCGCTGATTTGGTATGGGTGACACTTTGTATCGAGTGGAGAATAAAGTCTATTCAAGAGATATATACATTAGTCTGAAACTTCAGCACACATGTTTGTGATAAATGTAACTCATTATGAGATGACAAAGTTACTTGTGCTCTTCATTCATCACAGTGATATACAGTGACCTGTCATATTACACTATACACTCAGTCAACAGTTAAATCAACCAAGTCTTGTTACATGGCTACAGTTTTCTACCTCGCATCTATACACCAATCTTTCATTCAAAACGCATATTTTGTGATGGCGAAAAAAAAACTGAAACAGCACTTTGATTTCAAGACTTTTGGCTTTATGTGAAACCCGAATATTTGTCAATATTCGGTAGTTAATGAGCAGGTGTCTCACTAGTAGACGTTCTGCCTAACTTTATAGATGCTATCATCTACTACGTCATATTTTTAGTATATCTGTGTATATTTTTAACCAACACGTAACTGATGAACTCGTAAATATATATGGCATGTATCACATGGACGCCAATACAACATAATAACATATACCTTTGACTGACATCCTGAAGATGTTTCTATATATGTACGCTTTTAACTGACGTTTGGGGTTGCTCTCTTAATGGTACTAGACTTTGATAAAATAACAATAGACGGATGTATTACAGTTGCATATAATCTTGGCTGTGTCTTGACAACTACGGTCATTGTGCCTCCGACTGAACCATTTTTGGAAAGAGATTTATCGCATTCCTATGTGGCCTTTTTCAATCTACATGGACAACAAAATATACATACGCTTAGCAATATAGTTTGACGACAGACAAAAAAATATCCGAAAGTTTTTATACCTAAGTAAAACCTGCAAAACTTTGATATGAAAATTCAATATTTCGAAAAAAATCATCGTTTTGAGATTTATAACATATTAATTTGTCTGTTCCCTATGTATTTTCCAAAGCGGACTAATCGATGTTTTGATCAAAATGTAGATTAAACTGATACCCGTTGATGTCTGCACTGCAACATGGAACGGGAACCATTCAGTTAAGAAGTAGTTAATGACGTTGTTTTAGTTGCGCGAATCTGACATTCAAACAAGGTGATTCCCATGTTTAATTCATGCAATATTTAAGATGTTTTGAGCTGTGAAACATGTTCCCCCACATTGAACACTTTACTTAACAAGTTGAATTTCAATTCACATTAAGGCAATTTAATTTTTCTATCTTTGGTGCATAAGAATAGATAATCATTACTAATTAAAATACAATTAAGGATAATATCTAAAATCAAATGTGTATATCCAGAGTAGTGATCAAAGTTGTAAAAGTCCTATATTATTCTACATTTACATGATACTGCTATCAATTACAGAACATAAATATTATGAACTTGACTGTACAGTACACTTGTATGACGTAAGGTGCGCATGAAACGCTCTAACAAAACCTTGATACGGAAAAAATAAACTTTGATATTTCAAACATTATTTTTGTATTCATTTTGTGCTGAATAAATAGTTCGTGTTATAAAGACAGATAGACCTACAAGCATGCAAAATTCACAAATAAAACCATTACGCTTAGAAAATGACAATGTTTGCAAATATTTGCATGATTTATTTGTCCGTCCGTCGGTTAGTTCGTTCACTTGTCTCTCCCTATCCTCGCCCGTATTTTGGTTTCTGTATTCATGTAATATATGTTTATAAATGTGTTTATTTTATTTCAGACATACATCGGTGACATACTTGTTGCCGTTAATCCGTGCAAACCACTCCCGATATACGACAATAAGGTAAGTTCTTCAAATATCTATTTTCCAACGACCATGTCTACTGGAGTCCACATGTCATATTAACACAATTTTAGATATGAAATTTACTTGGACAAAATGCTCGATCGTAGGCTCAGAAACAGTTTCACAAAATTCCGTATATCCATCCGCCCATAAACTAATAATTGAAACCGGTAGACATGGTCGTTCAAGAACTGACCAGGACCAATGTACGTGTACAATTTGTGAAAGTGGGCAGACAGGGGATGAATTTCATTTTATATTGGAGTGTAGCAGATATATTATAGAAGACGGCATTTACCTAAAAAAACTCTTAAAATGCCAAGCGTGTTTGAATTAATGAATTTGTGACATTCGTGAGACCAAGAAACCTTAAATATTTGCTTAATAAATATATCTATTGTGTGCTTTCAAGATGAGAGACAATCTATTGAGTAGTGAATGATGCTAGACATAATATTATCCATAAATAGATAGTTGAATGAATTTTAGATCATATAAATTTAATCATTACATCTACATTGTGTTTGTGTATGAACTAATATTTGTTTGATCTTGAAATGATTTGTTTTATTATGTTCTGGATGATGAACACAATTTCAAATTTAAAATGAAATATATGTTCTGTTCTATTCATATTCGGTCTTTTTTTGGCGAATTAAACTTTCTTGTCATTTAAATGAGCATCTTTATGTGTAAACAACAGCTGTATGTGAACGTTTTTGTGACACTGTCAGATAAATTCTTTTGTTAAAAATAATGGCTGTATTTCCGGTTGAGAAAAAATGAAGACAAAAAACAAAACACATTCTGTTATTATACTTCATAAAAAATCCCTAAATAATAGGGTTCTGTTTTTTACTGGTTAAAATAGTCACGATTTTTCATACTGCGTGTTATGCTCGTGATTATGTGACATTCAGCCTGTATTCACAACAATACACGTATTTGTCTTTTCTCTAAACGTTTATACTATATACGTACGCGTTATTGACGTAACCACGGGAACGTCTGATGCTGACTTTATCGTTCTATAATTAGTTTTCAATCAACGGTCGAATTATGATTCCGATTACAAACCACATTGTCTATGTTTATGATTAAGAGAAAGGCTTTGTATATGTATGTTTTATTCATTATTTATGTACGACCTAAATTACAGCGATAGTGAGTGCAATCAAAACGTGTGTTGTACAGAAATGATTTTATTACTTAAGTCGATCAAACATCATTATGTGTTGAGTCTGTTATTTAGCCATGTACAAACTGATGCGTCCATAATATGACATTAATTTATTAACTACTACGGTTTCATGTCGGTGTGACCGTGTCTTACCAATCTATCTACAAGAATTAAAACGAGACATAGACTAAAACATTAAGTTCTACATGTTGTTTAACGATTGTTTTGAAGTATCACATGTGTTCTTGAGTTATGATTGCCTCAATTTTCGCGCCTTAATCTTGTTACGCCGATTTGTAATATTCTCGCCGTCAAAGACACGACCTACACGACGTATCCTTCATAAAAAATACATGTCATATACCTTTATGACTTATTGAAGGTAGCTGTCAGTTATCAGCGAGCTGTTTATTTGATTTAGACAGTTAATTGTTCCGTCTTTATCATACTAGCTTGATATTTCCCTCGGGCTGAAACTAGTGGTCAAACTTGTGTATTGTATTTGTTCGTGTAATTGGACAATGATGCGTAATAATCGAATAAATGCGGGTGATGTCATTCGGCCCGTCTTTATGTTCATTTATGGTAAAAATAACATTATAAAACTTGATGTATATACAAATGTACTTGTTTAAAATGAAATGTAAAATATGCGACAAAGCCTGCATTTTAGGTACCACACTCTCAATCCTGTTTGATTGAATTAATGCGAAGAATTAGAAGACGTGGGAATCTTTCAGATCTTAATACAGACAAACTTGTGAATAGAGGCCACCCTTGGGAAAGACAAACTGTGGCCGTTATTGACAAGTGACCTCGATTTGGAGGTCATTTTGTTCTGAATAATCAATGGCCTTTATTCCCAGGGTGACCTTTATTCGGAGGTGGTCGCTAACACAGATTTGACTGTAAACATTAATTCAGAAAAAATATTTACAGAATGATAAGGAATAAAACAAATAATTAGTCGTCGGCGAAATGTTTGTTGAAACAAATTACGGAGTATATGAAATCTGCTGCGAATGACAAATTATGTAATTATAAAACACAGCGCATTAACAGTTTTAATTTGTATAATTAATCATGTTTCAATTATTAAAAAGTCACGTGATTGCTTAGTCGGGCTACTTAAATTCTTATTTCATAATAACATTAATATTTGATAGACTATTTAAACGATTTAAGTTTAATTTCAACCAATTAATAAGCTATTTATTTCCTATAACCATTTTCTTTCCATGGAATCTTTTTTTTCAATGAGATTAACCACGGTGTTATACTTAACATTAATAATATGATTTGTGTCTGTGTTTTCATCTTAATGTGAATTCAACCATGAATTCAGAAGTATCAACTTTAGTCGACGACCATTGATATATCATTTCTATTCACGCTGTTTTTTAAACATTTTTTTCGTTAAATGCGGCGATTCACCTATAAAGATTATTTAACCTTTCCACAAGGAACCGGTAATTTCTCCACATGTGGAGCATTATCGACATTTTTGTCAATTTTATGCATTTATTTATAAGGGTATTAATTGCTGAGACCGGGAACCAAACTCGGATCGCCGGGTTACAAATCCAGCACATTGACCACCGAACCACGGCCGCGGGATATCATTTCTAATAGATCACATTGTCACACAAATTCTAACTATTATCTATCTTTCTATAGACTCACAATGACTACAAGCAGTTATACGTTCGAGATTCCAGGGCGCCACATTTGTTCTGGGTGGCGGACCATGCTTTCCGGGAACTCAAAGAAACGAACCGGAACCAGGTGATATTGGTTTCCGGCGAGTCAGGAGCCGGGAAAACAGAGAGTACCAAATACATGATTCGACACCTTATGTACATCAGCCCAAGCGATGATTCCAAACTACTGGATAAAATTGTACAGGTAATTGCCTACCAACGCTACGCACAATTAAGAAGATTGTCCCAAAATTATACCCAGAGGGAAGTCCCAAAATATTACCCCATGGAAGTAGGGTCTCAAATACAATCATAGTGACAAAGACTACGAAAATGAAAAAAAATCTAAATTTTTCTCAAACTAAGTTTTTTTTATTATATCAAGATACATTGTATTACGTTAATTTATCTCTATTTGGTAATGTGGGGGTCGACATTTGACATTGGTGGTGTCTTGTCAGCATGTTTAACATTTGTTAACAAGTTGTAATCTCGTTGTTCTTTACATTATGTTTAGGTCATATCTCCAAGTTGTTTGAAGCAAACACTTTCAACGCTTTAAGTTGTTTTAAATATTTTCAGGTCAATCCACTTCTGGAAGCTTTTGGTAACGCAGCTACAGTCATGAATGGTAACTCCAGTAGATTTGGCAAATTCATCGAACTCTCGTATACTAACCTCGGGGTTCTTCTCGGAGGTGAGACATTAGAATACTCAAATGCAAAAATGTTACAATTAAATTCGCTTATGGTTTTAGAATAGTTTAACAGTTTTCTTAAATATGAATTGTACTATGTACCGGTTAGTAAAAGACGAGTTTAGCAGCACATTATACTCAACCTTGTGTGAGAACATTTTGACAGAACAAACAGCAATGCATATCTTTTCCAATATGGAGTAACAAATAATGTTAATTTTTATGGTCATACTCGCCAATAAATGAATACGGTTTTCGTGCGCGGGAGACTTTTATTAAGAGGTTTTCAGTTTATTCGTGCCGATATGCTGACAATATAGAGTTTACCGTTGTTCACAGGTAACTGTTTTTCAAAGCTGGACATTTTCCCAGATTTGACACTGTTTTTGACGTGACCAAATACATCCGAATGTAAGACGCATGGGTACCCATTGATTGTAACGGAATTGAATTTCTAAAAAAATCCTTTTTTTATATTTCAGCGAAAATTGATGACTACATTCTCGAGAAATCTCGTGTTGTACATCGTAGTTCCGGTGAGAAAAACTTCCACGTGTTTTATGCGTTATTTGCCGGAATGTCACGTGAAAAACTCCTCTACTATTTTCTAGAGGACCCTGAATGTCACAGGTAAGTACAGTTGGCACTAACTGGCATGTACATATTAGATATACAGTAGATAATTTACTGATGAGTTAAAACTTACAAAAATGCAAGTATCATGTACACCAAAATCCATTACAAAAGCCTCTTTCGTTTGATGTTCTTTGGTAATTATGATAAATAGTTATTTCGTAAAAATAAAATTAATATGTTTCGCACATAACCAGCTTAACTCTCGTTTTATTTTGACAAAGTAGGTGCAATGAATCGCTTGCATGTATTTTATGGTAGGCAAGTAGATGTTCCCTTTCCGGGCATCTGTCCGATGTGCGTTACTTTTTAAATGTCATGAACAGAACAGAACAGAACAGTTATGTTCATTGTTATAATTCTTTACTAAGACCGTCGCCAAAAATGTATTTTAATATACGTGACTTATGTTTCACATATTGTTTTTAACTTTTATAAAAAGATTAGAGAAATTTCAGCCTTTATATCCCCATGTATTTGTATAAAGCAGGTACTGACCAAATCTGCATTTATGTATATATCTTAACTATGGCCTTTGTCACGTCCTTGTAATTTCATGTATGTATTTGTATGTTCACATGTAATAGGCTTCAGTGCCTACTGATTTCAAAATAAACTTACTATAATTATTTCCTCTATTGTTTTTAAAGACAAACTATCTTTTCGTACTTGATCATTTCTGTTTGAACCAAAATGTTTCATATTAGTTCGGTCATGTAGTTAAATGAATGTGAATGGCAATCACTTGTGTAGTTTTTGAAGCATTATATTAGTAATTAGTAATATGTTACTATGTTCAGCAGATGATACCTGGGCTCGCTGACAAATTGCATGTGTTATTAATAATTGTAAGATTAATGTTTATGTAATGTTTGAATTGCTTTGTGAGATTTTATAAAACGTTATAACAATGTGTAAAACTTAAATAATGGTTTATCTTAGACTGTTAATTCATTATTTAGTAAAACTTTGTCTAGCGTTTTTTTAATCAAAATGCAATTATAAATTCTGACAATTAAGACTATAAAGGCGACTGCGTACCACATTTTATCGAAATCAAATTAGTCTGATGTGTGATGAATTGCTCGACAGTTTTCTTTTTGTAAGATATTAAGAAAACGCGAACAATTATTATGCAATAAAGTGCGAAGTATTTAGATGCAAAACAACGTTAACTACTGTATACGTTGCACGGAATTTATTGTTATGCGTTTGTATCAAACATGAGCGATTAACAAATTAAAAGAAATTAATTGTTTTCATTACACAAATTTGCTTCGAGCTATAATATAAGGCTAACTATATAAAAAATTAGTGTATACTTACAACGTTCTTATAATACATCATCGTTAAGTTTTCCTAGAAATAGATAAACAAATCTGTTTATTCAATTCAATACTGATTCTGATTGGAAAAGACTTACCTCCGTGGTTGAGTGGTTAAAGTCACAGACATCAAATCATTGTAACCTCTCATTAATAGAGGGTCGTGGGTTCGAGTCCAGCTACCGACCATGTCCCTCTATTTGAAAAAGTAGGTAGTTGCTTACGGAGGATGGGAGACTAGTACTGGTTCTTCCCAGGAACGATGGTTAAGTGAACTTTCCGCCTCACATGACTCTGACTGCTAAAAAATGGGCGAAAACCTAAACAAACAAATAAATCAGATTGAAAAAAAAATACTTTAACCTAAAAATACCAATTTAAACACTTGTAGCAAGGGATGTACAAATGCTATCCTGTTTTTGCTTTTTACGCTACACTCAATGGTGACATAATTAAATGCATGAAATTTGACTACTTCATGTATCGCGTATAATCATGCAAACGTGAAATATCTTAGTTAATAAACAATCCCATATTAACAAGCAGCCGCTAAATGATTTTGCTTGAAAATAAAATGTGTGTAATCATTTAAAGAATGTTTTGCGTTTGTCAATAAACTGAGTATATCTATTACCTTTCTAGAATTATGAAGGATGCTGACCCAGGTTTGGGAGTATTTAGAGATCCCGAGGAGTTCCAATATTACAAGACTATGTTCCATAACTTAACAGACATCATGCTGGAAGTAGGATTTTCTGATGAGGTAACCATACATGATTATCCTACAGTTATTGTGAACTCGGATAAGTTTCGTATACAGAAAAAAGTCGTAAATACTAGTAAAGAATCTTTAAAAATCGTATATAGTAAAAAATCGTAAATTGTAAAGAATCGTATATTTTTTTATAGTAAAGACTCTTATATTGTAAAGAATCGTATATAGTAAAGAATAAGATTTTCTTCTAAACATACCCTTCTTTATTTCAAAGTAACGGATATTTATAAATACATAATTATAATAAATTAAGTATTTAGACCCATCCCAAAACGTCACTATAACCGTATCAAACACATTACAAGCGTTTCGAGACCCTAGATTTTATAATATTTAATTCCATGTATTATCATCATTCTACATCATTGATATACGAGCTTTAATAATGATGGTTCTGTGTTTATTCTATTTTCAGCACATTACGCTCATATTTCTTATATTGGCGGCCATACTTCATCTCGCTAACATTGTGTTCATGCCTTGCGAGGATACAGATGGCGTCAGTGTAGTGGACGAGTACCCTTTGCATGCTGTTGCTAAGTTACTTGGTATCGAGGATGAGGTTCAGCTGACCGAAGCTCTCATCTCCAACGTGAATTATATCAAAGGTAAAAGAGATAAACTCATTAATAATGTATCAGTTATGATAAGATTCGAGAGAGACTATGAAAGTCTAGAAACGAAATGATACGGTAAACTACATTGTAGCCTCCATGAAGGTCACCTTCGAACAACAGCCACCACTCTGTACCGCCAGTATTCTAGCTTCCCAAACTGACGTCATGCTCTACATCAGTCACTTCCTTAGTAATACAAGTGTCATGTTTGTCCTTCCCATCGGTGGTTGTTGTAGGGGGTTGTACAGTATCTTGCTTTTTGAAGCTCAGTAAATATATCTGTTACAATCTAAACATTTCTGTTTAAATTAAGTACGTGAGTGGATTCAGACAGACATATCTACAATAACAGCTCATGTAGCAATGCTTGTTATGATTCAAACATATGTTATAAATCATGTTTGAATCTACTTTCTCCATACAGACGAACGTATACAATCCTGGAAGAATCTTCGTGAAGCCAATGACTGCCGTGATGCCCTGGCTAAAGACTTGTACTCCCGTTTGTTTGGTTGGATTGTGGGACAAGTAAACCGTAACCTTTGGCCAAATGATAGTACAAAGTAAGTGAATGCTTTCATCGTATTATTGTTTCCCCTGAATTTATTATTTTACTTACTTAATCCTCTTCACACTCTTTAGTGCATAAGGCTTCCATAGCTGCTCTCCATCTACATCTGTTCTGGGCTTTTCTCTCTGTTGTTTTCCAGTTGGTTCCAATTTCTTTCATCTCTGCCTCAACCATTCTTCTCCGGGTTCCTGTTGGTCTCCCTCGTTTTCTTTGTCCCTGTGGTGTCCATCTTAATGCTATTTAAAATTTCTAAGTTATTTATGATCTGACAATAATGATATGATTGATGTATTAGTCTAACATTAGTCTAACAGTCCAGTTTACCTGATTATGCATTTAAATAATAATCAGCTCTATCTCTTCAACCATAATACTTAAACAATTAACTTGAGATAAAAGTTTTAACACCAACTCCCAGTAATCATGCTAAGATGTCAGTTTATATAATCAAATATACACAATATTTACCTTTGTAGTTCAAATAACATTTCTCAGATTCAAAGGAACTCACTTTTGTCCTTTTCAGTGCTTCACGGGGACCCTCGATTGGCCTCTTGGATATGTCCGGATTTGAAAATTTTACTACCAACGGTTTCGATCAATTTCTGATTAATGCAACAAACGAGAAATTACAGATGTATTTCATGGATTACATCTTTCCACGAGAACAACATGATTATGAAATGGAAGGAATTGCATGGAAAGATATTCATTACCATAGCAACGAAGACGTTTTAGATCTTCTGTTTCAGGTACAATTTAAATCCCAAAATTTTGAAAACATTTTGTAATTTCCGTTTTCCATATTGTCTCAGAGAATATTAATTTACTACATATGACATAATTCGATACAAATATATTTGACAGATTTTTATTCTAAAACGTTTGTACCATAAAAGTGGTTGAAATCCACGTCCGAACTACAACATGACAAGCAATTTTCTGTTAGTATCACTTGTCTGAGCGTATTAAGTGACTTTTTTTAGTTCCTGTAAGAAGTTAGATTAACAACTTGAAAACTGACAATCACAAATTGTGACACTACATTCTGTGTATGTATATATAAACTCTACGTCATGTTAGGTTTCACATAACGTAAAAAATCCCAAACTGACTAGCTTAAGTTGTAAATGTATTAGAACTTAACTACGAATTAACTCGTATATATCAGCAATACGACCATCGCAACATGTTTTGACCTAGTTTGACATTCAGTAAATTTACTGAATTAATGCCATTGTTTTCTTTCTTGAAGAAACCTCATGGAATTATGCCCCTTCTGGATGAGGAATCTCATTTCCCACAATCGTCAGACTACACGCTGGTGCATAAACTGAAGAACTACTGTACCGGCAATCGGCGCTTCTTACCACAGATTGGTGACAATGTGACGTTTGGAATTAAACATTACGCGGAAGACGTAAGTATATTAAAAAGACTTCAATTGAAGGGTTTGCATGTACATATTTACTGGTCTATACTAAGGACACATAGACATCGTGTTGAACGCAGACACTCCATGGTAAAACTGCATTCTGGACACAGCAACAAGTGTCTACATTCATCATGAATGGACTACAGTCAAACCTGTGTGTAAGCGGCCAGCTCCGATTAAAGGCCACGGCCTGTGTGGTAACGGCTATCTAAAAGTGTCATTATTTAGAACAAATGACCTCCGAATAAAGGACACCTGTCAATAAAGGTCATATTTTGTCTTTCCCAAGGTTAGCCTTTGTTCACAGGTTTGGTTGTAATCTCTTTTACTTCTACAAGATGTTAACAGACAATATTATACAGATCCAATGAAACAATGCTTCCTATTAAATCTGTGCGTGTACTATAACATACATGTATAATTAGACTCGGTAACTTTTACTTTTACTTCGATTGAAACAATCTAGGCCAGTATGTTCAAGTTAAAGTTGTTTGAAATCTAAACTATATGAAACCATTGAACACAGCCAAGTTTGAAATTTAAACTAATAGTACTTGTATGTTTAATTAGCGAAACATTGAACACATCATAGCTTTATATTCCTCCCAATTTCATCAGATAAAAGGTTATTGAATACATATGAGAAGTTACAGATATGTTGTTTTATGATTCTGATTAGTATAAGACTTATATATGTGTAAACAATTTATCACCCAATATCACAGGTAAACAACGGAATATATCAACAATAAACACCAATAAAATATATAATATTTTTGTTCAATATATTATGACTGAAAACGAACAAATTTGTGGTTAAAGTTTGTTCTGTATTGTTCATTATGGTGTAAGTTATAGATCTATGAAACGTACCGACAAAATCAAATGTTGAATAAGATATACTATGTTTACCTCGTCACATTGCATTTCCCTCTTGTTTTTTTTTAGTTTACGTTTCGCATAAAACAGATGTTAGTTAACTACACGTGCAGATGTTTCAAACTCACAAAACATGCTTTTTAATTAATTGCCTATTGTATTTAAATACAGTAGAATACTAAAGAATTTTAATGCTATTCGGCTTTATCGCAATGAATAAAACGCAACTACATTTGGGAAAATAATACAAATGCATGATATCGTAATGAAGAATAAGTGTACCGCAGACCTTAGCCTTTTGTGTGTCTGTGCAAAAATTAGCCACACAGTAAGGCAATAAAATTAGAAATGCAGTTATGAGTTTTGCAAGATGGACGCTGATGTGGGTTTACAGAGAAAAAAAAACAACAAAAAACAGCAGTTTTGTCAGTAACGTAAATAATAAACTGTTAACACAATCTTACTCGGTATATCAGATCTAAAGATATTTTGATAGACATGTTTATTTTTGATTGCTTGTTTTATACCTCAATGAAGTCAACTTGGCGGACTGTTCATCAAATATTGTTTCTTTTGTTTTTATGCGCCACATAAATGTTATAGTTGGTAGATTTATAATTAATGGTATGTTGATTTTATTCGTGAGATAAAATAAAGTATTTGCAAACAATCGAAACAAATGTGTTACTTTTATATTTTTATCTACACTTTTCATGAACGAAATTCAACACACATGTAAAGTCTCGTGACAAAAAAAATGGCGTATTTCATAACATACTGGTTTATACATGTATATGCATGCTGCTTGTTTCACTTCCTTTAATTATAACAAATTAATGACTTGTAAGTATAATGAATATGCAAATCATTGCAAGTCTTATCGTTTCTTATATATACATATGCACTGTTTTAGTAGTTAATAAAAATAATCGCACGATGCGTTGGTTATGGAGAGGCGGTTTAGCAAAAAAAGTTTTAATCACCGAAGAATGCAAATTTGTCGTGAAATATATTTTCATGTGATGTGCGGTTAAGAAACTTCGGCAGATTGATTGAATCAACTTTATCATCTTAATGTTTCCATCGAAGAAAACCTCAGTAATGATGTCTGATAGGTTCATCAAATCACGCCTAACGCTAAACGAACATTAACGACCAACTAACGGCTGTGCTGACATTCACAACTCCCCCACCCATCCATCCCCCATCCCCAATGTACTGTCTGAATAATTTTTACACTTTCAAATTTTTGTAGTTGAATATTGTTTTATTCTAAACGTATTGTACAAACTCGCTATTAGGTTTATTTCAGTTATATACGGCGGCTGGTTCCACTTATCAGTTTTCCTGGTCTGTATTCTAACAAGTATTACCCTTCCACGAGGAACTTGGAACTTCTACACATAACGAGGAATATTGACATTTTTAAAAAAAAATCAAAAAAGGTTATGACCTGCTGTGACCTAGATTCGAACTCAGATTGCCGGGTAACAAGTCCTGCACGCTGTAACCACAAGACAACGACCGCGGCACATACAATAGTGCACTTGTATGTTTATTGATTCAAACCCTATCTTTTTCAGGTCATGTATGACGCAAATGGATTTCTTGAACGCAACAGGGACAGTTTGAATCAAGATCTGTTGACGTGTTTAATGAACAGTAACAATGACTTTATCAAGGATTTATTCACAGCCTCCCTGTCAGCGACAGGAACAATTTCAGAGTAAGTTATCTTTATATACCCTGTCAAATAATTATCAATACTTCATGAACTACGAATTCATGAAATATGCAAGAAAAGTTTAAAGGAAAGTCAAGTTTTATTAGATTTCTTTCGAATGGTTGTACGATAAAAATCTGATATTCAGACTACGTCTATAAGTCTTAACACAGAGGTCGTCTAATTGAAATGAAGCGGAAATTAATCGTTTCGAAGTGACTAGTCGCTGTTGATCGTTTTTAATATATATATATAAGCCTGCTGAATGTGATTTTACTGTTTTTATGTCTAACACTTATTTACGGACGTGTAGGTCAGTTAGGTCCCTCGCAGAGATTTTTCCCAAGACTTTCTTTTATGAAGAATTTGCCTAGAAAGTCCTTTGAAATGTTTCCATGAATAAATTTACTAAAATCCCGGTCAGAAACATACTAAATAAGTCAGCTTTGTTCCTTTAATCGCATTTCTTTGAGCGAAAAGTAAACTGGTCATTATTGATGGAAGAACAGTTACATAACCGTTAATTGTTGTTACGACTAGCGGTTAGTAAGCTGGATTGAAACCCAGTCATCCGGGCTCGGTTCCCTTCCAGGAAAAGTTGATAACTCTGCCGATTTTCATCCACATGTGGAGAAAACTGCCGGTTCTTGGTGAAGTGGAAGTTAGTACTGGTTAGAATATAATTCAGGGAAAAGTGGTTGAGTGAATCTGCCGTCGTATATGGCTGAAAAATGTCGGTGTTAAACCCATATAAAATAAAGAACATTATTGTTATTTCGAAGAGAAAATATCTACAAGCGCTACCACGTACCGTTGAAAACATTGCTATTCAAATAATATATAAAACTTATAATAAATTGTTCGTCGGGCCGCAAGTCAAACCTGACCTGTTGTACTCTTTTTCATAGCAAAAAAAACTGTTTGTTTTGTATGAATGTTCAGAGCTCTGTTGTATGAGCGCGCTCACATTTTGCATTCTTATGTCACATTTGAACAAATTACGTTTGCCTACAGAAGTTTAATGGGATTATTTTGTACATATAAAACTGCTTATCATACCAAATTGAAGAATCTTGACAAGCAATGAAATGACATCTCGCAAAGAGAGAGACACGTCGTGACTAAACCACGTGACCTTTGAACCATGAAGCAAATATGGCGGCCGTTATATACCTTTTATTACAATCAACGCCCACATGGCGAATAATTTACATTAATAACATGATCCTATAGTCTGATTGATAATGTGGTGCATCATGACTAAAAATTAAGGCGTTGATCTTAGGAAATAACTATGGTTTATAAGATCAATCAAATTTTTCGAAGGACTACAAAATTGTTTTTAACACAATATCAGTTTAACTGTTAACTTCAATGGTTTTCAAGATAACTCATTGAACGTCTAGTAAAAAATCCGCAAATTTTGTTTTGACATTTGATCTCATAATAAAGTTATCATTTTTGATGATTTAGACTTTTATTAAGAGATTAAAAAATTCCTAAATTTAAGCTAATCCATAATGGTGGATACATTAAGCCCTGTTCAGTTTGTAGGAGTTTTGTGAAATAATTCGTGATCCTCATTCTAAGCATGAAAATTAACATAATTATGAAATTATGCGCATATCAATAATAATAATATAACATAAAATGTTTACCAATTCATTTTCATTCTCATGAAATTTTGTTGATTATAATTGTAAACAAATGTTAAACCGATACTTTTTTATTTTTAAACATCGCCAAATGTTCTGCGTAAATGTAATATTTTGATTGAATCATAAAACATCGGAATAAGTTCTATTTAATAAAAATAAACGAATACAAAATTTATTTTTTCAAATGAAATCAAACTGCCGCAACTTTCCACTCATACAACCTAGCTAATACTTGTACGTGTATTTATTTTATTGTAACCTTTATCTCATATTTGTATTAATCTGAGGTGAAAAGACCACATGTACAAACTTGTAAAACTTGAATTTGACGACGAAAGTACGACTGTGCCCAAGTATGCATGAATTATGTTTTGCATCACATTACTCCACATTTTTCCTTGTCAATGACAACACATTCCTCCACATTTTCCCTTGTCAATGGCAATACATATCTCCACATTTTCCCTTATCAATGGCAACAGATAACTCCACCTTTTTCCTTGTCAATGACAACACATTCCTCCACATTTTCCCTCGTCAATGGTAACACATAATTCAACCTTTTCCTTGTCAATGACAACACATGCCTCCACATTTTTCCTTGTCAATGGCAACGCATTACTCCACCCTTTTTATGGTCAATGGCAACAGGGTCTTTCAATTGAATGGTCTGGACTCGTGCTCTTCAGGCGCTTATCTCTGTATAAACATCAAGTTGTGCTATCGATACTTAGCGGAGAGCTTTTTTCACGCGTGTATAGATAACACACACATTTTCAATTTCCATTTAGTCAAAACAAGAGATCGAAAATTTAAAATAAAACTCATGAATTAACGGAGTATTGATCTTTCTAAAATGTGTTGCAAGCATTTCAGCGATAGATGATTATTAAAGACGGAATCACTTACTAAAAATAGTAGATTCCATTACAACTGGTCAAACTCAAAATGGCGAATTCATCAAAAAGGCTCAAATTCATGTATAATTATTTCTTAGCATCGGAAACAATATGAAAAAGTAACCGCATGATTTAATTCAACAACCTTTAAAAGACATGAATTAATCCCGACTACATCACTCTATAACTTAAAAGGGTTATATTTTCTTACGAAAAATACACGCCTTGCGACAACAATCTAGATCTGGGCTTAAAACGAGTTTTCGTCCATTATATACTTCGGATTTCAACATAAATAAATGGATTTTATCGTAAGAAATTGGTCAAATTAGAAGGGGATATTTACGATCTAACTTTTCGTGGAGCTCTACACCAATAATGTTTAGTAATTTGTAAATATTAGGGTATCTATTTCAATGCTATCTTCACCGTTTCACAATGACGGCCATCTTGCGCGCGATCACGTGATCGCTACCCAACGCTTTAATTCACGGAGTCCAGACCCTTCTATTTGAGTGACCCTGATGACAATAATACATATGTGTTTATACGACGTGTAAATGTTTTTATTTCAGCTATGCCAGACAGTGTACTAATCGACCAAAACTTCCATCAGTCTGGCCCTCTTCCTCGGAGCTGAAGCAGATGACGGACTCCGTATCGAGAAAGGCCTCATTGCGTATCAAATCCAATAGGTTAGCCATGTAATGTATCGCCGGTGGGATGGCTTTTTTATTTACTCTTTATATCTAAGTGTTCAGTGAAATGGTTTTACAATAAAAAAAGGTTTTTAATGAATACTTGTCGGAAGTTCATCCACATATTTAGAAGTTGCCGGTGTCCTGTGGAAAGGTAAGTTAGTACTGGTTAGAAAACCGCCCAGGAAAATTGGTTAGGTAAATCGGCTGCGTTTATTACTAGTACTGGAAAATTGTTTTAAAAAAGGCGTTAAAACCCAAATTAATTTTTTTTTCATATTTCACTATCATCATAGTAATTAAATGAGGGAGTACTTGTTCGTCCGAGTTCACACTAGCTGTCTTTACTGTATTTCAAAATATTATTAGTCTAAAAAATGTTCAGTATCTATATCTGTATTTTTTAGCAAAATTTGTAATACAATGTCGCTTAAAATCAAATTACTTCATGATTGAAAACACTGCATTTAATTTGGAGTCCGATTTCTTTGTTTTCTAAAAGAAGAACAGTTATGTACAAAACCTACTCACTATACACTGTCTGCATTGTGTAACTAATATACTAATTAATGCGATGCGGGTTTCATTTTTTTTCAATCACGGCGTCTGCTTAAGACTTACCAATCACTCTATCTTTTTCCCTGATCGATTTGATCGAACATATTACAGGACTCACTGATTAATCTTGTCCCTATTAATACATACAAGAATTGCATACGCTGATTTATGTGCAATTAGTTTTGCTTACGTATAGCGTAACTCATTAGATCTCATTTTTAAATATCTGACATCGCAAAGCTTTTCGTCTGAAGACTGATTTTAACATCCAATCAAATTTAAAGACAAAGCTCACATTTAAGACGATAATTAGTATTTTCGGATTTGAAATACCACACTGTGTTAAAGTCGTGTTTTGTTATACTCAATCAATACAAACGACAAAAAGAAATATATAGGAGCCGTACTTTCATGATATCAATTTAATTGCATTTAATTAATGATGTGTACAAATGTATTTTATATAGTCTAGACTGGGTATGCTTTATATCATTTAGTGTATATTTATCTGTGTTATGTTTTCAGTAATTGTTAGCATGGTGATGTATAGCAAGTCTCACTTTTTCCGCATGCTTGTTACCGTATCACATTTACATTAATGCTCCTCTGCACGAACGTTGCGTCTTTAAGAATAATTATCGTAACTGAGCGAAACAAATTCACATGATTACACCAAGTTTTTACATGAATACTTCCATTAATATATTAATATGTTGTTATTATTATGACGTCACAAACCGCTAACAATATAATGGAATTGAGTACTGCTTATTAAAATTTATACATTTGTGTGAAAAAAAAAGTGACACGCGTGTATGACAAGCTTTAAGAGATTTTTTACACACGGAAGATACTAGAATACTAAAAAGTAAAACCGTTTTTAGTAGGTTTTTTTATGACGTCGTAGAACAATAGAAAAATGTGTTTTAGCAGAAAAAACAACAACACATATTCCTCGTCAAAATAAGTGTCTTATAAGTTCGTGACTGAACCTAGAAACGTTACCAGTCTATGTATGTATGAATACTTTATCATTTTGTTCAGGAAAGCCCGCAATTTGTCAGGGGACACATTAGACAGTACTGCATCGTGTTCCAGGTCGTCTCCCACCGTCACTAAACACTTCAAGGTAAGCATTACATTTAATTTAATCAATCAAATTATACTAATACTGCAATATTAAAAATAGTGATTCAGTACCCATGGAAACGATTATTTGTAACAATGCCAGTATGTTATATTAATTGTCATTTTACTTCATTATTTGAATGTTCCAAATTTGAATGCCGAATCTAATGTCGTTGCAATGTGTAGTATGAAAAAATGTTTAAAACGTATCATGTAAAGACGCGGCATTATAAATGTAGTTTAAAGTTAATTTCTTGTAGAAATTTTTATTTGTGTTTTTATTACTGTTTCAGAGATCCCTGTCAGACCTGGTAGAGAAACTTTCATTTGCACAACCCTTATTTGTCAGGTAAAAATCTTTACATTTCTTCGCCATATTATTAAACTTATCCTTTATCACGTCATTTTTTGTCACTCTTGCAGTAGAGAACGGTTATTGTGAATTCATGTTAATTGGAATATTGGAGTCTGTTTGAATTCACCATGACTGTACACTGTAACCTCTCTAGAGCGGCTCTCTCTTGAGCAACAACCTCCCTTCAACGACAGCATGATTTTCCGAACTGTAGCATTTGACTATTAGTTTAACCTCTCTAAAGCAACAACCTCTCAACAACAACATAATTTTACTACTCCTAAAGGGTGCTGCTATGGAGTTTAGAGAGGATGCATTGTATTTTACTGTATGTGTTTTGAATAGTATAGAGACCAGATAATTCCTCTAATGATCATTTTGAACTCATTTTGAAATGGCAACATTCGCCTGAATCAAGCATTACCTTCGTATGTCTTGTAATAAGAACAGAACAGAACAATGTATCAAGCTGTATTTTAAGTGTCCAAATTGTTAATTGAGAACATGTTTTGAGATCTGTTTTTATGCTATTTGATTTTCTATTTACGTTTTAAAACTTGTTTTATGCGATTGTGTTAAAATCAAACCAAATAATTTAGCATATTCTTATCATTGCACGTGTGATAATGTGACTTTTTGTTGGAAAAACCGAACCAAATTACCTAATATGATAATGTACGTCTCTCAATTTCGGCTCATTTATAAGAAACTTACCGAAGTGAAACAATTTGTGTAATCCATCAGAAAGTGTGATTCAATTCTTGAATATCATCATTTTGTCTTTCCAACTGAATGGTTATAGGATTATTAAGTGTCTAATCGTCTGCACAATGTAGAATTTACCGAACATTTGATGTGCTCAACGTGGATTTATTTCAACTATTGTGTTCTCTGAACGGCAACCGTTCCATGTGATAATGTTTTATTTTGCTTTACCTAGCATATGTCTTCTATATATGAGAGTGCCAGGTTTAAAAGCGTATATGTTTTTTTATTGGAATAATTTTATAAGAATCATATTAGTTGCATGAGACTTATTCTAAATATTTTCCTTACAGATGTGTAAAGCCCAACCATCATTTATCGGCGGGCAAGTTTGATTCAGAGCTAATACGCCGCCAGTTATTGTGTAATGGATTGATGGAGCTAGCTCAACTGAGGAGAGATGGCTACCCGGTGCGAATCTTATTCCAAGACTTCGTTAATCGGTGAGTTGGACATACTTCTTATAGCTTACAGTGCAGCCTCTGAAATTCGAACTCTCTGTAATCCAAACGCTTTTCTGGGTCCAGATTTTGTAAAACAATCTGCAATTACAATCTGCATGCGTAAATTAATGGCTTATTTTTATCGATGCAATCCTATATCTGTACTACTGCAGTACCGCGCATACAACACTTACAATAGCACTCGTATAGTTCACGTCAGTTTTACCTGACGTCCTGGCGAGACTTACTGTAGATATGATCCCTAACAGTAAGATCTTATATTCAATATATTTCATTATAATGCTGATGTATTGTTTTCGATAGATATCATCTCAATGAAGTCTTTTCTCATTTTGCAATTGGTGGATAAAATCACTTAATGTCATTTAATTTTACGATTATCAGTAATTAAATTCAAATGTTGTTGCTACAAATAGGATTTGGAATATTTATTATGCTGCTTTTATTGTAGAAAAGTGTTCAAAAATTATCTTATAAATGCAAATGATCACTTGCGAGATTGCTTTTAGTATTTGCTTCATAATTGCAATACATGTACTACGGTTGATTAGACTTTAATTAAAAGTTGGTCTTTCAAGTATCCTATGCCATAATAATGTCCATTGAAGAATAAATAATTATCAGACAACCGTACCATGTACGAGTAGCCTACTGTCGATTTCAAATATTGTCTGTACGTGTTTTGTATTATATTCTTGACTTTTTTGGTATTATAATACGTATTGATGTTGTTAGAGCTGACGTCATACAGTGGTAATATACGATATTACAGTGTTAAGCAAAGTATTTGTTTTGTGCAAATGTGTTATTTCGGGTAGTCTTAGAATTTTCACTTTGATTTTATAATTTACAAGTGCCTAATGATTGGCAATATAAGTCTGAAATTACCATGTCTTTAGAAGTCCCCAGTTTTTTTGTAACAAATCATGACTTTTATAATGATGTTTCTATATTTATTTATGGCCTCGGAGATTCAGGTTGCCTCGCACCTGATCCGGTTTTTTATATTTCAAACAACAAATCCTCTCCTCACGCTTTCCGGTGTTTTTTCTTCTACGGCCTCTTGGTTTCAAATCGTTCATTTTTTCTACAAACTTTGTCTTTTCATCTCTAGAACTTATTTCGGTGTTATCTCTTCATTTTAACTGTATGCGATGTTTCCGCTTTGCTATGAAAACCCGAGGAATGTGTGGGAATCTTTGAGATTATGATATTATCTGGCCCTTTTAACACCCACTTTTAGAATTTCCAACATATATCAAAGCATTTTGTAGGTGTTACAGGTTTACATAGTTATGGCATGTGAAGAAAAGTGTTTCAATGTTGTTGTTTTTTGTTAACATATTACTTTAACGTATCTGACGAATGGCGCTTTGAGTGACTTGCAAAGACAATGTCAACAAAACGAAGTCCGGTTTGGGTCCCCCAATGAATAATCAAGTGTTATACCATGATATTAGCTGTTTATTGAGAAGCGAATCTTAAAGATTACGACTTCAAAATATTATGACATCTGTTTCCATTTTGGCTGTTCACTTGACGTAGAATGAATATTAAAACATCGTTAGCTTTTTCGATGTTAAAATTAAAGTAAGTCTTACTTTACCTACAAAGATATCTTATCAATGAAACTGATTTTTACTTAAAATAAAAACTTGCCAAAATTTTCTTTATTAATCACGAAGTACATAAAGAAGTGTAACACAGTGCTTTTTTCAATGATACTGTAAAAAAGAATCATCTGACAACATGTTTACGAGATGTGGCGAAAGCAAGGCATTATGTTAATATTATTTTAGAGCAAATAGAATATATTTCTTATATTTTACTTATCATTTTATCCATTGTTCCGTATTATTAAACTGAAAAGTTTATGGGCCTTTAAGTTTGCTAATTGCGTAAATTGTTTCGGTGCACACCAGATGACGATGGTGCTTCTGGGTGTTTAATGAGCGTTTTGATGTCTCGGTCGGTTTTGTGTGCATCATACATTGTTTTTGTTTATGTTATCTAGTTTATTTAGATCAATTGGTTACATTTCTTTGCTTATATAAGTCAATGAATCATGACCGATCTATGATTGTGTTTTATCTCAGTGCATTAAATATATGATTCAGCGTTTTATATCGAAATGGATTGTCCCGCACGGCAAACAAAGGAGAAGTGAACATACGTTATGTGGGTTACAGGTTCTTGTATTTATCGTTTATGGTATTCTATCAATAAAACACTCCGATGTGTTCGGCTTTATTGACTTTTAAAAATCACATTGTAACTGTAATGACTAATGAATCAACATGATCCATGGTTTTCTTCATTCGAACAAATATTTTGATAATTTATAAAATCATACGCAAATGTTTAAATCAATCTAATAAAGAAATATCTTGCGTGTAACTACATCACATATTTAATACTCAAACAAAGAAAACTTTCTGACAATGCCCTTACATTGAAATTATGAAATAGAAAAGTGTATCAAGATAAAGAAAAAATAGCATGAATATCACACTACTAAGGGGACCCTTCTTGGGGTCACGTGGTGACAAGAATAACATAATCTTGGTGTAAGTTGTATTTATCATTGTCTGGCAAGAGCATAGAAATACACCCAGTGTTATAATTCATTTATCAACTAAACAAAATAGTTAATTGCATTGACAATGATATAGCATTGTTTATTATAAATTACATATGTATATAAATGTAAATCTGTGACATCATATAATCCGGAAATTTACAAAGAGCTGCAAAAGATACGTGTTAATCATAGGTATGGCTTCTTTGACAGCCTTTTGTTTCTAAGTTATTTTTACCCACTAAACTCCCACGAAATTATTTATAAATTCTGATGGAGTTTGACAGTTTGGTCTGACCGCAAAACAATACGACTTGAATCGACGAAATCACACGAGGGTTCGTCCGCTTTCATTTTATATTTTGATGACAAATAAATTTATTTTTAAAACGAAAGATTTTGAATCAGTCGTCACAGTTCGGTGCACGTGAGTAACGCGCGTCGTGAGATTCGCTAATGTGTCCATAATATTTATGGTCGGTGTGATTATTTGTACTCATAATGTTTCACCATGATTACGTCACGATTTATTGATAGATCGGTTACGGGGGCAACCGTTGCTCATAATCTTGTCATATATAACACGTTTTTTACGTGTTTGTATTTCAGTAACATTATGAATTATAGACGTGCGCATACACATACGATCCTAGAATTCGTTTTGATTTGTGATTACCTTCAGTTCACTAAATACTTGTGTATGGAATATTAAAGTGTTTCTATATTTATTTCGGATGTTTGATTAATTTGTTCTTGAGTACGCTTGGAATTAAATAGTTAATTAAATAGGTAAGAAATTGATCTTGAACTCGCGCTTGCGCGTGCATTTTTACATATTTTTGGGTGGTATTTTTTAAAGATAATTAGACATTTTGATCGATATATTTTGTAAAAAAAAGCCACCTAAGATTTTTTTTTTTCAAACAGCATTGTCTGATGTAAGAAATGAAAGTGATGAATGGGGTTGTTTTAAAGATTAATTAAAGTTTTTAATAATTGACTTTTAATTAGAAAAAAATTTCTTTGTACCGACTGAATGAAATGATTGTATTTATACGCTCATGTATTGCGCTTGATTTCTTCAGTCGCTCCTAGAAATATGTGTATAAATTGCCTGACGTCATTTAGGATATTTAATCATTTTCTGACGTGTTCAATTTTAATTGTTTTGTACTACTTATAACTAATGTTCACATTTTAAAATGTTAGCGGTATAAAATTGAAATATTTTAACCATTAAAACTTATTTTTTTATTAAACGTCACTTAAAACTAAAAATAATCGTTTATGCAAAAAAGTCTGAAAGTCTATCATTGGTGATCTGCACCCCGCCATATTTGCCAAGTTGTAAAAAACTGCTGAAATGAGCTGATGACTTATCATACGTTCTGAAATCTAACAAGAACTATTTATCTAAATATTGTATGATATATAGTCACTTTCCGAATGCCGACAAATATGTCTTATTATATATTCAGGCACTTTACTGAAACAAATTAACTCGCAATGAAAGCCAAATATTCCTTACATAATTTATGTCAGTGTATTTAATGCGATAAAGTAAATTTTGCATCCATATTTAAGTCCCAGTTGTTCCTACATGTTGTATCAAACTTAGGTCTATATTCCGAACTGACTCAGTTCAAAAATGGCTAATTAGCTTTTTTTCTCGAAATAATTCACTAGTTATGCGAAGTGATTTTTTATCCTTATAAATACATCTTAGAATAAATATTAGTTAGAATAATGATCCAATTGTGTCATCTTATGTTCGTTTTCATGATGTTAAGAACTTGACTAATGGTGAGACATGCCTTACATAGTCTTACTTTGATTATTAAGTATTAATTAATGGTAGAATTATTTTTATAACCGGTGGATATTGTTTGCTCATTTCTTTAGATATACAGAAATATAATTCGAATATGATGCTCTTTTAGATAGCAAAATAATTGTCTATGCTTAACACTACGTTTTGTGAATAATTTATTGTTGCACTTAGTGTTTTCTATATTTTTTTCTAATTAACCTAGATCAACTTTGAGACTTCTGAAAAAATCCGCCGGTAAATGTCTTTCAAATAATGCATACGTTTGCACTTATACCAACTTGTATAATCCTTCAATCATGTTTAAAACATGACACTGACATGAATGAGACTAGATCAACGATAAATCAAAACAAACAAAAAGTTGAACATTTTAAGAACGGATGTGACGTGAAAACATGCTCAGGGTTTGTACTAGATGTATCACGTGTGGTTTAAATTACGTGTTGTACGTTGGTTATATATACGTATTACCGAGGCGACATCTGCCCTATGCACGATATAAATCCTTCATTAAAATGCAAGACGTATAAAAGTCGATATTAGTACAATTTGTAATTAATTCTGTTATGTTTTTTTAAATATCTAAGTATTGTTGTTTGTGTTCATTAGATGTCTTAACGTCATTCGATTTCGTAATCAACCTCAGTCTGATAAGTCAACAAAAGCATCAACTTATGTGGATACGTAATTTCACCATGAACCGCCATATACATTGTATCTGTCACGTAACGTCAGTCGCTAATCAAAACAACATCCTACTTATTATAAACTGTATTTTGTATGGAATAGGAACAAATAATGTGTACAGTACAACCTCTCCAGAGCGGCCCTCTCTTGAGCAACAACCCCCTTCATCAACAGCATGATTACACCAACAACCTATCTACAACAACATAATTTTGCTACTCCCTAAAGGTGTTGCTTTGGAGAGGTTGCACCGTATTGCACTCGTCGTAGTTTTCCTTTGTAAACGTGATATGTATGATTAATATTAAGATCTATAGTATTTTATCATTTATACTACACTACGCATCATAATTCGTGATTTATTAAATAACATTATGTATGAATTATATTTGTTATTTTAGATATGGTATTATACTTGATTATCCCTATGATAGAGACGATTATGAGACGACAATACACATACTAGAAGAGGCAAGAATACAAGGCTATCAGATAGGAAAATCAAAGGTAAAATCTCATAGAAACATTATACAAATCCCATACAAAACTTATACAAATATATAAATCTCATTTAAATAGCATACACATTTCATACATATGTACACATATCATACAAAAATATAAATCTTGTTCAAATATCACACACATATATATACAAATATCATACAAATATATAAATCTCACACAAGTATATAAATAACTCACAAATCTCATATAAAAAAACTCGTCCAAATCTCAAAATATGCTTTTATAAACCATACCACCATAAGGTATATATCAAATTGTGTATTAAATAAAAAGGACCGAACTATTGTCATTGGTAAGTGTGATTTTAGTTGAGGATTCTTTACTAACAGAAAATTAATTGAGCGTTATGAGCATATTTTAGTGCACAGATTGTGACATGATTTGGGTACATCAGCAACGTGTGACATTTATGTTTATATCAAAAAGAGCAGTTTATCAAGTGCTGCTTATTTTGAAATAAACACAAATTGTGCACTCAGTTTTTAATGTTTATTTCTATGATCACTATTATCGTACTTAAGTACAAGATATTATTGTACATGTACATGAATACATATTGTTATATTGGTATAATAAAGTATGTAATATAACACATCATGTCATTAGGTCAATACTACTAAGTCACTAAAAGTGGTCATCGATATTATCATATTGACGTTTTAATCACCTTAGCCCATCAGCTAACTGATCACTATATGTGTTGTATGATCACAGTCATCATCGATAAAGACAAGGGATTGGATGGCAATAGTATTGACAATTCAGTGCGGATAATTAAAGCGAACATAAATCAATGTTTCTGTTAGATTAAGTACAGACGTAGGTGACAAGTGACCATATCGCAAACTAATAAATTCCAATCTTAATCACAGAAATGATCGACATTTATGATACAAACAGGTTCAGTTTCCTCTCATATGTAAATTATAGCGTTTATTAAAATACCTAGAACAATGTAGAGTACCTCCGCTAATTTGAATTCTACATTAACCGATTTCTAGTCGATTTTCATGTATTTCCAAAATTCAAATTATATCTACATTTAGAATAATCGACGGATCAAACAACAACACATAATTTGGATGATAATATCTACATATCGACCCCTTTTTATTTGATTTTGACACTCGAAATTCATAGAAAGTCGAATTTTCAATGATGATGTTTGGGTGTGCAAAACATTGATGTACACATTGTTTTCATTCACTGCAAACAATTAAATTAAATAAATTGACGAGTTGAGACAGAATGACACATGTTCTTTTAATTTCAGGTTTTTATGAAAGCATGGCAGAAAGAAGAGATAGAGAACTGTCTTAGAATTAAGGTAAAGTTCCATACAGACTTAATGTATTAAAGAAATTCATATACAGTGCAACCTCTCCAGAGCGGCCCTATCATTCATGAGCAAAAACCTCTCTTCAACAAAGCCATGATTTTTCCCAGTTCACG
This sequence comes from Lutraria lutraria, assembly GCA_964023205.1. Classification (NCBI taxonomy): domain Eukaryota; kingdom Metazoa; phylum Mollusca; class Bivalvia; order Venerida; family Mactridae; genus Lutraria; species Lutraria lutraria. The sequence continues at coordinate 10,552,474 of OZ026845.1, forward strand.
ATTTAATTATTAACTCAACCTCTCTAGAGCAACAACCTTTTGCTGCTCCTAAATATGTTGCTGTGGAGAGGTTGCAATGCTGTCAGAATCTAGTCCTTGTCCATTTCAACATATGCGGTTATCTTAAACTTAATGTAACAGTAATTTAATTAAAAATTGCAGTTATTTTTAAGAAATGTTAATTTATAACAAATTCATGATGATAATTATATATTTTATAAAAAAAAAATGCGGTTCACGCAGTACCAGCCGTTTTATCATTTCCGATTGTTGGGTTTAAGGCTCATTTTCCCTACATACTCTGTTGATTTAGGTTCGTAAGGTACTTATCTGTCTCTCTTTCTCTTTTCAAATGAAATATTTAAATTAGATATTTAAATCAGGGATGTTTTGTCGTGTATTGCTGCTTTCTCTTTACTTGAATAAAGCTTTTTTTTAAAAAAAAAAAACGTTTATTTTGTTCATTAGAAAGAGGAGTTAGAAAGGATAGAAAGAGAGCGCGAACAAGAACTAGAACGCCGCCGGAAGTTAGAGCTGGAAGAAGCACGTGAGCTTGAACGCCGCCGGAAGTTAGAAATTGAAGAGGAACGTGAAATGGACCGTTTACGTTATGAAGAAGAACAGCGTCGAGAGATGCAGCGACAACTGGAGGAGATGGAGGAATTAGACAGGCACCGAGCCTCGCGGGAGTCACTCGATTCCGTTGATAATTCTTTCGTTCACGATGAACATGTGTCAAGTACGCCACGAAAACCAGAACGAACCAATAAAAGAGGTATGTAACCATTCAATATTTTTTAAACACATCTTATGTTAAAGCGACAACTATTACAAAATACTGGACGTGTTTATTAATATATATGGATCAAATCTTTTGATCAAACTTGTTTGTCTGGAAAAGAAATGATAAAGAATAGCACACAAATTTCATAAATTTTCATCACGTGCATGTCATATTTCAGAAGGTTACCTGGATACAGACGCTCTTTTGAAAGAGAAATTATCGCAGATGCAGAAGAATGACGGCGGTGACGTCATCTTGGGTGGCTTCGTCGGCGGTGGTCAAGGAGGACAAAGACCTCCTGCATATACGAACAACGTACAGATGCCGAGATACGTGTCAGGGGATAACATGAATATTCCAACGAAGCGTCAGATGTCGAATATTTCAGACGACAATAAGAGTACCATTACTGGATCGTACGAGTCAGAGGGAGGCAATGAACACTGGTATGTCATATAATGAATAATGTGTCATACTCAAAATACAAACTCATACAAAAAACATAAAGAAGCTCTAATAGATATGGATATAAACAAACTGTCTGTTCTATTCAATTATTTCCAACGGCGAGTGGTCACCAAATATATTGTGAAACGATGTACGTAGATCACTCGACTGAGGAATCAGAGAAAGCTTGTCTGCCAGGGATCAGAATTGGTTACCTTCACAACTTTCAACTTTGGGTCCGTTCCGTAATAGATCTACATTTTTTTGTATATCACAGTTCATTCTTGGATTAAAGTTGCTTTAATAAGACTTCTACATGCAGTATTAAAAATATTCTGATTCATTGCAGGAGACCTTACGACATTTTCCAAGTATCTGAACGTGAATTTGAAGAAAACGACGCCATCTTTAAAGAAATTTTAAAGCTGGTTAGATTGGTTATGTACCTGATCATGTTTGCAGCAATATTGGGTGGAGCTGTCGCTAACAAGCTATCACTGATGTTACTCATATCCGGCATTAATAAGGTACAGTTTCTACATTATCTCTTGTAACATGGTATTGTCAAAAAGACATTAATATATCATTAGTGGATATTACTATTTCGTTTTATGTCAGTGCTCTGCAGAAATTATACCAGAATCAGATTGATATGGATTGAAAATGATAATGTATATTAGAACATACCTTTACTGCACACCTGATGCATTATTGCGAGATTTTTAATGATGATATTCTAAAGTAGCGTATTTGTGGTGCTAGGGAATTATCTAAGCTGCATAGTGACGTGTTCTGCGGTTGACGTCAAAATGCCAATTTTTGTGGTGAGAAATTTACAGTTTCATCGGTGTAAAGTCATAAATATACAATGGACAACTTAAAAAACTGGTTTTACATAAAATAATTAAACTCCAATATATATGCATAATTAACGTATAATTAATCAATGGGCGTTTTTTGCAAAGTAGTCATCAACACCTTGCGGTCTGACATTTAAAATTTCACTCTATGATAATGACATTCAAAACGCATGAACAGGAGGCTTTTCATAATACGTTTTATAAAAACATATCTAATCTCATTGAAACTCACTGTTTAAATAATGTTAATTTCTTAGAACCTTATCTCATATTATTTTATTTGGCGGTTGTTTACCAAATCATACGTGAAACACATTAGTTGTGACAATAGTTTATCCAGCGATGGATACTTGTCACTCTGTTTATGGTAAAAATAATCTACCAACGTCATTAACACAAAATAGTATAAAATCATTATGATAAAATACATATTAGACGTAAAGAAAACAATAATATGGAAATGCCCTCACTTTCTCCAAATATTTAGAAGCATTTATTTTTGTGGTAGGGAACCATTTATAGGAATAAAAGGTGTAGACAAATTTGTTTAAAATAAACAGCCAAAAACACTAATCTGTAATCATTCTTGTTTGTTGTTTTATATGAGTTATGAAAATAGTTCAGCGTTATTTATATTGTACGAACCAATTGTTTGAGCCAATTACAGTTTATTACAATTTTATAACATCTTGTACATGCACTAACAAATTGGATCTTGTCATTACAGGATGAGAAAACACGTGGTGAACATGTGACTACTTTATTGGTCTGTATCTGCGGACCAATGGCATTCAACTGGTTCATGTCCTTAATGAAAACACTATTTGGCGGGAAGGAATGGCCGTCGGTGAAAACATTCTTAATCGTAAGCTTGCCGTTTTATACCATGAAATTGTAAAAGTTAAATAATAAAATATAAAGTGATAAAAATTATTGACTTGTGTCAACAATTCAAATGAAATTGTAAAGTTCATTTGTGATAATTTACATTCGAAACATCTATTTAAATTGGTTTTCTCCTGGAAATTAATTGTAGAAATGTTTATGACATAGTGAAATTTGATTTTTCAGAATAGTTTCAAAAACCTTCATGATACAATGTAACACTTTTGGTAAAATGCGGATAAACTTACATACTTTTCTTATCATTTTGGAAACTTTGTTAAGATAACAGATTACTTTTGTTTATTATAGATATACCATTTTTATAAACTACAACATAATTAAGTTAAAGACATTTTTTGAAATTACTATGTTGTATGATTTCAGTTGCTGATTCTCGAGTGTGTACAAGCTTTGGGGATTTGTCTTGTTATATACCGGGTACTTCCATCAACGGATATATTTCGTGGGGTCATTATCTCATTTGCTGTATGCCAGGTACCTAGCCTTCTGAAGGTCATAGTTCGAGAGAAACGACCCAATCCTAGCGTCAGTGAAATTATGGTGATAATCCTAAACGTGATGGCTTTTATCGTACAGATCGGAGTGGTCCCTTTCTTCTCAATAGAAAATTTTATGTCAGAAGGCAACCACACCATGCTGGAGGGTATAAACGCCACCACGTACCAAAATACGGAAATATCGATCCCCCGTTCAATAGAATGGGAACTTCCGCTGGGACTGTTCCTATTTTCGATAAGTTATTGGGAGAATTACGTCTCCGGAGATTGGACAATTTGCGGTAAAGTTCGGATACCCTTTAAACACTGGCGGAAGATTTTACAGGATTCACGGGACACGGTGAATATACTCGTATACCCGTGGAAAATTGGATTCATCATTTTACTGTCTCGTTTGCTTACACAAAACACGGACTTCAGATTTCCGTCAAGCGCAGAAACCTTTGATAACACGACAATGGAGTCAATGACCGCTGTTGAGCATCATTTCCATTCGTACAGTCTTATGTACCTTCAAATCGGCTCCGGGATTGTTATAACGTACCTGTCCGGTCTGGCGTGTAAGCTTCACATGCAACGTTTCGCTTTCTCCTTGTCGATAATGCTAGCACCTCCAGTCAGTCTGGTCTTCATATTCTTGCAATGCCACTTTGAGTTTCTGCCAGCACATTGGCATATGGGAGGATGGTTTTGTCCAGGGGAGTCAATCGGGGATTTGCTGGTACCATTGATATGCGCATTCGTCCTCTGGATATCGTATGCAATCACAACATCTCACATCTGGTTCCCGCAAAGCGAAAGAATGGCAAAACTAGAGAAGTAAGATGTTTTATCTAAGTCATATGTTTAATTCATATAGTAACTTGTTGTTTCCTCTGATTGACAACCGTACGCGTGATAAGTAAACCTTATGTGTGTTCAGTTTACTGGTTGTGTAATAGAAATGTGAACACAAAATACTACTTTTTATGTTTTTATACTAGGATAAATTTTAGTTATTAATGAATTAGTTTTAGTATCGTAAATATACTTAGATATACCATGTAACATCATATTTTATTACGCAATGTGTCTTATTATTATATACATGTATATATATATATATATATTGTACTTAATTGATAAATAATTGTGCATACACCAGTTTAGTAAATAACGTCATATTTTTGTGTGTTTACAGGCTTTTTATAACGCCTCATTTTGACGGATTATTTCCCGACTTCACACTTACGTTACGTCGCCGTCGCAACGACAAGGAAATCAAGTTGACAGGATTTGACACGTTCCGCTACGTTGGCGAGGAGAGTTACGAAGAAGGCATCTACAGCTCCAAGCCCAATGTTGTTCCACAGATCTACGCATGCGCAACAATGTGGCACGAGACCCGACAGGAAATGACGCAATTGTTGAAATCTATGTTTCGGTGAGTGACAAATCTAAAGATGTTTGTCTTCCGTCACGAATTATATAGAATAACAAAAATCTTCAATTAACATTTTTCTCAAAAATAGTAGATTACACGTAGATGTATTTAAATATTATATGTGATCCGTACAGTATCAGTATCTGGGTATTTTTCTGTTCCTCAGATTGGATTACGTGCATTGCGCAAGTCGTCTGGCCCAAGAGAAATTTAGAATCAAAGATCCGGACTACTATGATCTTGAAAGTATGTATCTACATGTATATTCTGTTACAATTACGTTACCACGGAGCGTATGAGCTGATCGCATTTTAATTGTTTGGTCGAAGTTTGTTAATCGTACAATGCCGTAAAATCGTCTGCAAAATTGCAAATATCATTATAATACATGTATATTTCATCCTTGATGTGCACATTCAAAGCGATTAACATTTATAGTATATATCCATTGCTTTTTAATTGCCAATTATTTTATCAATGTGTTTGATTGAATCTTTCTGGTATAGTCAAAACAAAATTTCACCCAATATATTGTGTTTTTTCAGTACACGTAATCTTCGATGATGCTTTTGAATTGAATGACGATGTTGACAAATTTGTTCCGAATAGCTTCTTGAAACAGTTGATGGAATGCATGGAAGACGCTGCTAGGTAACAATCAGTTCTTCGTATAGGTTAGAATGCATATTTGGGTGTTCTCCGTAAATAAGAAAGCTAAAAGGAGGGTAGCGCCCAAATAATGCATTCCAACCGACTGGGTAATCCGCTGTCTGAGCATGCGCAGTGTGTACTAAGTCGTTCCTCGAAACTAAGACGTTAGAACGCCGGTTTTTTATTCTATTAAGATAAGAAATACAAAAATTTAAATCCTTGACACTGATTGGATAAGAAAGATGGGCGAGCACTGGTTCCCGCTTTTTGTCACTTCACGCGCAATTGGAAATATTAGATTCATGGGAATTAATAGGTTGTTTTAGGTTGTAATGAAAAAATATGTTTGCAAGCTTTTATATTTATTTGCATAATTTAATCATGTTGAATAGTGTCACCATTTTCTTTTCTTTTTAATAGATCTGTTGTGAAAGGTCCAATCATGATACCACCGCCAGTGAAATACGTCACACCTTACGGTGGTCGTCTTGTATTGACGATGCCCGGCCACACGAAGATGATTGTTCACATTAAAGATAAGAACAAAATCAGACACAGGAAGAGATGGTCACAGGTGAGTTATCAATATGTTCATGAAACAAACAGTCGATGAGCAAATAGCTAAATTTACAATTCATATTTCAAAATCAAGCTATTTCATTTAAAAAAAAAATTGCCGTGACGGTTGCTGTCACGTTTTCTATGATATATATTTTATCTAGTTTTCTGTCAAACATTCATGTCACATTTAGAATGTTACCTTTTTGATCCGAAGTTATACGTTTTGTCATTTTAAGGCTGTTTTAGAGTCAGCGTAGTTATACAGTTGCATGCGTTATTGCAATACGATTTAATACACTATATTTACACCGTCTGGTAACTTTAGTTTTTCTCTAATTCAACTTTTCAAGGCGTTTTAAGTTACTAAGTGCAATTTTTCCCTTTAATACCACATTAAGACACGTTATACTGATTTCAACACGTTTACTTTCCTTCAGTGCATGTACATGTACTACTTACTGGGCTTCAAGCTGTTCGGCTCCAAGGATAACGAGAAAGCGTTCACTGAAGAATCGGAACTTGAAAGTAGAATGTCCAAAGCAAGGAATCGCAAGAAGAAGTCAAAGAAGGACAACTTGTCAAGACCCGTTAAGTCTTTATTTAACAAAATGGACACGGAACAATATGAAAAGGTATGGAAACATTGTGAATATCTATGACTGTATTATTCTTCCTAGTATTACGATTATTAGTTCCGGTCAACCAGAGTTTATTTGGTGCCGAACAATAAGACGTTATGTCCACCGTTAAGTCCAAAGGTTAATGTTAAGAATCTGAATTTTAATTCTGAAATTAAGAGATGTGAACGAGTCAGTTCTCGAATTTTATTAGCAAACAATTGATTCCAGTCAATAGAAACTTGTTTATTCCCTTTAGAATCGTTCATTTCTACTTGTATCATACGAACGAAATATACAATTTATAGGTAACAGTTTATAGAATCATAACATAGTTTGACTCTCAAATCGTTTCAAACCTACGAATTATCGAAATTATTTTTTAAAACAGTATTTTGTAAGTACATGTACTTTATAAATCTGTTCCTAGGCTGAGAATACGTTTATACTGACGCTGGATGGAGATGTGGACTTTAAGCCAGAATCGGTGAAACTGCTGATTGATCGAATGAAGAAGAATAGGAAGGTCGGTGCTGTGTGTGGTCGCATTCATCCTATTGGTTCTGGTATGTACATCTTAATTCATTTAATCTTTCTGTAAGCCTTTAATAGTTTTGTTTATTTGCTTATTTGAGTTTTACGCTCCCTTGGAGATCGCCAAATGACTGAAGATGATGGTGCGACATTAAACTTCAGTAAAACAAATAAAGACTGGCATTTGATGGTTAATATACGAATAGATCAGTTTTAGAGAAAACGGCAAAAAGTTGAGTAGAGTGGCATAGGTTATTGATTCGTAAGCGATGTGATATAAATGCAAAATGAACACCTCCCTCTGTAATGCATTTTATACACGTCCCAGAAACCTTAAACATTGTCTGAATCACTCAAATGAAAGATGCATTTTCATACACTTTTTCGTATAATGACGGCGACATTATGGCGAACGTTTGTTTATCAAATTAGCAGCTTTGTAGAAAAAGTTATATTAATCAAATTTATTAGGCAGTTTTATTAATGGATACGCTAAAATGGACACATTTCTTGCGGTATAATCACCTGATATGTCTTAGATATGTGGTTCAGTGGTGTCTTGTGTCTGAAATATAACTTTTGTCGTGAAATTGGAAAAATGTAATCACAAAAAAGGTTTTGTTAATGCTTAGGAAGTTCGCATGTTTTGTGATTGCGGTTTGTATGTATTTAATCAGACAAAGAAGGAACAAACAAATAATTTAATGTTATCCATTCATTTAATTCGCTTGTTTTAATCTTGTCTAATGGGCCGATATCCGGTAGTTAATTGAAATAAAAATTTAATTGTTTTCAAAATAAAAGCCATTTTGATTGATTACGAACGGCGTTCGTATATGGCGTTAAAATGTTATAAGTTATGTGCTGATTTTGTTAATTATGACCTTCTGGTTTTTGATTGCAAGAACACGCATCTTTACGACAAACGTTGTAGCAATGTCAAATAGCATTATGTTTTACCGTTTATTTTTACTTTGAACATTATAATACGATGTCCAATGCACTCGAAAAAGGTACAAACATAATTGTATCTAAATAATTTGTTGTCGTTTTACCAGTAAAATGTTATGTTTTATGAGAGTTCTATCTAGTGTTAGGTAAATGTTGATAATGCATGTATACAATGAATTTCCAAGTAATTTCTTAATAATTAACATTGTACACGTTCAATGAACAAACTGCCCCGTAAACGGAACCGGGAACCAGATTACAAGACGAATGCAATTACATTGCTTATTATAATATATAAGATCAAGTCTATGAATGAGGATGGAAACCATCCATATGCAAAAAATACATGAAGCGTTATTGGTAAATAAATTCACAAAACAATTCAAATTATAAATGTCTACGTAAAATATTTCTATGTTATACAAACTGTCATAATGCAGTAACATCGATCATGTTGTGGGTTAATTGATAGAGAGAATAACACTTAAGAAATATAAAGTATAAATGGTATGCTTATTTCTAAAAAATCATTTGTTAAAAGCGTATCATTAGTAGCTAAAACACGTATATCATTCTGAGACACTGTACCCTTTATAGAAGAACCACGAAATCAAAACCACTGAAAATAATAAGGTGCTCTAATGATCAAGATTTACTGTAGAGAATATATTGAAAACCTGTCCAGTTAAACCGGTCGTTATAGAGAAGTGATCATAAAATAAAGATGGTCACTAAGTGAGGTTTCACTGTAAACAGAACAGAACATGAGTTTTTTTTGTGACGTGTGCATAGTACATAATCATATCTACGAACATTACTTGTATCAAAACAAACATATGAAGTGTAAATATAGCAAAGTTTTCTTATACGATTTTAAAGACATATATTTTATTTTTAATCAATTATTAACATGTAACTATTGACTTTTAAGTTTTATTATTTTAGTCACAACTATTTCTATTTATCATTCTGTAAAACTTCAGGTCCTATGGTATGGTATCAACAATTCGAGTATGCCGTGGGTCATTGGCTTCAGAAAGCAGCCGAGCACGTGTTCGGATGTGTACTGTGTTGCCCTGGCTGTTTCTCTCTGTTTCGTGGTTCTGCTTTGATGGACGACAATGTTATGAAGATGTACACGACTAAACCTACTGAAGCTAGACATTATATCCAGTTTGAACAAGGTATGTTATACATGTATTTTGAGACTGCTTTCATAAAAGCCCTTAGTCCTAGGTTATACATATAAGTTCAGCCCCCAACCTTATACCACATGTATACCATGTTTGTTTTAGTTATGATCCTACAATGGTGATATTAATCATAATTTGTTGCGTCAGTACAAACTGATCTAAATTTGTATTTTAACTTTTAAACTCAATAAATTTAGACTTGATCAGCACACGCAATGTTTTTGTTTTATAACCTTAAGACATGCGGAAGATATATGTATACATGTATTCACTTGAAGCCTTCTCTCTAAGTTAAGCCACATATTCAAATTATATAAATCAACAATTGCTTGTTGTACTACATGATATCATACCTTGCACTGTTTGTATATTCAGGTGAAGATCGTTGGCTGTGTACGCTTCTACTCCAACAAGGCCATCGTATTGACTACTGCGCAGGCGCAGACGCTTTGACCTTTGCGCCGGAAACGTTCAATGAATTTTTCAACCAAAGACGTCGCTGGGCTCCGTCAACACTCGCTAACATGATGGATCTCTTGTCGTCTTGGTATGATACGGTTCGAATCAACGACAACATCAGTAGGCCATACGTTTTGTACCAATTCATCTTGATGGCTTCTACAATTTTGGCTCCTTCGACAATTATCCTTATGATCACCGGGTCCTACCACTCTGTGCTCGGCCTGGACGTCTGGACTTCTTACCTGCTCTCGATCCTTCCTGTTGGTATTTATATAACGATTTGCATGACCATGACAAGTAACCATCAAATTACTGCTGCCGCTGCCATCAGCGCTGTCTTCACTATTGTCATGATGATTGCTACTGTTGGTACCATTATAAGTATCGTCACAGAAAATTTCGGCAGTCCAAACGTTGTGTTCTTAACAGGACTTGTCAGTGTGTTCACCATTGCCGGAATACTGCATCCTCAAGAATTCTTTTGTCTAGTATATGGTTTACTTTACTTTCTGACGGTACCCTCAACTTTTATTCTACTGACGGTCTACTACTTGTGTAACCTTAACAACGTCTCCTGGGGAACTCGTGAAACTCCCAAAAAGTTGACGAAGGAAGAAGAGGAAGAGAAGAAGATAATGGAAGAAGAAAAGAAGAAGAAGAAAGAAAACAACTCTTTCTTCAACAGACTCGGCATAACCAAGTTGATCAGTGACGCTAGGGAACTGATACAGACCATGATGGGAGTGAAAGTAGAAAAGAAGGAACTATCATCGATAGCCGTTCAAACAGAGGAATCTAAACCCCCGGCACCAATTCTGAAAGAAAAGTCGTCGAAGTTTGATCGGCAAATCAGTAAACCAGTTACCATTGTTGAGGATCGCGCACCAATGGGCTGGGAACCGAATCCTTCTCGGCCATACTGGGTTGATTTGGAATGGATTGGAAGCGGCGCAATCAACAAATTAGACGACGAAGAGTTGGATTTCTGGCGTTTTATCATTAAGAAATACTTACATCCATTGGATGAGGACAAGAGTCATAAGGATAAGATTGCCAATGACTTGATTCAATTGAAGAACAACGTCGTCTTCATATACTTTATGATCAACTTCTTGTGGACGATCATCACATTGCAACTGCAAACCATGGAGGACAAGTTGAAAGATTTCTACATTATCAACAAGTACGAGCCTCTGTCGTTGATGTTCCTGTCAGTTTTCGCCTTCTGTATCACTTTACAATTCTTTAGTATGTTTGTACATCGATGGGGCACTTTCTTGCATCTGATGTCAAGTACAAGAATTGATTGGTTCAAAAATGCCTCGACAGAGGAGGACTTTGTTCGATTTGTAGTGGCCGAGGCGCAGCGCTTGCAGAGACTGGAACCAGCACCGGATTATGACGAGCTTCCTCCTGATTATGATGATGATGATGACGACGAGGATAACGGTACTTTATCGACATTGAAGGAGTCTGAGGAGCATTACAATCAGCTTCCGGTTCCTGAATCAAGTGACGATTCCTGGAGCGAAGATCGTAGAAAATCTAGCAGAAAGGGCAGACAAATGTCAAATCACTCGAACGAAAATGAGATACCACTGTTGCAGCAGATATTTGAAGATAGGCTAGAAAACATACATAGAAAATGGAAGCAAGGGTCGGTGGCATTCAGAAACAATAAACGACCTAGCAATAGGTTTGAACGAAGTGACAGCAATCGATTTTCTAACAAAATGAACACTATGCGACAACGCATGTTAAAACGTAGTTTTAAGAAACATAGCAATGATAGTGGCGGGCGCCTTTCACAAGATGAGTTCTCCGGTGTTGTCGTTGAAACATTGTAGGACCTGTTCAAACACAACCATTTCCGGTTACAGCGCCTGGTGCGCTTTTTTAACACGTGCGTGCTGTGTACAAACAAAATGCAGGCATCATGTGAGTTAAATGTGATATGAATAAATTTTACATAACAAAAACGTTACTAGGTTTAATTTGATGAAAATTGACTGTTATGTGAGGGTTATTGCCCTTGCTAAAAATAAGAAAATATATCATAATATACATAGAGTATACATGTTGATTTAATTTAATTATTTCTTTATATTTAGTCTGTGAATAAATTGTATTTTGTCGTACTGAATACAGGAACGAGAATTCTTTAATTTATATAACTTTTTGAAATTATCTATCAAGGTACAAGAAAATAGTTCTTGCATAACAATGTGCTGAATGTATTAATACGCGTCATGTAAGACATCACGCAGTTTTGTTTAAGGCTAAGTTCTTTTTTTTAATAAGATTTAATGATATATTAATGTAGAATTGCATTGTACATGAATTCACTTAAGTGCCAGTAATGTGTTCTTCTTCTTCTTGATATATATGTAAACATTGTTCACTGTTCACTATTGACGAAGTTATTTGTACTTATTGGGTGCGGTGTTTAAGAGTAAGTTTATCTAGTACGATATAAAGTTTTCACGCTTATTGTCTCGACATGTCGCACACTAAATCACGCCATTCACGATTCCTTATATCGTTCTGTTGTTTATTTTATACAGTGTTTGACCATTGTCACTTTTGTGTTGTTCCAAACGGCTTTTATTGCTAAATGCTAAATTATTATTTATAAAAAGCGGTGTTAATATCGGAAATTGAGAAGCGACATATCTGTAAATGTAAAAAAAAATATATTTTCATGCAGGAAGATATATAAAATATTCATACATGCAGGTCTATTATACTGTCACAATTATTAACGACTGTCGCGCGGCTTAGACATCGCTTAGCTGACGTATATATATAATGTTTTATTTTGTTTCAGTAAAACGGCAGTTAGGCATTTGCTGCTCCGTTATTTTTATCAAAATGCGAACTATTTTTACATAGAAATAGTGCAGTGTGCATTTAGGGTGGAAATCATATCAATCCGTACATTATCTTTTGCTGGATAAATTTCTTATGCTTATTTAATTGATATTTTATACGTGATATGTTAAATACGAACACGTTAACATAGAAACTGTTATATACGTATAATGGTGCTATACGTCTTGTATTCCACTATGTTCTTTCTGTGACAATTGAACAATAAATCGTATGAAAGAACGAATTTGACTTGTTTAAATCTTTATATGCCACTTAGTACTTCAGAGACATATCACAGTCATATTTATGATTCGAAAGGCCGCGACCGGGATTCAGTGGTAGGTGCGCTGAATTTATAACCCGATTCACGGTCGTGGCGGGACATGCCCTTCCATGAAAATTTGCCAATATTTTTAAGTTTACTAGTAATAGTTCAAATATCGACCATGAAAACTGGATGGGACTCCTATGAAAAATTGTTGGAAAATGGCGTTAAACTCAAATAAACAAGATCAGGATTCGTAATACGTACTGTCAGTAGAGTGCAGTTGTTAACAAAACAACCCAATATTTACAACAATTAGATTAATCTGCGTTTTTAACAAACAACTTGGAGCATAGTAATTATATACATGTATACATCACATGCAGCGTGTTTCGTATAATCGGAGTATGTTACAACTAGTTCTATATCAACACTCGTACAACGAATACACATTCATATAAGGACGAATTGAAAACAAGAAAATTACACTGATTTGTGAAAATTGCTTATATAAACAGTATTATCATTTTAATATTATTTCAAAATCATATCGTGGCGGGAAGTTATCCAAACCTGTTTCATTGGACTTCATTTAGGCCTTAACCAGTACGTCTAACTACATCCTATCCGCAAGCTACTAACAAGCTAACACAATACAGTAAAGAGTTGGAGGACAATTTAACATGGGGTGTAATATCTTTACTCAGTCAAATCTGACATGGAACGTGTAAGTCTCGCCCGGGGATCGAACTCACAACCTCTTGATTAACCAGCGCTAGTAGACCAAAGCGCGAACCACTGAGCTAACCGGGCGGGCTTAAAGTAAACGTATGAAGCCTTTTCACATTATTCACACTCGAATCAAAGGGAGAACACGTTGTCCAGTCTGTTTCTTATAAGATTCATATGTATAATATTTTCTTAGCTTATTGCGACCAATACCAGATTCACGGTCGACTTCTGAATTCTTCAAATCCTGAGACATAAAACTTAATATTTCAACAAATAACATGTTCATGCATGCCTTAATAGCCTAATAATAATAATACATGAATACTTCTATTTGACACACACTACCTTGGCGTTAAACATCAAATTTTCACATGACCCGCCTCCTTGGTCGATCGGTTAAGGTCGTAGACTTCAAATTACTGTAACCTCTCACTGATGGAGGGTCGGGGTTACAAAGGACAAAATTGACAAAAAACTGATAAAAAGGTTTGAAATTATTTATTTCAGTCGTTGTTGCGAAATTCCTCGAGCCAGTATTTGTAACAAGATTTTTTACAGCAGACGAATTTAGATAAAATGGCTGTATTTAGTAGGCGCCTTGTGAGCAGCCGCTTGTATAAAGGAACCACCACTCCACCTCGTCGTGGAATTGGGGTGGGTGGCGAACGACTTCCGGTCCTGCAGATGCATGATTTAGAACATGACACAACTTCCGGTAATAATCTCGGCCGGAAAGAGGTTGCATCATTTTCGTTGTCGTCTGCTTCATCAGAATCATCATCTGATGTTGACGTGTCAGAAAGAGACAATCCGAGCGAACTTAAATATGAATCAGAACTTGTTTCCATCGAACTGCCGTCGTCTGATGAATCTGTCAGTGAAGCGTCTGATGATTCAGATGAACTTGATGAAGACGATTCTGAGGAGGCTGAAGAATTTGATAAATTATGAATGGAATCATGAGAGCATTCGTCTGGACGATCATGATTCATTTCTTCAGACTTATGTGTACTCAGACGACACCATTCCTGTCGTTCACCTTGAATCCGTTCTTGTAACAGTTGACAAGCTGAAATAAGTATTATTACTAAAATAGGACTAGTTCTACATTTTATTAATAAATATTCGAACAATATTGACATTATAAGCTCGTTTAACCATTATCTACAACGAACAAAACACTGCAATTATAAACGTTTACTGTATCGTTTTATTAAATTGTCGCGTAACATAGAACTGAATGAAAAGAAGTGTTTGAGTAACAATTTGAATATATAATAAACATCAATACATCTAACCAACAACTACTCGATTCTTCGTTTTGAAAAGTTTTAGCAAACAAAGCTTGTGCTGTTAGAGGTCAAACATTTGACCCACCTTTATATGATTCAGTTCGTTGTTTCTTTCTTCTTGGTTTCTGTATCTCAGTGTCATCTTCATTGTCTGACTCGTAACCGGAAGTTGTGTCACATTCATCACTTCCGACATGTGCTCGTTTTAACCCCACATTTAAGGATAAGGCTGTCGATATATCTGTAAATGAAACAGGTGATAAAAATATAGTAAATCAAGTACACAGTGAAGAACTGGGTGAAATAAATACTAGTAAAACTACTTGTCTGAGTAATGTTTAGAATTTGGCATTGATCTTTGGGGTTTGTTATAGTTATGCACGTGCAGCATTAGATAAATAACAAATGTTTATAAACTGGTTGGCCAATGCGGCAAGGTAAAAATATATCATTTGAATTATTTCAGAATGGAGTAAAAATCATTATATTTTTATACAGTAATTTGTATACTTTTAAGATACGTCATCGTGCACTTTATGCTATCAGATGTTTTGTTCTTTCTAAACTTACCAAAGTTACAATAACATAATAACAAAATTTAAATTGAAAAAAATATAGATTGCTATGCAACAAGGTTTGGCGTTAGGTCTACTTGCGGACTTTGGGCTCGCAAGTTCGAATCCAGGGCGTTTTACTTGTTCCCTATGTCGATTTGTTAGAGGACTTAGTGACAGAGTCCATAGTAGTATTGGGCGGTACCCTGGTACCATGCCTTCTGGTACCATATAGAATATAGAGTAAATAGATTAAGGTCGGTACCAGAAGTAAACAAAATTGTGACAAATTGGGACAAATTGGAAATCCATATTGGGTGCTCAAAATAACATGAATTGAATTTTAGGAAACTTCTGGTACTGTGTGTGTGTCTGTGTATAGACTAAATATTCATTTGAGACAATGAGAGAATTTTCTTTCGAAAAGACATGGTGGCCCTGAAAAGGGCCGTTGGTGGCCCTGAAAAGGGCCGTTGGTGGTCCTGAAAAGGACCGTTGGTTTCTTCATAGCTGTTAGTCGGATCTTCATTTCTTTATTTCTTTACCATACTTGCCCCGAGGTTGTTTCTCAAGATCATGTTTTCGTTTCTTCGTTTCTGTCATCTCCGGTTTCTTTTTGTCATGCTCCGGTTTCTTTTTCTCATGCTCCGGTTTCTTTTTCTCATGCTCATGCTTTCGTTTCTTTGAATCATACATAAACTGTACAGGTACAATCATTTCTTGTGGCTTAAACCGTACTTCTTGATTTTTCATGAGTCTGACCATCTCTTGCATCACTTGATTCATCTGTACCATTTCTTCCTTGATACCTTGTAGAACAGACAATCCTGTTGTAGGCTTTGTATCACCCATTGTATTAGACTGTTTATCCGTCATAAGCTGTGTATTCGCCATAGACTGTATAGGCTGTGTATTCGCCATAGGCTGTATTGGCTGTGTATTCGCCATAGGCTGTATAGGTTGTGTATTCGTCATAGTGGGTTGTACATCTACCATAGGCTGTACATCTACCATGGGTTGTATTGGCTGTACATCTACCATAGGTTGTACATCTACCATGGACTGTTGACTGTATTGGCTGTACAGTGGTTGACTGTATTGGCTGTACTGTGGCTGACTATACTGTAGTTGACCGTACTTTGGCTGGTTGTACTTCTGTTGGTTGTAATGCATACCCGCATTCGGGTCTATTAACTCAGATGATTCTAGTGCTTCTCTCAATACATCGTATGGCATGTTGAAGGAATCCATGCTAGATAATGAAAAAATAGTGTCTGCGCCGGGGGTATTTATACTTTTTGCCTGCACGCGCCAGTGTTCTATTAGGTCAAGGTCAATTGTGAGAAGTTTTTTTGAATACGTGTGACACTTCAAGTTTTTTTTGAACAAGTGTGACACTTCAAGTTTTTTTTTTGAACAAGTGTTTGACACGTCAAGGTCGACACGTCAAGGTTATATTGTACACATCATACAATCACAGCACTTATATTTGTGGGAATACTTTGTACACATTATACTATCACAGCAATTTGAATACTGTACACATTATACTATCACAGCAATTTGAACACTGTACACATTATACTATCACAGCAATTTGAACACTGTACACATTATACTATCACAGCAATTTGAACACTGTACACATTATACTATCACAGCAATTTGAATACTGTACACATTATACTATCACAGCAATTTGAACACTGCACACATTATACTATCACAGCAATTTGAATACTGGACACTTAATATATACTATCACAGCAATTTGAATACTGTACACATTATACTATCACAGCAATTTGAATACTGTACACTTAATATATACTATCACAGCAATTTGAATACTGTACACATTATACTATCACAGCAATTTGAACACTGTACACATTATACTATCACAGCAATTTGAATACTGTACACATTATACTATCACAGCAATTTGAATACTGTATACATTTGTTGAAAATGATTGTACATCACATACTAACACAGCACTTATATTTGTGGGGGAAATACTTTGTTCTTCATACAATCACAGCACTTTGTATACATTTGTTGAAAATGATTGTACACATCATACTATCACTTATATTTGTAGGGAAAAATGTTATAATGTTTATAGAAAACTTACCTCACACCGTATATTTGTATTTGGTGTTATCAGATAGGACTGTAAATATTGACAATATGAGAGTGATTCTTTCTGAATTGTATGGGGGCCCTGAAAAGGGCCGTTGGTGGTCCTGAAAAGGACCGTTGGTGCTTGTATGGGGATTAATGGCGTTGACCGCATCTCCCCATACAAGCGGGACACCTGTTGTCCCATTTCTGGACATCCTTGGGGTCCGGCGTGGGTTGGTAGAGGTTCGAAGGAACCTCTATTAACTCATCTTCCCAGTTCTCTGGGGTTGATTCTTGAGGGGTATCCCCCCAGTCCTCTTCCCCAGAGCTGACCACGACCTCCTCTACAAACGTCTCCTTCCCCTCTCTCAGCTCTTTCACTTCAAAGCGCAGCTCTTCTAGCTGCATCTCCAGCTGTTCAATATACCGCCCTAAGGCAGCATATTTTCTCTTGATAATATTGACTGTTCTCTGTGACATCTTGATATAGAATGAAACTAGATCAAGGCAAGGTCACTCACTGACTATGATACAAGGACTCTGATTGGTCCATTTTAACGGTATTTCATTGGTCCATTTTAACGGTATTTCATTGGTCTATTTTACTGGCATTTCATTGGTCTGTTCTAGGTCAGTGTTTTTCTCATGTTCCATAGCTCATTTATGTTTCATGATTCAACATGGGCAACTGCTTGAAAAGTTCTTCTGATGAACCTGATGAGTTACAAGAAGATGTTTGGGTGGTCAAGATGGGTAATTTGTACCCAGACTTGTCTGAATTCCAAGATGTTAGTATTGTCAAGATGGATATCAAGATGGGTAATTTATACCCTGACCTTGCCATCTTTTATGATGAGGATTTGAGAGCCAACTATTGGCGATACCTATTTCTTGCAGAAATGCAATGAATTACCCAACGGCCCTTATTAGGGCCACCATATGTGTTAAATTCGTTTTATATCTCGAGCAAAGACAAAAGCATATTACATTGTCTATCATTTTATTTTTGAAAACATTCTGAGTAACAAAGTACAACAAAGTACAACACAATACAACTCACTTAGTCTCCAATTTAAGTCTATACACAATTGTCCAACACATTGTCCAACACATTGTCCAACACATTGTCTGGATTACACAAAGTCACTCACAGTTTTTGTTGGATTCTTTTTGTATTTACGTTTTTTCTTACTCTGTTCTGCGTCCTGTAGATCGACCTGTTCACCTTGTTTCTTAGGACAGTCTGCGATGAAATGTCCTTGTTCATGACAATAAAAGCATTCATTGTTGAAGGGTTCCGTACAGCTTGTAGAATAATGTCCTTTCTTTCCACAACGATAACACTTGATATGATCCCATGTTACATTTTTCTGTCCACAGAGCTGATCCGCTAAGTTGTTGAGCTCTTTAATTTTCTTCTTTAATGAATACATCAAAGTTTGATCTCGGTTCTCTTCAACTTGGTTCATTTTAGGATCGCTCATGTTGAAATGATAAAAAACGGACGGAGCGTACGTCTTTTATAGAGTGTCACGCGTTGTGACCTTGAACCCGAAGTATAAAAAACGGCGGAGAAGTTCTAAGATCATAATCATGTCAGATACCGACAGTACTAGTGGTGAGGATGAACCTCCAACTAAACGAAGTAAGTTTGAGCCTGTGCGCGACTATTATAACATACAGTCACGCATGGAAAGAAAGTCAAGGAAATTCAAGACACAATCTAAAGTATATGATGTGACATTTCAGCCGTATAATCAATCGTTTGAATTCACAAACAGGTTGTTTAATGATATGATGGATCAGCTCTACAAGAGATGTGAAGTGAAGTCGAATGATCGAGTTCGAGTATCTATTCTACATCCTGATTTGGACTTTGGAATACATGTTCCGTTTAATAGGGCATCTCGTATTAGTGGAGATACATTATTGGATGAAATTGAACGTGTGGCACAAAGTAACCGTCAATTTAAAATTCATGATGGGGTGGCACAGATGGAAATTACGCATATTGCTATGCCACAGGGATCCGGAAAGAAAACGTTTAAAGCACCAAACTTATCCAGTATGCGGAAGTCAAAGACAAGTGTTGTGTGTATTGACAATAGTAAGGACTCTATGTGTTTAGCTAGATCAATTGTGGTAGGACGGTGCAAACTACATGAAAATCAAACCCCGGAATGGAAAAAACGATGGAATCTTATACGTCAGCCTAAGAAAAATCTTCAAAAATACGAAGCCGCAGCATTATTAAAGCAAGTGGGTATTTCATTGGATCAGTCGTGTGGTATAGAAGAATACCAAAAACTACAGGACTATCTCTATCCGAGCTATGTGATTAAAATCCATCCACAACATTATGGAAGTGAATTGTTATTCAAACCACCTGCTCTGACTGAAAAAAGTCGTGTGATTCATATCTTTCACCATGATAATCATTATGACTGTATCGTATCCATTACCGGATTTCTCGGGCGGAGTTATTATTGTGAATGGTGCGATATCAGTTATGATCACCGTGAAGGACACCAGTGTAGCCATATTTGTCAGTGTTATGCTCACACCCTGTGCCCAGCAGGACAATCTATAAGATGTCCGGATTGCCGTCGCCTATTTCAGAGTCAGGCATGTTTTGACAATCATAAAACAAAAACGGGAAAACAACGTAAAACCATTTTTGAATCCGTATGGAATTGTAAGAAATGTGGGCAAAAGGTGCTTGGAACGAAACGGAATCATGTTTGCCCAGGGACAAAGAAATGCAGGTGTTGTAAAGCCATAGTAGGACCAGATCATGACTGTTACATTCCAACGTATGAACCACCCGATAGAAAACAACCAGAAGTACCATTCATCTTTTTTGATTTTGAATGTCGTTTTGATTCTGGAGAACATATCCCTAATTTTTGTGTGGCTCAACGTGCTTGTGGTGACTGTATGTGTAAGTCAGTGAAAGCTCCATGTGAGTATTGTGAAGGGGTGAATGAAGCCAGACAAATGACATTCCGTGGTGAAAATACGTTACAACAATTCTGTACTTGGCTATTCCTCCCTACCCATCGAGTATCGACAGTGATAGCCCACAATGCTCAAGGCTATGACGCTCAGTTTATTCTTAGATATGTGGTCACTCAGGGGACGGCGAAACCCCAGTTGATTATGAATGGCAGTAAAATCATTCAATTGAGAGTGCATGGAATACGCATGATTGACTCCCTCAGTTTCCTGAGTATGCCTCTCTCCTATTTTCCCAATACATTTGGACTGACCGAGTTAGCCAAAGGATGGTTTCCATTCTATGCAAACACCTTGGCGTATCAAGATTATGTGGGACCTTATTTGCCGCTACACTTTTACAAACCGGATAGTATGAAACCAGAGCGACGTGAAGAGTTTTTAACCTGGTACAATGAAAGAAAAGGTGACGTATTTGATTTTCAAAAGGAAATGGAGAAATACTGTCAATCGGATGTGGACATTTTAAGGCGCGGGTGTGGAGAATTTCGTCAACAATTATTGGACAGTGATCAAATAGATCCATTTACTGAAGCTACCACATTAGCTCAAGTGTGTAACAAAGCCTGGCGCAAAAATTCCATGCCACCTCATAGTTTAGCCGTGATTTCTGATGCCGGGTATCCCAATAAAACCCGGTATTCCATGAAAGGCATACGTTGGCTACAAATGATGGCTGTCACCGAAGAGATACATATTCGGCATGCCTTGAATAACAAAGGCGAAGTCAAAATTGGACCTTATTACGTGGATGGCTATTGTCAAGAGACCAACACCGTGTATGAATTCATGGGATGTTGGTACCATGGGTGCCCCACCTGTTTTCCTAACCGGGAAACCATCAATCCGTATACTTTGAGAAGCATGCAACAGGCCTATCACGATACGTATAAACGACTGGAGTCTTTGAAAGAACAGGGGTATCCTGTTGTGGTCATGTGGGAATGTGAATTTGATCAGCGTTGTCAAAAGGATCCTGACTATAAGACAAGAGTGGAACGATTCTATCATGGTCAAGACCCGATTCAACCCAGGGAAGCTTTGTTCGGAGGTCGTACGAATGCCGTCCGACTGTATCATGAAGTAGACAACGATCAAGAAATCAAATATGTGGATATTTGTTCTCTCTATCCGTATGTGAACAAGTACAGGGCTTATCCGATAGGTCATCCAGTGATCATGAGTCAAGAACAAATTGATCAACAGCATATTGAGAAATACAAAGGACTGATTAAATGCCGTGTTCTACCCCCGCAAGATTTATGGATGCCTGTCTTACCCATACACTGTAATAGTAAAATGGTGTTTACGCTATGCCGTACCTGTGCTGAGAAGGAGATGGATTATTGTACACATTCATCGTATGAACGGTTCTTGTATGGCACATGGACTCATGTTGAATTGGCTAAAGCTATTGCTTTAGGCTATCAAGTATCAAAAGTGTATCATGTATGGCACTGGGATGAATGGAGTACGGACGTCTATCGGCAATACATTGACAAATACTTGAAAATGAAACAAGAGGCTAGTGGATATCCTCCAGGGGTGGATACGGAAGAGGCTCAAGATAAATTTAAACAAGATTATTTTGAAGCAGAAGGAATTCGTTTGCAACAGGTGGAGAAAAATCCAGGAAAACGAGCTTTTGCCAAAACCATGTTGAATTGTCTCTGGGGTAAAAATGCTCAAACTAACCTCTTGCCTAAAACAGAGTATGTTCATCGATTGGACCAGTTCTACGGAATACTGAACGATCCTAAAAAGTCTGTGAAATATGCAGAGTGTTTTGATCATGATGAATTCATGTTAATGAATTATACTGATGAATCGGACAAAGCAGACCCTCATTCATCATCCAATCCTGTGGTGGCTTCATTTGTGACGGCTTATGCTCGATTAGAACTGTACAAAGTGCTTGAACCTCTAGGAAAGAGAGTACTGTATTTTGACACAGACAGTTGTATGTACATTCATGACCCTGATGGCTATAATGTTCCTATTATCTCCAGTCGATTGGGAAAATGGACAGATGAGGTACCAAAGGGTCGTATTGTGAGATATGTCGCTTTAGGTCCAAAGAACTATGGCTATGAATATATTGAAAACGGTGAACTCCATCAAAAATGCAAAGTGAAAGGCATTACGTTAGACTACAATGCCACTCAACAAGTGAATTTCAATACGATGGTGGATTGTGTGAAAGACAGACATCATTATTCGACCGTAGTTGAATATGCTTCTCGGATTAAACGTCATAAGGACAGAACCGTGACCAGTGAGAAACAAGTCAAAACATTTCGTTCGGTGTATACCAAACGTATTGTGGTCGAGAATCATATGACTGTGCCTTATGGTTATCTACATGACTGACCTTGACCTTTTAGGATACCTTTTGACCTAGAACAAGTCATCTAAAATTCATTATTCATAAAGACATGGATTGGATACCCTTACTACCGATAGAGCTGAGACTTAAAATTTATCGTTATGTCATATGGGCTAACGCTAAAACATGGAAGATGGAGTTAGTGCACACATGGGCTACTCATAATGCTATACATAGCTTACAACATACAAATCATCGACGGATAGAGAGACTGTTGAAGGATGTAGGTGATCGCCAGGACTTGTCATTCAACCAAAAATTACCTATTCTACGAAAACTGAATGTGGTACAACAAAGCTTAGATCGTATGTTATCTACGACATGGGATTTTTTAATCCACGATGCTTATTTGAGCGACGTATCTGCCTTAGCTAACAATTTTCGTTCTACCCCCAATGTGATATGGTTCAGTATGGCTGAAGAGGACAATGGGAGATCTCACCCCGGATGGCGTCCGTATTCACAGTTTAAAATACGTGGTATCATGGTATTTAAGAGACAGGTACCGTTCACTCATGTTATTCATATTCTACAGTATCGTGCCGTGTTCTATAAATTAAGGCATCGCTTAAGAGAAGTCAAAGACGAGATTGAAGCCGTTCATGCGAATCGACCTAGAATAGTGATTTGTTCAGGAAATATTCAATTATGGTTAAACCATCTAGACGATTTATAAGTTTATATTACATTTTGGATTTTGAGCTGTATACGGATACGTTATACAGTATTGTACAAGATGACCTTGTCAAGGTCAAGGACATTCGCGCGTGGATTCTGAACCCTCACACGTTTGAACTATTTAGACAGATGATTCGTGATGCTATGATCAGTGCACACTTAGACTTGAAAGCTATCCATCGAGACGATTGGAATACTTATGTATGTAACGATAGAGTGATTCACACGATTCAAGAATGGAACAGTTTGATATTATGAACCATACCCTGTTGAGAAAAGCATTGGTATTTGCTTATCGTATGAAGATACCTGAAGGTCATCATTCTCTGGAATGGATTCGACAACAGTTGAGTACACCAGACATGTTTGAAGAAATGAAACATGGACTTCATGTGATGAATTCATTTTATAAACAATCAGTACCCATGGACTTGAGTGAAACGGATTGGTTCAAACAGGTGGTGAACAATGACTCTGTGTTAACATTTCTGAGTCAATTTGGACATTCAGAATGTGTGTTTGAATTTTCTGACAAACTGTTGTTACCCTTACATGACATGTGTTGTTCTTGTTGTGATTATTCTTGTACTCATACATAAACTTGTTACACAAATAAATAAAATGTTTTTCTTCCAATAGTGTTAGTTGTGATTTTCACGTCATGGAGTCCAGTTTACTTTTTAAGCATCCTTGCAATATGTTTATCGCAGGCCCTAGTGGCTCTGGTAAAACACAATTCGTAAAAAAGGTGTTGGAATACAAATCAGATTTGTTTCAAGTAGTACCAGAGCGTATTGTATGGTGTTACAAAGAATGGCAAGTAGCCTATGCACAATTACAAGAACAAGAACCTAGTATTCGGTTCATACAGGGGATACCTGACGAGGATGAAGAGATAGTAGAGGATACATCCATTCCTCATTTAATTATATTTGATGACATGCTTGGTGATAAAGATGAAGAGAAAATCAAATTATGGTTTACACGAAAAGGTCACCATCGTAATGCTAGTGTGATCTACATTACACAAAACATGTTTCAACAATCGAAAGCCAGTCGTACCCTGAGTTTAAATGCACATTACATGATCTTATTTCAAAACACAAGAGATAAAGGACAAATCAAAGTGTTGGCGAATCAAATTCAATTGCCACACTTGTTACCCGCTTATCAAGATGCTATCTCTACACCTCATGGGTATTTAGTGATTGACTTTCACCCTCAAACACCAGACAGTTATCGGTTAAGAACTGATATTTTTCATCACTGGATCACTGGAGAAAAACGTGGGCCAGTTGTGTATATATAAACATCGTTTACTCATATAAGATCATTCAGTCATCATGTCAGCCACAGCCATAGCTCAATCGTTAGAACATTTGGGTCAGGAACGAGACCCTACTGTACGGGAGCAAATGCTAAGGTCTGGATTAAAAGAAATGCTCAAGTGGTTCACCTTAGCAGCAAAGGTGATTTTAAAAAAGAAAATTGTGCTACCTAAACAAACACAAAACTTTATGCAAAAACATCAGCATGAATTAGAGCAGCTGGGAGATGATCAAGTGGACATGGATACTAAACGTCAACTCATATTGAAACCAGGAGGAGGTGGATTTCTTGGTGGAGTCATGATACGAAGTTTACTCCGATGGAATGGTCAAAAGACGATTCGTAAATTTGTAAAATCTCCAGCTAAAAAAAACAGAAAAGCGCCTGCTAGAAAACCTAGAAAATCTCCAGCTAAAAGAGCAAGAAAACCTAGAAAAGCTCCAGCTAAAAAAGCTAGAAAATCGCCTGCCAAGATCAATGAACGTTTTATTACTCTCCGTCGTCGAAAGCAAACCACTTCAACACCCTCTATGGCTGTAACTCCAATCAGTAAGTTACAATGGTCTCCTATCAGTCCTGTGAGTAGTTTGAGCTTTAGCTCATCTAGAAATTCATCTAAAAGCTCATCTCAAAATTCTTCTAGAAGTGGACCAAGCAGTTTTAGCACACCTAGAAGTTCAAGAAGTTCAAGAAGTTTATCAAGAAGTGGATCAAACAGTTCATCTAGAAGTTCAAGAAGTTTATCTAGAAGTGGACCAAGTAGTTCTTCAAGAAGTTATTCAAGCAGTGGGCCAAGCAGTTATTCAAGCAGGGGGCCAAGCAGTTTATCTAGAAGTTCGCCAAGTAGTTTGAGTTCTTCAAGAAGTTATTCAAGCAGTGGGCCAAGCAGTTTATCTAGAAGTTATTCTAGAAGTTCACCAAGTAGTTATTCAAGCAGTGGGCCAAGTAGTTTTAGCACACCTAGGAGTTTGAGCTCATCCAGCAGATCATCTCACAGTTCATCCAGTAGATCATCTCCCAGTTCAAGAAGTTCACCAGACACTCCATTGTGCCGTTTTTCACCCCTATCCTTATCTACCTTATCAAGACAGACTGTCTTGAAACCCCTTTTGAGACATCGTATTCACCTGATGAGACAGGGCCCTATGAATCCAGCTTCAAGACAAGCCTTTGATGCTTTAGTATAAAAGCTGTGAAGAAGTAAAAACAGGTATTATTTGACATAATGGCACCAAAGCGACCACTCCTGCATAAATACGGACATCTGGTTTTGGGTTTAACTCAAGCCCCAGATGGGTTAAGAAGAAAGATGATACATGGAGCATCTAAAGAAATGATTCAATGTGTGTCAGAATGCTGTCAGAATGTTTTAAAAGGCAATGTTGCCTTATCCCCCTCTCAAAAGCAAAGGTTGAAGTCCAAGCGTCAACATCTCCGCACTTTAGCAGATAAAAGAGTATCCATTCAAAAAAAGAAACGTGTGTTGAATCAAAAAGGAGGATTATTTCCATTACTAGCTCTTGCTCCAATCATTGCTAAAGCCGTTGCTGCAGGAGCACTCAGTGGAGGTGTTGCCACACTGGTGAAAAAGCTATGAAGAAAATGGCTATCGTCCCATTCAAAATGCTAGAAGAGATGAATCGATGGAAAACAGAACAACGACCACGTTTACCTCCTCCCCCGCAAGTCAGTCAAACATCCGATTTACAGAAACAAATGGGAGACGTATTACAAAATGAATCGTTGTCTGAATCAGAAAAAGCACAACACTATGGGCAAGTCTTGCAAAAGTTTCAACTGTCCCATCAAAAAGCACGTGAACCGGCTACTCTGGCTGCACCAGTTGCACCGGCTGCACCGGTTGTTCCAGCTGCTCAAGGTGCACAAGCGGCTCCTGCTACATTGACGGATCGGATTCTTGAAAGTGTTCCTACTACCATGCGTCGAAAAACTCAGCTTTTATTACACTTTCTACAAAATCATCCCCACATGTCATGGAATGATCATGGGATGTTGGAATACCATGGAAAACCAATACAAGGATCCAACATTATTGATTTGGTCAATGATGTCATACGTCATAGAAAAGGGTCGGAGCCTAGAGGATGGGAACAGTTTTCTAGTGGACTAAGAGATGTCAATGTACCACAAGAAGTGATAGGAAATAAACGGAGATGGTCATGGATGCAAAAAGCAGACGATTCGGAGGAAGATGATGAATTTGATAGTTTTGTTGAGTCTCGTTCACCTATAAGTAAACGGATGAAAGCAGAACCTATAAGTAAACCTGTCAAACAGATGAAAGCAGAACCTAAGTGGGAAGCCTACTAGACAACATGAACAAAAAGGTAGACAGTCTGTTACATCAGATTTATTATGATCCCCATCATCCGGCTGGTTTTGGTGGGGTAGAACGTCTTACTACAGCAGCTCGAACTCAACTGAAATCCATCACGCCAAGTCAAGTGCGATCCTGGTTGAAGGGACAAAAGACCTATACCCTGCACAAACCTATCCGTAGGGCATTCTCGAGACGGAAAACAATTGTGGGTGGTATTGATCATCAATGGCAAGCTGATTTGGCAGACATGCAATCCCTGGCTCAGTACAACACCCCTTATCGATATTTGTTGTGTGTCATTGACGTGTTTTCAAAATATGCTTGGGTCGTTCCCCTCAAGGATAAAACGGGGCTCACATTGGTGGAAGCGTTTCGCTCTATTCTTAAAACGAGACAACCTAAAGCGTTGCAAACCGATAAAGGAACAGAATTCAAGAATCAAAGGTTTCAACAGTTTTTAGACAAAGTAGGGATTCATTATTTTACGACTGAAAACCCAGAAACGAAGGCTAGTATAGTGGAACGTTTTCAACGAACCTTAAAATCACGCATGTGGAAATACTTTACGCATCATAAAACACGAAGGTATATTCAGGTATTGCCTGATCTCGTGCATGCCTATAATCATCGTGTTCATCGTAGTATACAAATGGCACCCGTATCCGTAAATGAGAATAACGAATCTCAAGTGGCCTTGACCTTGTATGGAAAATCAAGAAAAAAAGCGTCGACGACCCTTCATGTGGGAGATATTGTTCGTATCAATAAAACAAAACGTACATTTGATAAAGGTTATCTACCCAACTGGACCACTGAACTGTTTAAAGTGATCCAAGTCAAAAAGACCTCTCCTGCTACTGTGAAATTGACTGATTTAGACGGAGAACCCATATTAGGTTCGTTTTATTTCTCTGAAGTACAGGTTATAAAAGATGATGCTATCTATGAAATTGAATCAGTGCTCGCACATCGCCAGAGTAAGGTAGACGGAAGACGAGAAATTAAAGTGCATTGGAAAGGCTATCCTTCGAAATTTGACAGTTGGATTCCCGAATCCCATCTCGTTTGAAGTTTGTTAATAAATACATCATGTCTCAAACCGATACGGCCAGTGTGGTAGTGACTGCCTCAGAGCAAATCAAATTGTGTGAACCCAAAAATAAGGTCACTTTTTTGTCACAAATTGTAGTGGTATTTATCATTATTACCGTATCGCTATTTAATTTGTGTTTTCAACGACCCGATCGAGAATTGTGGCTTCTGCTTTTAAGTAGTTCTCTAGGTTATATTCTACCGAATCCCTCCTTGAAATTCAATAAACCTAAATCAACATGAGTTCGTTTTACATAACACTCATGAGTGATAGCTCTATGGATTTATTCCAAGACAATACGCAATGTTGTTTTCGTACCAAACTGGCAAAACCCATCCATCTCAATAAACAAGATTGGGAAATTGCCTTAGTGGAAATGATTGTTCCTAGTCAGGTCATTAATGTCACTGAAGAAGAGCGACATTTCTACATTGTCACACACGATCCTGTCCTGGGTAAGGCCTTAGAAAACTTTGAGACCTATTGTACTCTCCCCAATAAAGAAGAAAAAGGTGTACGACTTTGTATTCCTATAGGAACTTATGTCACACCCCAACATTTGATCGAGACGATTGACTTTACCGTGAAAGATCAATTAGGTAAAATATTTAGACAGAAAGGCCTTCGATTTACCATGGGTTTTTCAGGACAAAGTAAACGCGCAAAACTGGACAGTTCGGATCAACTAGGCATTCAGTTTCATCCTCACATGTTTATTAAACTGGGTGGAGCCCCTGATAGTTCTTCGACCATCTTTTTTAAAGACACTCCGGAACCGTTTCCTCATGGCGTAGATATTAACATGGGTCATAATCATTTGTTTGTTTATTCTGACCTCGCGTCTTATACCTATTTGGGAAACATAGAAGCCCCCATCTTACGTGTAGCTCCATTTGATCCGAGAACGAAAGCAGGAACTAACCCCCATATTCATTTCGAGTTCTTGAATTTACACTATGTACCACTGGCTAAAGCCGACTTTGACACCATCACTATCCATATAAGGGGTGACACTGGCCAGTCTATTCAGTTTATTCATGGGAAGTCTATGGTGAAACTACACCTACGTCAAAGACAATGATACCTACTTACCAAGGTCAACCTCGACAATATGGACACGGACTTGGATCCATGTTTAAGAAAGCCATGAAAAGAATTATGCCTTTACTGAATCCATTTGTGAAATCTGGAGTTCGCACCTTGAAAAAAGAAGGACTCCAGCAAGGAAAAGCCGCTATGAAAGATATCTTGACAGGATCAAACGTTAAACAAGTAATACGAAAACGTGGAGCCTCTGTGTTAAAAGATGTGGGTGAATCCTTGCTAAGTGCTGTGGCCAGCCCTAAAAGACGTATAAAGAGCAAACCAGTCAAGAAAAGACCTCATTCGAAACTTCATCATCGCCGAGTTAAGCAGGCCAGACCTCTTGATATTTTCGATTAATCATGATGCAACACGGTTCCTGTGAATGTAGTAAGACAGAGTTGGATGTGTCTGTTGTGCCACCTACCATGACAGCCATGCAAGAAGGTCAATGGACTGAGCATTATCCCATTTCTGCTCTGGACAATAATGCTCCGATTGAATTTGTGATTCCTGCACAGACAGAAAAATGGACAGATCTGAATCAATCTTACCTGTACCTAAAACTAAAAATTATACAGGCAGATGGTACAGACCTAGTGGCCGACAGTGAAATTGCTACCGTCAACAATTTCTTTCACAGCATGTTCTCAAGCATTGATGTGTACCTGAATAATAAACTGATCACCAGCAATGCGGACACGTATGCCTATCGGGCATACATAGAAAATTTACTCTCCTTCACCTCAAGCTGTAAAGACACTCAGCTTCAGGCGTTAGAGTTATGGGCTGAAGACACCCCTGGTCATATGAACACCCACGTACATGACGGGGATAACAAGGGCTATATTGAGAGGCGTGCTCGTGTCCATCAAAGTCGTGTGGTGGAACTATGTGGACGACTTCATTTGGATCTGATGATGCAAGATAAATATTTACCCAATGGTATGGAAATACGCTTAAGACTAAACAAAGCGTCACCTCAATTCTGTCTCATGGGTGCCGCACCGGCTAAAATCAAGTTTCTAGAAGCAGGATTCAATGTAAGAACAGTAGATTTACTGCCAGTGGTAGCCAATCAACTCAATCAACAGATTGCTCAACATAACATGAAAATCCCCATCCGACGAACTGAAGTAAAAACATTTACGATTCCTAACGGTCAACGATCCAAGATTGAAGATCATTTATTTCAAGGTCAATTGCCAAAACGGCTTATCATCGGTATGGTAAGAAATGGAGACATGAATGGAGACATGGCTACCAACCCCTTTGATTTCCGTCATTTTACACTGAATCATCTGGAAGTCAGCATTGACGGAAAAAGTATTCATAACAAAGCGTTTCAACCCAATTTTCAAACGTCAGAAGTTCTAAGATCCTACATGTCACTTTATCAAGCGACAGGATCTCTTGGTCTCAATCGTTCATTTGGATTGAGCATGACTGATTATCGGTTCGGATACACACTCTGGGGGTTGGACTTGACAGCAGATCAAGGTTGCGAGGAAGGTCAACTCCATCCTATAAAAACGGGCAATCTGAGATTGGAATTTCACTTTGGAACAGCACTTGAACAAGCCATCAACGTGATTGTATTTGCGGAATACGACAATCAAATTGAAATCAATCAATTCAGAGAAGTGCTTCTAGATTATTAAGATGGAAGACATGGATATTGAACACCTGGAAAAAGGACAAGATTACGAAATGAAGTTATTGGCGTATCCTTGTTGTACAAGTTCAAAGACGGACTTTTTACAAGAGTGTTTGAATCATCACGTCACAGAAGCACTCCAATCTTTAATTTATAATCAAGTGCATAAAGACTGTTATGGTTGTCGAGTGAATCATCCTAGTCAAGTACAACATGTACTCTGCTTATACACGGAAGAGTGGACAGAACTTTACATTCAAAAAGCGATTCAACGTTTGGACGTGTTCAATGTCATGGAAAAGTGGTATCCTGAATTAGTGACCTTGACCGATAGTGAAAAAGGAGACGCGTGTCGATTATGGATTCAGTTTAAAGAAGAACTCACTCAGAATCAGTTCATTAATCAGTGGATCAGTGTTTGGGCTGAACGTGTCAACAGAAATTGGCATTATGGAGACGAATGAACTACAATACCTATTAGATCATTCACCGTTATTAAAACCACTACGTGCACGTGTTTGTGCTAAAGATCAATTACCTTCAGAGAAACCGCATGACGTGAAAGCCTATATTGTGAATACCCATAACGGGAATCAACCTGGAGAACACTGGGTGGTTCTTTATTTAAAAGACAATAAAGCAGTGTACTTTGATTCCTACGGATTACCACCTTTCGAAGAGATTCTATCCTTTGTGAAAAAACATGCCAACAAAACTTATCTGTGGAATGCCATGAGAATACAAGGCGATATGTTACCGGTGTGTGGTGTGTATTGTCTATTCGCTTTGGATTTTATCTCACGTGAATGTGACTTGAACCAGATACTGTTAACCCGATTCAAACCGGACATGTATGGAAAAAATGACACTTATGTGACGCATTGGTTTCAACAATATTATGGTACTTATTACATGCATGCTCAATATGTGAATAAATGTGGACAAAAGTGTTTTGCTCAACGTAACTCTAGACCAGAAGGTCACAGACGTTTGTATCATAGTATCATACATAGAAATACAACTCTTTATGGTGATCATTAAATGTAAACAATGTTACTGTTTCATAAAATGTTTCATGTAGTTTCTTGTTTCTTGTTACAAAAATAAAAGTTTAGAAAAACTGAAACTAGGTGTCTGTTGTCTTTTTTCTAAGTTCATAAAAATCAAGCTCCGCACATGCATCGGCGCGTGACGCCATCCAACCCTAGGGTGACGTCATCCAAGCAATATGACGTCATCCAACCACGAGAGTGGGGGATGTAATACAATACTCCGTCTTACAATGCCTCATTTCATTCTGAGAACTCAAACACTCAAGATGGAGGCTTTATTCAATGAACTCAAAACAGCAAAACAACTGACTGAAAAACAGAGCAGGGTATGGCGTTCAATCAGTCGCTTAGCGGCTAGCATTGTTAGAAAAAGGGAACGTGATCTTCAAACCATTGGTGAGACTTTGAATACCATTGAAACCAATCGATTTCATCATAGAGAAGAATTATCTCATTGTCTTAGTCTATACACACACACACACACACACAGTACCAGAAGTTTCCTAAAATTCAATTCATGTTATTTTGAGCACCCAATATGGATTTCCAATTTGTCCCAATTTGTCACAATTTTGTTTACTTCTGGTACCGACCTTAATCTATTTACTCTATATTCTATATGGTACCAGAAGGCATGGTACCAGGGTACCGCCCAATACTACTGTCCATTCATCCTATACCGCTGATATTTTGTGTGGAAATGTTGGTATATGCAGTACCTTGTGGAGAACAAGGTTAGTAGTGGTACAGAATACAGGAACATTGGTTTGGTCAACTGCCCATCTAAAATACTGTTACCATATAGTTTATTTTTACGATGTACTCATTTAGACCATTATACCTACCCTGTTGTTCAATGTGTAGAGTTTCGTTGACAGTTTTTATACCAAGTATCTTGTCAACACACCTGGGTAACGCAGGCAAGTGGAGTACATATTTATCAGAGTGAAGATATTTGTCTTGTTCGTCAGATCCTTCGATCGAGCTAGAAAAGAAACACAATGCCGCTATACTTAAAAACAAACGAATCATTAATCATAAACAAGCAAATTTACACGTGAACGTCACATAGTTGATTATAAGCCGAAGTGAGTAAAGTTCGGTACCGCGAATATTTTTTTTTTAAATCCTAAAATATCATAAAGTCAACAAAATCTCGAAGTATAAGAATCAACTACAGTAAAAACTCTATTTGCAACTTCTTCATAATAACCTCCTTTTATTTCAAGGCAGTTGTCTTCAATATCACTTCTATACTTTAACCAAATATCATTTCAATAATTATACCACCCACCCCCTTTTAGGTCCCAAAAGTGATATCAATAACGAGCTTTTACTGTTGATGTTTCTGATAAAAAAAACTTGTACCAAATAAATCTGATTTCTTAACTTAAGCAAAATATATCTCCTAACCAAACGTTTTTATTTTCAAATTCTCCGTGAAAAAAAAGGTATGGATGCTATAAGATTTAATATTTACCTTGAGGTTAAATCTTTTTGCATGTAGGTTTGTAATTTATCAATAAATTGTGCATTTTTGTCAGCGCGCAAATATACTGCCATTCTTACTGTTTCTGTTGCGACGTCTGACAACCGTTGTTAACGTCGCGTTGTGTCGTCATAACGTAATAACGTCATGACGTACATGCATTAAGTGACGTCATAGCGTAACACAACGGTTCAAATGTCAGGATTACTCAACATGAACCAAAAGTAGTCGATAGTGTTTGTATGATGATATGACCTTATTATATTATAATTTATTATTATTTTTTATTTATTATGTACATGCATTGTATTTTTATTTGGATGTTTGGATGTATGAATGCTATACAAAAAGTTGGATTTTTATGCAAAAGTAAGTTAAGAAAAACATTTTTTAACGGAAAATTTATTATATCACTCTGATGATTTTTTTCTCATAATATGATATACGAATAATCAGTCTCAGCTTCTATTTCTCACAGAACTACTCAATAAAGAAGGATACGTAATAAAACAAGGGAGATAATTAATGTACACTTGAACAATAAACTGATTGACTTGTCTGTACAAGTGCACTGCAGCATGGAACGGGAACTAGTTCACATGAAAAAACATTGAAACATTAACTCCCCTTACACAAATAAGGACGTAAAACTACATGTGACGGGGTCAGAATTTGGTATCTATTGAGTTTGAGTTTTATAGTGTTCTTTTATATATGTGTGTGTTTGTGTGATCAATTGTCTCCCTTTAAGTATATTATGGTCAGTGGTAAGTTGTTTCCCTTGATTGTTCAGTGGTCAGTCTGGCATGACTGAATATATTTCAATTGATTTCAATGATCAGTTGCACATCAGAAGTTGAATTGTCAGGACTGGTTTTGTATGCTCCAGACTGAAATCAGATGTTTTATGAGTTGTATATTTGGTAACTTTAATTGCTTCTCTAATTAACTTAAGTATGATGAGTTATCATAAGTATAGTTCTTCTAGCAATCAATTCAATTAATTGATTATTGTAATAAGATTTATTGCTTTGTTGTAATAAATGGCAGTATGCTAACTTTCCCTTGTTTGTAACCATTTACTAGTCTTTCATTCTGTCCATACTGTAATATCTTGCACACATTGTTAATCACTAATGAATTCTCACATTTCAGAATATTAGATTATTGTAACAGTTGAGAGAAGTAGAGTGAGTTGTTTAGTGGATCCCGTTCCACAAACGGTGAGTTTGTATATATATGTGATGTGTTATGTGGTTCATGTATTTTGTACTATGTGATTGTATTCGTTCTTGTAAGTAAATTAATTGTGCATATGTAAAGTATATGTGTGTAATGCTTTGTAGGTAATGATATTTGCCACTGGAATCATTGTTTGTATTGTGATGTTTTGTGCTATGTGTTTTATTTGGTACTTGTTGTGTTATTATGGTCTATAATGCGTGTTTTATATTTTAGGGTCTAGATATATAACGATAGATAGATATAAAACAAACCCACAGATAGAGACAATAGATAGATTGGTGTACAGAATACCTTGTCTTTGTTTATACTTGTGAGTAAGGTTGGCTAGCTGGTATTTACACACCCATACACCCACCACATATTACATACATTTAGACTACAGTTGACTCCAAACGACCAATCACAGCACAGAAAAGGCGCTTACTAAAACACGTAGATCACAGTTAGCCGTTGTAAAAACATACAGTATACAGGCTGATAATATTGAACATTGAGTTAATTAAATAATACTGTAAAGTGTTATATTCCCTTAGGAATTAAAATAAACAAAGTACAGACTGATAGACTAGTGTTTGGTGTTAGGGACTGTGACTAAAATAGATGTCATTATAGCTTAGGCAGGTGATAACCAATGTTTTATAGACGAGTATTAGTTTACTATAGCTGTTTGCGAGTATATAATGTAGTGTCTATTACTAGTTTGGCTAATCCTGGCCATTTGATAGGCTAATGGTGATGACTGAATCTATTAATAGTTGACAGGTAAGTAAATCATGAAGGCATTGCCTAGATAAGTTGTTGTGTGGCTATTTGAAGTTCAATGTGGTTGTATGATAGTGCGCAGATTTATGGTGAATTCGTTTACATTTAGAGTTGATTCTATTTGATTGATGTAGGGTATGATATTACCATCATAGGCACTCGATTTCGTGATTTTTACACGTTTACAAACGTTATTTTTCAATTTCACCCATTAAACAACGCAAACCTGTCGAAAGAAAAATCTTCATTTTTTCCCTTATTGAGTGAATAAAATACTCCAAGATCTTTTCGATTGACGGTAGTGACGAAAATAAGCGTGGATCCCGGCTTTCCTTCTAATCTGCACGTGCTTTCCGGGAACCTTGCTTTCGTTGTAGTGTTCCCCAACTTTAAACGTTTTGACAGCTTTTACAAGGAAAGCCAAGACCCACGCTTATTTTCGTCACTACCGTCAATCGAAAAGATGGCGAGTTCACTACCTTGGAATATTTTATACACTCAATCACAGGTGCCGGGCGCGTAGCATTTGACTTTCCCAAACATGTTATCAATATATTATTATAGAAAGGTATGTGACTCCAAAAAACCGAAGTACACCTAGTTTCGAAAAAAGGCTGTCACTCAGTCATATTTCAAGCAATTATCTCAACCAGGGCATCAAAATAACCCCAACATGTGTAGCTACTTATTTATGTACAGTTTCAGCCATGACACGCATTTAAATTGAGTACAGCTAGGTCAAAACACAATAAAACCGTTAGTCGACCGACTAAGGACCGACGCACTAACGGTAAAATTCACATACTAATTCAACCGTTCTGACAATGGAACCTATAAAAACATTGTAGTAATTATTAATTCGGAAAAAATACAACTTCTTACAATCAGCGCTTCAAGTTATTACGCCCGAAAAAGTCAGAACGAAGCATTTTCTGCACTTGGTATACTTTCATTTCTCTTCGATGCTGTGATCCGGAAGCAACATCTGCGCATGCGCACTTTGACGTGATTTTCCCGGCTTACGCTCTTATCGTACCCTGAAACGGGGAACCAATACACGTGTGGATCCGTGTTTACATATTTCTTGGTGTATGCACGTCAAAGTGCAGAAAATGCTTCGTTCTGACTTTTTCGGGCGTAATAACTTGAAGCGCTGATTGTAAGAAGTTGTATTTTTTCCGAATTAATAATTACTACAATGTTTTTATAGGTTCCATTGTCAGAACGGTTGAATTAGTATGTGAATTTTACCGTTAGTGCGTCGGTCCTTAGTCGGTCGACTAACGGTTTTATTGTGTTTTGACCTAGCTGTACCCAATTTAAATGCGTGTCATGGCTGAAACTGTACATAAATAAGTAGCTACACATGTTGGGGTTATTTTGATGCCCTGGTTGAGATAATTGCTTGAAATATGACTGAGTGACAGCCTTTTTTCGAAACTAGGTGTACTTCGGTTTTTTGGAGTCACATACCTTTCTATAATAATATATTGATAACATTTTTGGGAAAGTCAAATGCTACGCGCCCGGCACCTGTGCACTCAATAAGGGAAAAAATGAAGATTTTTCTTTCGACAGATTTGCGTTGTTTGATGTGTGAAATTGAAAAATAACGTCTGTAAACGTATAAAAATCACGAATCGAGTGCCTATGATTACCATGTGCTTGTGAACTACATACATGAATTTATTCATTTGTCAAATACTCATGATTGTCATTATAATGTGTATTACTCATATCATATAAATATTTTATACCCTCCTTAATGGAGGATTGAATAAAATATACAGTCAATATCCTTTATGAAAAAAACAACTTCATACAAAAAACATAAACCAATATACTTCTTGTAATTCGTCTACCTATAACGTTTTGTTATAGTTTTTCTTGTTATTATGTAAGTGACTAGCTATTATATTGATACTTGACGTATTGTGATTTTCTTAACTTAAACGTAAACGGGAAACTTCGAATCTTTCCGTATTTTTACTTATACAAGTACATGCAGATAATGTTGTGTTTGAACGCAGGGTTTCAATTTCCTTTCCATGATGGTACGAGTATATCTATACATGTAAATATATTTGAGTACATTTTGAGCATGAATAAAATCAATGGAATTGATAGCTAAACATATAATTAAATAGTTGAATAATTAATGTCATTGCTTAGCATATCGTTTCATGAAAATGACGTTCATTTGAGATAGTACATGCATTAAAAAACCAACACTACATAGATATACTTAAGAATATTTTATTTCATTATTCCAATGAAAACAACAACAACTGCTGAACAATAAATACGTAAAACAGGTGTTAGAGCGACTAGATTTATAATAAATACAGTGTTTTGAGACATTTGTATCCCTTTGGAAAATTTGATGCGAATTTGACAAATGGATTTCTGTAATTTCAGTGTTAATAAATTTCGAAGATAAATCTGTGAAATTATCGAATGAAGGATAAATATTTAAAGAGGTGTTCTATTTGCGGTAATGAACAAACGACTTGTCAATTGTACAGTCATTAAGATGATAGATTACATGGCAATGGATTTATCTTCCATTTCTGAAAAGTACAGGGAGTCCTTGGCGATGAACATAATTGATTATGTAATTACACCTTTTTATTTTATATACGTATAATTATATGCTTTCTCTTAATTGGTTTATATTGCTTTTTTCTATGAAAATAAATTGAATAACCATGTCCAATGTACAAGATTGTGTACACCAACTCATAAATTTATATATATATATTATATCAGACCGTGGTACTGAATCATTTATGTTCCTTAGAAACTTCTTCTATGTTTTCTTTGAGTGTACATCTCAAACACATGTTAAATATTTACACGTCATTATTGGAGTGATTGTCAACATGTATACATGTACAACCATTGGATGTGAAAGACAGTGAAGAAGTTGATACTGTAATTAATTAATAAATTAAACAGCTGGTACAAATAAAATTTCCTTACAGAAAATATAGACATCTATTATGTAATCTTCTGGATATAATTGTTAAATAATATGGCTGACTGAAAGACAGATATGCGAACGATTAATTTGCATTTTTCAAACTTTCCTTCATTGTTTGTATTTCCTCACACGAGGGTTTGTATTTGGCTGAAGTAATTTCAAGTTAAAGAAGATATGTACATGTATATTTAGAGATATGTACGAGGGTTGATCCAGAAATTCCTACATTAGAACTATAATTTTTACAAACAAGTTGTTCACACAACATGACGCTATAGCATCATTTTCACGTTAGGAAATTTGGTGTACCCATTGTCGAAGTACATGTATATTATATGTAGAAATTTTGTTTTTAATAATGACAATTGTTGTTTATTATCACAAAAATGTGATGCCCCGGAATTCGAGTCACTAGTATCTATGGTGACGTATTACAGAGGGAGTAAATGAAATATGTCATAATATTGTTCCATAAAATTGTTGTACACTGAAAACTAAACTTTTAGAGGCAATGTGTATGAATTTCTGGATCGCCCCTCGTATATACCATAACGTATTGCACTTAATCAATATAAAATATATATTTTAATATTGTATAAACTCGTATATATTCAAAGTTTTTAATATTTTGCAACCAATTTACAAATAACAGAACAATAAAGACATATTTCGACATTCAACGCAATAAACAAATAAGTAACGAGCTTTAATATAGAGGCTACCATGCTTTGCAGAAACATTTTTTCTGACTGAATACAATTAATAATATTCCTCATCGTACGCCCGTGGACCCCGGCTCTTCAGGTACTGAAGAAGTCTTTCAAGCTCTAGGGGATTTAATGCAGAAGGGTCAAGGTTCATGTCTGCTCCTTTGACGTCATACATGACGTCATATATGTCTTGATTTTGACTGTCGTCTGTATATAATCCAGGCTCAGCCGTTTGCTGAAATGTAAGAAAGTCGAATTGCATGTATCGAGAATTTATAATTTTGCCAAATTTAAGAAACTTTTTCTTGAAAATTTGTCGATTTATTGATAACTCAAAGCAATGGAAATAAATTGATGTTTTTGTTTTAATTAAATGATTTACATAAAGGACATCTGTGTTTACCTTTAATACTTCATCAGTTCCTGGTAACACGCTGACGGTCGACGGCATGTTTGGCAAACTGTCCGCCATTCGTTCATCATTGGCCCAATAATATGCCGGCGGTCCGGCACTAAAACAGTACGTGTCAGGCATGATTTTATCCCCACCTTCTGTGTAATACATCATGTAAAAGTTGCACATTTCATCATTTTGTGTGCTCCTGTAATATATACGAGACCGATCCATGAATTAATCCGAACTGTTTAAATCAATAGTATGATATTCGCCGTGAAAGGTGATAAATTATATGATGACATTTTACGGAAATTGATAAAGAAATACCACGTGCCTCTTGAAGCCATAATGTCTCTGCTCTGGAACAGCGATTGAATTTTACCTTAATATGGAACCACGTTACAGGGATGAAAAGAGTTATAAAATACTTGTATTGTCGCATAAAGCATTGTTTATTTATGTGTTAATATGCGGCATACAGGAGCGCCTCTCTGCTGCAGATAAACAGACGGTATAGAAATCTTAATGACAAAACGATGAGATCTTATATTGCACTGGCCTCATTATTAGCGTGAAATATATGAAAATTGGGAAAATCGAACCGAAAATAAGTCATCTTGAGGTGGTGTTAATAAGGCCATCGAATCAAGATAATATTACTGTATACATTGTGTACGCTAAATTAAAATGACTTGCATGGAGTCAGTAAGGAGTGAATAGATGTGTGTATACACATCAATAAAATACATTTATATATAATCACATACCCTACGTAGACATCTCGATCAAGATCATTCTTCATAGTACATCTCGCAGCCTGAAAAAATAAAGCAATATTTGCATTATGGAAATAAGAGTCTTCCCTATTTGTGTTAACCCTGGTGTGGGTGTACACGGCATGGTATTTTCTAACTAATTTTTCATGTATTTTACATGTATCATGTATTGCCAAAACCGAAATTAACCTCATCGTATCTAATTATACAGTTCCATACATTGGGTACGTAGACGAATATTTTGATAGCAAAAATAATCGATGATCATTCGGTTCAAATTGATTTTTTGGTTCTTTTTCTTTTTTATTGTCATTGTTATTCATAAAGAACATCTTGAAATACACACTAACTTGATAGTTACTTACGCAAATAAATGCTAAATAAATAAAATACGTCACTGAGGTCTTGTAACTCTTCAGATTTTGTTGATATTTGAAATATGCTTCTTTTGCTTCCTTAAAAGGTTTTCATGGCAGGTCGCAAAAAGGGTAAGTTCAGTATAATATCATTCAGTCGAATAAATCAAAATGTGTTGTCACGTATGACTGTTGTATAAAATCGTATTTACTTACCAAAATATCGCCCTTTTGCACGACCAAATTTGGTGTTGTAGCATTGTAAAACATCTGTAAGTCAAAATATGGAACGTTGTTAAAAAGGAATAATTATCTAAATTTGTCTTTTGTTTAGATTTATGAAACATAATAAATAATACATATCCTACCAAGACACAGAAACCCATGGATTAGTTTTCAATTTCAATTTTCATGACATAATCCCGATAGCGGCATATCATACTGTTTGAAAATATGACACAAAATGCCGATTTTCTCCATATATGGAGAAGTTGCTAGCTCCTTGAGAAAGGATTAGAATGCAGTCCAAGAAAACTGGTAAGGTGAACCTATATGCCGTAAATAACTGAAATATCGTTGAAAAGAAAATGGCGACAAAACCACTGAAACACTGATAGGATTAAAGTCAATTAAATTCGGAACACACATAATTATTTCATGAGTACCTACAACTCTGGAAACGTTTATACCCACACATTAAACAGAACAGATGTATCAATTTATTGATATACGCTTTGATTAACCCATTCTTATTTACCTGGGGCAGTTGTGGAGATTTTCGGCCAATTTCTGTCCACTGACCATTTCTTATTCTGTATCCAGATGTAACTTTTCCTGTACAAACAAAATGGTATACTGTGGAATCATTCATTTTCGTTAGAGGTTTAATTTCGTCGATTTCATGGGTCGGCTCATCCACGAAATCAAATCCCCACGAAGTAAAATGCAGAGATGATCCATTTCTTTTCAAAAAATCAAAATCCACGAATTTATGTCCCTACGAAATAGCCATTCCAGTAAAAACCACGAAAATTGAGCCCAACGAAAATAAATGAAAATACAGTAACTTAAATGTAACGTTTAGACACACCTTTATGTACTAGTAGTCAATCTCAGTTATAAAGTGGAAGGGGGGGGGGGGTTAACAGCTTATGCATGATTATAATTCTAAATTTCCGTATCCTTGATGTCGAAGGGGGTAATCTAACCCATTGCAGGGACTAAGTAGTTAGTATCAGTATTTTGTTAAATGCGGAATTTAAATCCTGTTAAAATGTACTACAAAATGACACACTTTTCTTTGATAATTCTAAACTAATAAAAAAGCCAAATCAATCCATAAATAAAATAGTAAAAAGGCTATCATTTTTTGAGGTGATCTTTTACTAGAGATTAAAATAAATTAGAAAAATATTGTATTATAATTAAGCAAAATTGGTCTCTTTTAATAATTGGTCTCCATTTACGGTTTGGGGTCCAACTGTATATCTTATCACCTACCTAACATGTGAGCGTGTGTTCTAAATGCGAATGGATGAACATCAAAGTCGTTGTTAAAAGCACACTGTGTCTCCATATATGTAGTTGTATGAGATGGAATGCTGCCTGCTGTACCCAACAGATACACACCTGCCCGTCGTGGCTGACTGAAAATATAATCATTATCACTGACCATTCATCAACTTGACCAATTACTATTTAACTTAATATAAATTCAAATATCCCGGACTTTATACGTAATGATTAAAGTTTTAACAAAATGAAGAAGTGGAGACAAGGCATCGCTTGCAATGATCGCGTGGGAAATAACGTGACTTCTATAAGAACAGGAGGGCATTTGTGAAAGTTAGCCAAAAAGGGGCCATAACTCCTGTAAAAAATGTTTTGATTTTAATGGAAATCGAACTTGGCCTGTATTTTATCATCATACACTTTCAAGTACAATATGAAGCCAATCCAGGAAATATTTCTTGAGCTATCCATCGGAACAGACGGGGCGGACAGCGATAGAACTATATGCTCTTCCGCCATTTCAAATAGCGGGGGTATAAAAATGGAACAAGGCCTAAATCTATGTATACCTACTCAATAGTCATGGTTAATGAATTTTTTATGTATACATTGATTTCCGCGATGTTTTCTTGCGTTAACTACTAGTATATAATTATGTTTCCGTCTGTTGATATTGTGT
Organism: Lutraria lutraria; assembly: GCA_964023205.1. NCBI lineage: Eukaryota > Metazoa > Mollusca > Bivalvia > Venerida > Mactridae > Lutraria > Lutraria lutraria. Next base: position 10,595,744 of record OZ026845.1, read on the forward strand.
GAAGAACATTCGGGAAATTGTATTGCTTTTTGACCAGTACAAAAGTCTCAAAATGCAATCAAATTTTCTGAGTGTACGTACTCGAAAACTATCCCAGACAATTTAGAACATAATTAGGCACGTGGAGTAATCGAAACCCACTGGGCAAATAATATGATGATGTCTGCAGATGGATAATTGAAATACAAAATGTTCGCCCTTTGATGAGCAAATAGGATATAGGGTACTAAGTGTAACTAGTGTATTTAACCATAACGCTTAGCTCATTTGTAATATGACATTGTCATCTTATTTTTTTTTGCAGAACAAAACATACCGTTTATTAATTCAAATCGCAAATACGATAAATGAGTATACAGAATACAAGATACATATTTATAAACAATCAAGTCATGGTAAACTTAAGGAAATCCTGACAAATGTAAAAATATGGCTCACTTGTTTTTTAATGAAATTCTGCTTACTAAGGTTAAAGAAAAAGAAACGAGAGTTGCATTAGATGTTCAGGTTATAAGATAACTTCTAGTTTATTTTTAGTTTATTATCATACTTACGGTTGATTTGTCATCTGTAAGACAATTCCTGAACTATCTTTTTCATTGTCTGAAAAATAAGTAAGATTAAATAAACATAAATCGTACTTCAGGACTTCATAGCAAAGTAGGGCCGTCGGAACTATGAAGAGCTTACCCCCCCCCCCCCATTTTTTTGATGTTATGGTGTTTATAATGGGTTATAACCGACTCTCCCTCCCACATTGTAGACGAAATGTCAAATTAACTCCCTGCCAATAATTTGGCGTTAGAATTACCACTCCCCATATCTGAAATTGTTTCCTTCGGGTCTGAAAAGTGTATTTACATGATAATATTTTGACATAAGGAAATCCAAAGGTCATGAGAGGTCCTTGTACACAGACAACTACATAACATGAAGTCAACATGACAAAATGTCTGCATAAGAATAATATGAACATAATGATCTGTGAATCATGATAACAAGGTCCAGACGATAATTACTTGTATCACTGTTCGGGCTAAATACACTCATAACAAGATAATTGCTCATGTTACCAACACAAGGGATCAGATTCCGTTTTAACATGAAAGTGTCACCCAGATATATACGTATATACAGGTGTTATATACGCTATTTACACATGAGTTATTGTTCACCAGTGTGTGAAGATCAATAGCAACCGTCTACACCATAAACAATCCCATTTCACCTTCATTACTTTTATTTCACATATCGTTCCCATAGCAACAATTCACTTTCTCTCAACGTGTTTTTTTTTAGTAAATTGCATTTCTGACAGCATTCGTAGATTTCTATAAATAGCGACTGCGCCATCAAGATGCCACTAAACTCCATCATAAGACGCATCACTATCAAAGTTTGTATTTTTATTCATACGCGGGAAAAGATAGTTCCCCTTTATTTGAATTCATTGTGATAGGATGGACTAATTAAAATAAAAAAATACAAAGTTTATATTCAGCACTATGTGTGGTATTTGCAATTTTTGATTACATACTTAGAGTTGCATGGCGTCACGCCATGTTTTCACCGCAGTTCAGAGATTAAAATGATTTCTTTCCCAGCATCCAAAGCGCAATGTTTCGCATATCTATGTGGGCAGTGTGTGACTTGAGTGTTTATATTACATTCGCAGTTTAAAAAGCCTGTATTCAATACAAATGCGTTAAAGAATCATCGCAATTGATATTGCTTTCAGATGAAAAAAAAACATGAAATAACTTACTTGGTGGTAAAAATGGCTTGACATTTTTGTAATGGACTTGTAACACTACGTAATTTACGCCGGTACCGTCTCCTATCTTAAAGCCAACGTCTGAAATAAAAACATAAATATGTTTGTTTGCTTGTTTGTGAGTTACGTCCATGTTTAACAGTCAGAGTCATATGAGGCGGACAGTTCACCTAACCATCGTTCCTGGGAAGAACAAGTACTAGACTCTCGTCCTACTTAAGAAATTGTCTACTGTCTCACATAAAGAGACATGTTCAGTAGATGGGCTCGAACCTACGGCCCACTATCAGTGAGATGTTACAGTGATTTGAAGTCATGCAGCGACCAAAACAGATCGACCACGGAGGCGGATGTATAATTATGTACTGTCAACTACGTCAACAAAGAAATCGAATAGAAATAGGGAGAGTGATAGGGCTGGAGAGGAAGTAAGCCCTTTTAACACAGTTGGCTTTTATTCAGAGGTTCATTTGGTGAAAACCCGGTAAGTTGTTATTCAAAACATGTGACCAATTTACACGAGTTATCGTAATCCCATGGTTTGATTGTATAGTCCAACTTGTAAACAAAGGCCGCCATGAGGAAAGACAAAATGGGGTCTTAATTGACAGGTAGCTTTTATTCGGAGGTCATTTTGTTCAAAATAATCAATGAGGAATCTTAAAAAGATGGCTTTTATTTACAGGGTGGTCTTTATTCAGAGGTGGCCACTAACACAGGTTTGACTGTTCTATAAAAAGCATATAATTATTAGTATAGTATTAGTAGATTAATGCAGTGAAAAGGAGAGTTGCTATGTACACAAATAACAGACAGTTTATCAATGAAGTATTTATTACAATTAGCAACTATATATAACATACTGCTAATCATAGTATGGTAACAGACGAGCCTAATTGAGATAGATTCTAATTAGACATTAACAGGATTGGACTGTTCGTTATAATTAGTAAATGGTCACCATAACAACGGATACGTAACAGACGAGTTCATTTGACCATCCTTAGAAACATACCTTCAGGTAAAGCAAGTGCCGGGGCATCCATGGCCCATGCGTATAAAATTTTGGCCCCATTTGCGCAGACTGGCCCCTTCTGGAAGTTGCCACCTCTCGTTGCCATTTCTCCACAATTCCTGGAAGTGCAAAACAAAACCCATAAAAATCATCATGTAATTAACTCCCAGCCATTTTATAGATAATCATGCTCATTCATATTTGTACCCGTGATGGCGTGTAAACGGTAATTAAATTATTCCGATAACAATGAAGGACTAGAATCAGAACGTATGGAAAATCGCTATTACAAATGGTCATAGAAGGCTTACATTTTCTTCCTGACAATGATAAAGTCCTATCAGAAAGAGTAAGAGAGCGCTGCAATTATTAGATGTTTTAATTAAACAGCATTAAATGATACCCTAGACAAGTCAATTCATATTAAATTTGATTTCATAATGATTATCGCGTTGCAGAAAAGACGGGTGTTTAAATTGTATTACATGTAATATATCAAAGAAAGCCCTAAACAGGCAATAAAAATAAAGTAACATGGTTAATATCAATTATCGCGTCTTTAGTCAAATACAGTAGTAGACATAAGCAGATTGTTGATGCCATTATTTTTAAATATTTATTAGATGTTAACCAATGCGCATGCGCGATCAATATTGAGACAGAAGAGAATTCCCTGTAGGTTGGAGCCGTATAACCATTATCTGACATGTTGTTTGCCAATAACGTCGAATTCTCAGCCCACGCTCGTTTTCTATAGTATTGATTCCATAGAAATAATTTCACCAGTCAAATCACACGCTTGTAAGAATCTACTGTATAAGTCTGTAATAGCAGTCGAGTGATGTTATACGGTGTCTATATAAACCACATAGAAGCTAACACTAGATATATTGATAAAATAAAAGTTCAAATTTGTTCTTTAAAACATAGTTGTTTCGTTATGCTAAAAACACACCAAATGTGTCCATAGTGTCTCGATTTTCTAAACCAAATTCTTCATTCATGTTAAAGTGATGGTAAATATATACTTATAACTATTGAGACAAATCATGTCGCATATAATGGACCATTATCGTTTATAGAAAGTGGTTTAGATGTTAATAGTCAACTAACTTGTTATTCAACAGCCATTGCCTCGAGTGAATTTGGTTAAAAACATAGGCCAAAACAAATACAAGATAAAAGAGACATAAACTCTAACAAACGTTAGTCTCCCCCTCCTCTTACAGCATTGCTTCATTAATTTGACAAGTTAACTGGAATTACAGCTTTCATTACTTCACCCAAACCATGATAATAACAACAATAAGTGACACGATAGGCGAAGTACAAGAACATGATTATTTCACTAAGTGGTTGGCATGACTGGCATCACGTAGACACAAATTAAGGATGGTAGCTGTGTCCATTCATATGCCAAAACACAGACTGCAATCGCAGTAAATGTTCAGAAATATTTGTCATGAGTAACTACAACACTGGACGATACAGAATTTCAACGTTTTAGAAAGAAAGAAAATCAGTCTTTCAAATGAGTAAAAATATTTAGGAAAGAACTTTAAAAAAAGATACAATGTACCAAAAAGTACTTCACTTATGTTCATTTGGAAACAAATTTATATACAGGTTTACTAGTACTAAGAAACAACACTAGGAACCACCTCTCCCACCAAACACACTATAATGATTCATCTTTGATACAAGAAAATAACTTAAAAAGCAGTTTTAGTTAGAACAATTCTTGCATATCCTAAAATTTTGGAATTTCTTAATAATATAGAATTTTTCTGAAATATAGGAATTCATAGGAGTAAATGATTTTGTATGACACTTCACGCCCAAAACAACCATTTATTTTGGTCAACACGTCCACAGAGTAGTCGTTTTAGTCGCCATAACAACGAATACGTCATTGAGATGACACATTTAGAGGCAATGAACCTAAAATGAGACGTTTTTCATCATTTTCTCATTTACAAGAAACATGATATATATCACATCGGATGACAAGTCTTCACATCTAGTTATTAAGCAACCTTCACACGGTGTTAATTAATCACAAGAAAAAAGGAGAAACTATTCATGGTTTTACTGGACATTCTCGCGTTCAGTCCTATTGTCTAATTTATCCAGGGACACTACATTACGTATTTCTTCTAGTGTCCCTGGCTTATCTGTTGATGGTTTTATTCAGATGTATGCCACTAACATGTATTGGCTCTCGAAACTCTAAAAGAATATTCTTTCCAGCCTTATAAAGTTCTGTCTGTTTTCCAAACGCCAGAAATGAATTTACTCGTAAGTTCAGTGTTAATAAAATATTAAAAGCAACTATGAAAATCGGTTTTGACTGAAGCACAGAAAATTAATTACACGCGCATAAAAATTAATGCAGCATTAAGACAAAACGATCTGTAATTTTAAAACCTTGTTTTTTTTTGTTAATGGTGTTTGAGCACGTTTATTTCCATAGCAACACGTTAGAATATTTCTTTCACGACGGCAATTCCTAAATCACCCTCTGCATCAAGATGCTCAAACAGCGAGTTTGTTTGTATGTTTGTTTTAAAAATTGAGATCAATTGATTCAATTGTTGAAACCCTCGAAAAGATAATTATCAGATTGTAATCGTCTCATTGAAAATGCAACATTTATACGAGTTAAGTAAAGGAGTTGTTTATCCAGATGTTTATGATGTAGGAATGACGAGTAGAGTAAACACTAAAATGCGATGTAAATAAGAAAATTTATCGGAAAATTCAATTTGACGCAAATCTCTCAAACTAATGTCTGTTTTAATTATAACACAAATACATGCTCATAAAAATATAACTATATTTTATAATCACACAGTGATTACTCGACCACGCAATTATGAATGTAGATAAATCTTACTTACCAAACTGGTTCATTACTTCCTGGAGTCTCACACCCATACAACAACATATGATGTGAAATATCCATGTTGGCATGAGGTTGAAATCCGACTGAAATAAACATGAAACAATAAAGTCATAACACTGTTCCTCAAACTGAATATTTAGACATGTATCCATAAGAATATCTATGACTAATACTAAGACTAAACGTGACTGTTCGCTGCTTAATCTATTTTACTCCATTTGAGACGTTGGCCATGAAAATCTTGAATTAGGGCCACGAAATCTTATACATATCATATTGGGTTAAATTTTACTAATTCATTCGTTCTATCATTACATAGATAAATACATCATATGTATTATGAGAAGGTGTATGGATTCAAAGGTTAAATACTGCTAAACTGGGTGAATGTAACGTGAAAGACAGTTATCAATACGTTCCAGGAATGCTGCAGTAACACTATGGCACCAAATGACGTCGTTACGCCAAATGACGTTACAACGTCAAAGATGACGTCGTGTCATATTAACATGTTTACTCTTGATAAATGCTCCGGCCGAAATATTGAACATTGAGTTAAAATATTAAATTAAATAATATAATACGTTCTATCATTAGTTTGTTAATACAATGTATGTCTGTTCGTCCGTCCATTGTGTCAGCACTTTAAATGTATCGTAGTACAAATATAAATCCGAAGATATATTATATGTCTAGCTTTAAAATCATTTTAAGACTTTGCATGTATAAGACGTATGATTTAGAAAATCTTTAGATAATAGTTTAGTTCATTCATGGAACTGACTGTCATATGAAAAATAATTTAATTACAATAGATAAATATATTCATGACTGGCTTCAGGGCTCTTTCTAAGATTCTCACTCATTGCTCTAACACAGCACAGAAAACATAACAAAATGGCAATAAATCTAAGTTTTTAACAAATCAAAGTACACAGAGGACTGTCGTGGACAGGTTTGAAGTATTTTTAATTATTCTTAGTCAGCAATCTTCTATCAATATCAGGAAATTACTATCCAGTAGGCATTCAGGGCAGCATCCGTGTTTAACAAACACCTCTTGTTAAGGTAATGTTTATATTATGTTGTTGATTGTTTTGCACGTATAAAACGGAACAAAACAAGATTGCCAAATCACAATTCTCATCATGCACAAGTGTACTCTCTAGTGATCTATTTTACGAAGTGGAAGTCCAGGATTACAACCGAGGCAAATATACATTAAATCAACCATGCAGGAGTATTATAAATTCTCAAAATAACGGCCTCGAAATCATCAGTGTCGTATACATTAATTTCGTACATATTAATTCAACTGTAATATTTTCTTCACTCAAATGTAGCATGTTCTTCAAACGTACTACTGAAGTATGATTGATTTATTTAATTATACCATGTACATACTGAAGAGTGTCGAGATCTATATCAATTAAATGTTTAATATGATCATTAATTAGTGTAAACATGTTTGTTTGAATTCACTTTAGATATTGATAATAATTTATAACGTTTGGATATAACATATTCTTTCGAAACCTTTAAAAAAGATACTAACAGCAAAAAAACTATTACTGAAGTCAAGGTTGGTTTCAAATATCCATTTTAATAGAATGCTTGGCAGCACAAATATGTGACTATCTCGCTAAGGCATAATTTTATCTGTTCTGTTTTGAATCCCCAATTGGTGGTTACACTGGGGAGGACTACATGTATATGTTTGCCCTCCGTTTGGTTTGTCTGACCGTCCGTCTCAAGTCACTTCGTACTTTTGTTTTTACTTTGCCACTGACCTACTGAGCTCAAAATCAGAAGCGGTCATCTATATGATGACCATCCTCCATAACAGGTCTTTGGACCATAAACCAATCGTTTGCTTGTTATTGGTCGGACAAGGTTTGGTAACGGCCGGACAAACCGACTTGTGCCAAGCATTATTCGAAGGATGGCATAGTAAACAACGGGATAGCGGTAGAGTTTGTATAAACAAAAACGACACTAAAAGTTTATTAAATACAGAAAACCTCGATATGAAGACGGCACAAAACTCTAGTCCGAAAATAACGACGATAGAATTATTAAAACTGCTTAATAATGTCGCGTAAAACCTACTCCTATTTTCTTTCTACGACAATATGTCTTTAACAATAACATTTTTGAACCTAGTGACTGTGACCCGCCTTCTTCTCGAATGCATCAATTGACACATCATTAACAAAAGTACGTATCATTATTAGAGAATTACGAAGTGGAATTAACCCACGCAAAAGAGATATATTATCAACTTATGAGAAAACTACCAACTAGTGCCTTCTTGAGAGTGTGAAAGTAAACACTAAAACACATGGCTACAACTCTGATACGAGAAGTAAACATGATTAAAAGAGAATTACATCAACAAAACAGTGAACAGGGGACCAGATTAAGGTGACGACGAACAAGCTTCAGGGAAGTATGATTGGGAAGCAGAATTGCTAGGAGCAGATGGTGAGGTGGTGTAAACAGACGACAAAACAACTGATGGTGCAGAAAGTATAATCCATTGGTGAGAGAAGATGAGAGGTAAAATAATGAAAAAGCACTCATTAGACAGATGCCTTTGAGGTGAAATTGGAACGTACGAAAGAATTACAGTTTATTCGTTTGACCTTTATGCAAATATATTGTGGGCAATGCATACCACAATCTGCTGACCGGATACTTGTAATACCATAATGGTTAGTGTCTAATATAACTGTTCTACATGAAATTAGGAACGCTAAGTGAAGCAAGCGTTAGCGAGCGACCGGCGTTTCTAATTCGTGTAGAACAGTAATTTTAGTCACTAACAAACTCATAGTTTGCCCTATTTTCCCCATCGTACTCTTGATAAAAATAGGTCAGACTCTATCTGCGGAAGAGCCTAGACAGTAGTCTTCATGAAATTAATAATCAATACAAATTCAAATAATCTTGGCAGCTGATTGGCTGAAAAAATAGGACAAACATTAAAGGCCCATAGGACCGACAAAATCGACACTGGATGTTTGAAACAACTGTAACCAAACTAAATAGAACATAAAGAGAATATAATTATAACTTGTAGTGAGTTCTAGTCAACTGGAGTGTTCCAGGCAAACCAGTCCAAGCTAATGAGAGTGCTTGGTACAATGGGTTATTCTTTGTCGACCAATAACCAGTGTGATTCTAAATTGGACAGCGCTATTGAGCATAAATTGAAAAGACAGGATATAATATACTTACCAATGTATTGTGGGATGTCTGTAGTTTTCATAGCAATGCATAAGTATGTGTCCGCCTACAAGTAAAATAATTATGACATTTGTAGCAGATACTTTATATCGATAATGAAGTGTTATGCTTTGTACGTGGGTTAAATGTTCAGTATCAAATAGTATCGGTTTTACTATAATAATGAATACAATGTTTATTCGAAGCAAATTATTATTCTAAAAATAATGTAGCACTTGGTTGCATGTCTCATCAGCTACTAATGAATTCATGAAGAGTTTGTTGTATAAAAAACACTATTTTACTCACCACTTTGGGCTGGACTTCGGGCATCAGAAATTTCACATCATTGGTAACACTTTGGGAGGATTTTGGGCTTGGAGCAGCGAATGCTAAGCCCAAGCAAACACAAACAACAATAACAGTCGCCATACAACTAACTGTACCTGAAATAAGAGGAAGAAAATGTTAACCTAGATCTACATGATATTCTGAGAATTGATGTAAATTCTACAATATTTTCAAAAGTAAATTTTGTGTACATCGTGTCTGACGAAGACTCACGATTGCCAAACGCGGCCAATGCCAGAATAAGACATACACGGGGTTGAGTTCACGGATTCAATGCCAACGCTAAAGATTCTTTAAATTTGTTTATTTAACCGTTTTTCCTAGACTGTATTCTAACCAATACTAACTAACCCTTCAGATAGGAACCGGCAACTTTTTCACTTGTGGAGGAAAATCGACATTTTTATCAAATTTTCATGGAAAGGTATGACCCGTCGCGACTGGGAATGGAACTGGGAACCCATGTTACGAAACCTGAAAAACTAACCACTGGAACACGACTGCGGCTCTAAATTTGTCTGCAGTAACGTCTTAAGAACGGAATATATTTGGGAACAAATCGTATCCTAAAAAGAAGGTATGATTTAAAGGTGAGTTTAGAAAAAGTAGAAAATAAAAGGTTTTGCTTCCTACCTTCCCCTTTATTGGGGGGGGGGGGGGGCAGTAACAGTAAATATGGCTTTTTCCTAGACTTACCCTAATTAAATTAACAGTTTTAATCGATTCAAACCTTAAACTTAACACACCGATTATACAAAAATTACAATTATCGAATGGCCTTTGCCAAGGACTTGCCTCACGTATAAATTAGAATGAAGACAGTGTACTGCGTGCCTGTTTCGCGTGATCTTAAAAACAACAGTATTCAATAAATCCCACGTGACAAGTTACTAACATATATATCAGAATTTTATGTTAACATCTAAGAGGATTTTTTTCTGTTAAAGCCTATTTAATGTTGTGTGTTGAATATGTAAGAGAGTTTGTCACGATAAAAATCATCAAGCATGGTATTCTGTTCAAATAATTTGAACATCATTAAGATCAGCTTATTAATTCTTTAGTTAAAAATCGTCAGTTTATGATTTATGTTTATATCAATCTCCTTTATTATATCAATACACAGTAGAAGGCTATGATGAACTCCTGGGGACTCAAATGATTACCGTGCAACTTCCAAAGCAACACGTTTTTGTAAGGAAGGTTTGTTGCTCTAGAGAGGTTAATCAATAATTAAACCATGCAGTGGAAAAATCATGCTGTTGTTGAAGGGAGGTTGTTGTTCAAGAGAGGGTCGCCCTGGAGAGATTGTACTGTTCTTCATTACATGCATATTTCACTACTGTCTAGGTCTATGAGTCGAATAAAATTTCACTGTAGAATACATGGTGTCTCTGATTGTATCCATTTCTTTACAGTATTAGAGTTCACTATAACAGTATTTTACTGTATTAAGTAAGTAAGTTTATTGACTTATACTATTGTATGTATTAAGTATTATCTTATTTACGTCAGTCAAATCACATTATAATTCAAAAGTAATAATTACAATACATTACAAAACAAAAAGAAATTTTCTATGCGTACCCATATATTTTAGTGTTAAAAAAAACACGACATGTCCGTTGTCTAACCTATGTTTTGACAAACGATTATGTGTACGGTAAAACCATTTTGCCATTGTCCTTACGTTGAATGTGTAATAACACGACATCACCGCGATTTTCTCGTGCATGCACGGACCAATATAATAACATACCGTGTGTATACGAAATCAAATCTTTCAATCTGATTTTATAGCTGTGTCGTCAAAACGAAAAAGCCGTTGACAAATTTGAATTTGATCACGTTTTCTTTTATTTTATTAAGCCTAGAATTCCGTCAAATTTACGTAAACGTGCCATTGGCATGCTCACTGCTGGTATGCCGCGACATATGAGGTTTGTTATAAGGGTTGTTGGCTGATAGCCCATGCCTTTCGTAGTCTTAGGCAACGTTTTTTTTTTGTTGTTCAGTAATTAAAAAGATCATATAGATTTGCTGTACTCGAGTTAAAAGAATACATTGCAACCACTAGGCCAGTTTGCATTGTTAAATAAGTGTCTCGTAAATATGTTGCTTGATATTGCGGGATAAAGCTGTCCACATTCAAAAGTTCTTTAAAATGAGATACTTCTCGAGTAAAATATATAATTTTTGCAACAGACAACCTAAATATTTTGGCAGGTAATGGGATCCACGAATCTAACACCGTAAGATCACAGGTTTGACAATATAAACTCAAGGTTATAGGTTTGGTCAAATAAGATTATTTATTACTCAAATACTTGTTTTTACACCCTTCGTAAAATGAGACTGCGGACCTTAAGAGTATTAGCCTACTGTGAAAAGTTTGTACAACTACACATGCGCAAACATGCACGAAAAATATTAGAAACTTCCGGTTGACGCTTTTGAAGTAAGAAACAGACTAATAGAAACCATTACAGACTAAAACCAATCACCGTGTACATGTTTGTCAGTCACTGACTGGTCATAAAACTGTCGGATTGATATCCACGGGAACAACTTCATGTCCTCGTAACGTGGTTTCCGTAACACTCCCTTTATCTATATGAGGGCCTATTGTCTGCAGAACACGTCGAAGTCCTAGTGAGATTACGTCCACACGAGCAAGAAATTTAGAATAAAATTCAAAACTGATCTCTTATGTCACTATATATGAGAATTCAGGAAATAGTATTTCTTAATAATTTAATGATTTCATGCTGACAATTCTTTGACCGTATATATCTGCAATTAATTCACAACAACGTCGGACAGGATCTAGTATTACGGTGTTTAAATATTATCTTCCGGTGGTACACAAAGTGTATCGATCTACGAACAGTAATCATACTATAGTAATCATTTATGAAACTATATCTGACTCATATTGTGATAAACACGCTTAATCTAAGAAGGGTATCTTACTAAACCCATAAAAAAACAGGATTTTAAAGTAGAACAGTCTCGACATGTATTTCATAAAATGTCCCTGTTAAGTTATAATTAGAACCGCGATATCCTAAAAGAACATTAGAGTATTTTTGCGACTGAGTTTGGGCCGAAATTCGGTCCCATTCCTCTGTCCCTTAAATTCATAAAAATTCACCTTCACTAATTTTTTTCTTGAAACATTGTTGATAAAATAGATCATTAAATTTACCTGTAGATTTGTCCTTTTTATGTGACCATCAAGGTTATGACCTATGGTAATTAATGAAGTAGGGATACGTATACATTGTCATGTTATTGTTCCCCCTTTTCCGCTCAAGATACAATATTTCCCCTTTCTAAGGGCCCCGCAACCTAAAATACTGACTATACTGCGTTGTCCAATCAATATTTAATTTAGTTACAACTATTTGAGAAGTGTTGTGGTCCGCTTAAAAAATGTATGACTACTGAGGGAAATATAAAAATCACACGAGAAACGCCTACGCATTTGTGTGTTAAAATGTACCTATAAAATTTAAAAAACTTAAAGGCGGAAATTATACGTCATGCAGTGTTTGTAATCAGGATGTTATACATATCAATATCAAACAATAATAACATATTCATGGTCTGTGTTTTTTATGTTAATTTCGAAAAAGTTACATGTACAATATGATTCATTGAAAAGTAATAATTTAAAGTATCATTAGTTGACCATATTTGATATTAAATACATTGATCAACAAAATTCGTTTCTGTTAATTCCATTGTACTATTATTTTTAATAAACGTGAATTTGAACTCTTTAACCTACAGAACAGAGCGTTCAGAGGAACAAACACTTATATATTATGATTTAATACAGTTATACATACATTTAATTATCCGTTCACGATTAGATTTTAAGTTCTTAATATATTCCTTGAACGGCATGAATAGTCCAATAAATTAGTTTAAAAATAACTTAAGATATCCAAGAACTCAACCAAATATTATCAAACAACACTAAGTATTCACCTGTTTACAAGCCCGGGGCGATTTGGTGGTAATGTAATTTGATGTGTTTAAAATTGACCACATTCAACTACTACTTCCGGTATGCAAATTGACAGCTTAATACTGTAGTTATTGCGCGATCATAATGAGAATACGATAATCGACATGCTTGCCCCAAGCAGACTTGTTTCAGTTTAACAAATGAGGGTCTCTTTATTACATTATTCTTTACTGTAGAACCCTTGAACAAAGTGCATGTCAAAATGCACGTACATTTTTATACCACCCACTCGCTTTGTTTGATAAATGTACGTAAAATACACGCTTGTTTTACAAAGTTTGATGTGATGTGTTTAGACAACAAAGACAATAACATGTTGCTGGGTGCTTATCAATTAGGTGTTGTACGATATTAGTCAGTGATAACACATAGGTTCTGTTACCTCTGCGCATGCGTCGGATGAAAGAATTTGGAATACAAAATGTTTATTTTGGTATATAACGCCGTTTTTTTCCAAACAATTTTCAGTAATATACCGCGGCCGATTCAGCTATTTTCCTGGACGATATTCTAACCAGTACTTACTTACTCTTCCACAAGGAACCGGCAACTTCTCCACACGTGTAGGAAAATCGTTATCGTTTACAAATTTACATGGAAGGGTGTGACCTGCTGCGACCAGTAATTGAACCCGGATCTCCGTAATACAAATCCTGTGTAGACCCGCCTCTGTGGTCAAGTGGTTAATGTCGCTGACTTCAAAAATCACTGTAACCTCTCACTGATAGAGGGTTGTGGGTTCTAGTCCAACTACTGACCATGTCTCTTTATGTGAGAAAGTAGGCAGATGGGAGTCTAGTACTGGTTCTTCCCAGGAACAATGGTTAGGTGAACTGCCCCCCTCATAATTTATGACTCTGACTGTTGAAAAGGAGCATAAATCACAAACAAACAAACAACAAATCCCTTGCACTAACCACTGAACTACGACCGCGGCCTCAACGCATACATGGAACGATGTTGTGTCTGTAACATGTTCGTTGTTGTTAATTACGAATTAAATAATAACTTATGTATTTTCCTGTATCTGAATATGTACATTAAAACACACATAACAGCGATAGTCTATCCAGGTTGTAAGTTCAAATTTTAGCGAGATAAGATAGCTTACGTGCAGTTTTAAATTTGGCAAAAGTCCCCTTTAAGTTCTAGTCACCACAATTATAGGGGACATAATTTCATGACAATTTCCATTGGAATTGATAAATGGAGCATTTCTCATATTCATAATGCAGTTACATGTATGAACTTAAGACTGTATGCCTACAAAATCATATGATTTTTCCAAGCGTTATCCCCATTATTTTAAGTTAAATTTATCTGACTTATCCAATTCATGTAACGCATGCATTCAGACACAAATACGAGTCGTACTATTTTAAAACACTGCAAGCTGTTGTACTTTAAATGTGATCGTAATTATTTTTTATTAAATCTGTTTAAAGCTTCAAAACCAAAAATTATCTTAAATGACTGAATTGAACGGGTCGTACCATTTAAATTTATTATATGACTGTGTTGAAAAGTATGTCGACTGTGTTTTGAATTCTTTTAAGTGTAAACAGTTGTCCTGTTAATAATACAGCTGAGATAACGTGGTGTCGTCTGTGGTAGGATTATAAACTGTATATACAGTCATAAGTATACGAGTATGTAACATGTGTGTAGTTTGAATATTCCAGTACTATGTTAAAGTGCAACCGCTCCTTTCAGCTTTCTTTTTTACGAAGGACACCCAAATATACATTCTAATCGTGTTCGTGCTCCGCCGATTTTACTCGTTCTTCGAAACTAAGAAGCCTATAATACCGGTTTTATTTTCTATTATGATATGAAAGCCAAAACTGAAAAGGAAACCATTGTCACTGTTTTGGGTAAAGAAGTGGGACGGGCCCTAATGATTAGTATCGTATTAGGGTCTGAACTTCATACAGTGCTGACCGACCCGAGTCTCCCGACCGGATGATATCAGGACACCAGACTCGTACACAATACCAGGACTCCACAATCAATATCCTCAATAATATCTCTTAGAAATGAAGTTAAATAATATCGTACTAAACTATTACTCAACTATAAAATAGCTGTGGCATTTTTCATACCCTAATGTATGTTTTCATAATTTTCACTGTACGAATAATAGAAATAATTTGATTATGTAATGTTTATCTTATGCAGTGTATGAATCAAACTTTGTACAAATATATCACAGATATATATTGTGATTCACACGTAAGCCTCCAGAACACAATTATGTAAAGCTAAACCTCTAGCTCTTACTAAAGTATAATCATGGATTCATTTGTTTTAACGTAATTTATTTATATATACGTAACTGTACAAGCATGTTATATTCATGAAATATTGCACTAATAGAAACTAGTGTTATGCATATGAACCTCCGTACTATGTAAGAAATATACGCGCCGTAATGTGTTAATTTTTCCGTAAACGGAGAGATTATAAACTAAGTTTCTTTACAAATCAACTGTACAATTTACTTACAACAATATGGTGGATCATAACAAATAATAATTCCAAGATTATCATGGTAAAAATGACTTACCAATGTTTCTTTAACAACAGATTTTAAAGCCTTTCACCATGTAAGATCCGTAAATGGAAATAATCGAGTACGTGATGTTCAGAATGTGTATAAAGCTTTAATTCACTGCACTTGGTTCAAACTTACTGATAAGGTTACGCTTTACACTGTAAGTTATCGTCTGTTTACGTCCCTCTGCTTATCATAATTTGCCGCATGAGAATTTCTGTGTTTAGACCAAGTTATCGGAAAATTGTCACCCACGTCACAGAAATGGTTTTATGTATTGGAAATGAATGCCGGGTTCCAATACATCGAGATCACGTGACGTAACTATGGAGACGCAGGAATATGGTGATCGATAGCACCATTCACGCAGAGAATATTGTAATAAGCCCACAAATCAATGCTTCCAATGATCTCGAGCATAAATCATACCTGCGGGTTTAAATTACAATAACTCATGAATTATAGATGCGAATTTTCGTTCTTCGCGCACAAAAACTCGAATCCTAATTGATACACAAAAATGCGTATTTCTCACTTTTAAAAACTTCTTGTGTGAAAAGGCGATTTTTTGTCCTACTTTCACAATATTGTTAACTTGTTAGTTTTATCAGATAAATCTATTACTGATGATCGTGTCCGATATAAGATTATCTTGAAACGTTCACAAGTTCACATAATATTAGGATTTCATGTGTAGAAAATTCAAATCTTCCAGTAGCTAGGTTATTGACGCAAATTAAAATTAGATAATGATGATCATGAAGAAGTATTTGAGTGAAATAAAAATTTTAATCAAATTATAATTAATTATACCATAAATAGTCTGAAATTCGAGATTGTTCTGTTTGTAAGGGAGACAATCCTGTCAGATGAAATCGCTTTTCAATGAAGATATTTATTTCACCCCATCCCCCCACAAAAAATATAACTATAAATAACATTGACGCGTACTCCTTGTCAGCAACCTTACATTTATCCCTTACAAACGCCTTAACAAAACACCAATTTGTCTCAAAGAACGCAGGTCTGTACATTTTAATTAAAAATAATAATGAGTTTTACACCAGCAATGAGTACATCATAATCAATGTTCTGAAAGTACTCATGATAAATGTGAGTTGAACTTAATGCAGGTTTCCATTTATGAACTAAAAAGTAAATATTTCAAAATGGAAACATGTTCACGGCGGATGTAGATAACGGAAGTAGTACTCTCTGAGTGACGGCCTAAAGTAGTGAACAAAGTTCAACTCACAAAAATAATTAGAATATTTGTGATTCACAGGAAAAAGATCGTAAACTTTTAATCAAAACGAGTTCTTATAGTTGTGCTTGTGTTTTCCTTATTAAAATAAAAGAGCATCACTTAAATTTAAGTTATTATTTTGATGTTCAGCCAAGAAACGTCACATTGTAAAATATACATACATCAATTACGAATAATCTTATTTCTTACCTGATTTATTACGCATGTTAATAACAAATTCCTCCTGGCATGTGATAACTGATGTAAAAGCGTGAAATATACCTGATATAAACGTGAGTTATATAATTATGATATAAACGTGTGATAACTGGTGTCAACGTGTGAGATAACTAACGTAAACGTATATGTTAACTGGTGTCAACGTGTGTGATAACTTGTGTAAACGTGTGTGATACTAGTATATATTATGTAAATGTGTACGATATATATCATGTAAACGTAGGTAATGTATATTATGTAAATGTATGTGATATAAATAATATAAACGTGTGTGATACAAATCATGTAAACGTGGTGTGATATATATGTAAACGTGTGTAATATATATCATGTAAACGTGTGTGATATGTATCATGTAAACGTGGTGTAATATATATTATATAAATGCGTGTGATATATATATTTTGCAAACGTGTATAATATATATCATGTAAACGTGTGTGTGATATATATCATGCAAACGTGTGTGATAACTGGTGTAAACGCGTGTGATATATAATATATCATGTAAACGTGTTTGATATATATTATGTAAATGTGTGTGATATGTGTTATGTAAACATGCGCAATGTATATTATGTAAACATGCGCCATGTATATTATGTAAACATGCATAATGTACATCATGTAAACATGTGTGATAACTGGTGTAAATGCGTGTGATATATAATATATCATGTAAACGTGTTTGATATATATTATGTAAATGTGTGTGATATGTATTATGTAAACGTGTGTGATATATATTATGTAACGTGTGTGATATATATTATGCAAACATGCGCAATGTATATTATGTAAACATGCGTAATGTATATCATGTAAACATGTGTGATAACTGGTGTAAACGTATGTGATATATAATATATCATGTAAACGTGTTTGATATATATTATGTAAATGTGTGTGATATGTATTATGTAAACGTGTGTGATATATATTATGTAACGTGTGTGATATATATTATGTAAACATACGCAATGTATATTATGTAAACATGCCTAATGTATATCATGTAAACATATGTGATAACTGGTGTAAATGCGTGTGATATATAATATATCATGTAAACGTGTTTGATATATACTATGTAAATGTGTGTGATATGTATTATGTAACGTGTGTGATATATATTATGTAAACATACGCAATGTATATTATGTAAACATGCCTAATGTATATCATGTAAACATGTGTGATAACTGGTGTAAACGTATGTGATATATAATATATCATGTAAACGTGTTTGATATATATTATGTAAATGTGTGTGATATGTATTATGTAAACGTGTGTGATATATATTATGTAACGTGTGTGATATATATCATGTAAACATGCGCAATGTATATTATGTAAACATGCCTAATGTATATCATGTAAACATATGTGATAACTGGTGTAAATGCGTGTGATATATAATATATCATGTAAACGTGTTTGATATATACTATGTAAATGTGTGTGATATGTATTATGTAAACGTGTA
The DNA here is from genome assembly GCA_964023205.1 of Lutraria lutraria. Taxonomy (NCBI): domain Eukaryota; kingdom Metazoa; phylum Mollusca; class Bivalvia; order Venerida; family Mactridae; genus Lutraria; species Lutraria lutraria. The sequence goes on from OZ026845.1 coordinate 10,614,582, forward strand.
TGATATATATTATGTAACGTGTGTGATATATATCATGTAAACATGCGCAATGTATATTATGTAAACATGCGTAATGTATATCATGTAAACGTGTGTGATATATATTATGTAAATTTGTGTAATATATATCATGTAAACGCATGTGATAACTGATGTAAATGCGTGTGATATATATTAAGTAATTATGTGCGATATACATTATGACTTGTAATTAAGCCTGTGTGATATGTATTATGTAAACGTGTGTGATAACTGGTGTAGACGTTTGTGATAACTGGTCTAAACATGCGTTATATATAGGACACAAACTTGTGTTATATATGATATAATGTGTATTATATATGATATAAACGTCTGTTATATATGATATAATGTGTATTAAATATGATATAAATGTCTGTTATATATGATATAATGTGTATTATATATGATATAAATGTCTGTTATATATGATGTAAACATGGATGATATAGGATGATTAATATATGATACATTTAGAAAATAAACAACAAAAGTATGATTTTTATCTTTAATTTAATGATATTGTACCAGTAAAATACTGCACTTTAACTGAAAGCACTATCTGATAAGCTAATATAAGTTTCATAAAACTGAATAATACATTCTGTACATTCATATCAGAAGCTAATCTAGTCCTAAACCATACATACACATAGCCCTGTACAACAACAATGCTTTATATCAATCATGACTGTGATCTCATATGGTGTATTGATCATAGGTAACTTCATTTAATTCTTTATTTTTACTTAATTCTTTAAAGTTAATTCATGTAGTATAATCTTTGGTTTTTATTGGGAGTATTTGAATGGGACTCAGCTGTAGAAAATTACAAAAATACTGAGAAGAAACTTGCAAAGTCAGCTTAATTTTTTTTTAAAAATCATTGATAAATGTGAATTATGTTTAGGAATAATTCAAACTAGCATTGTGGTATGTTTTCACTGCTGTTGGTTTTTATCTAAGATGTAAGCAAGTGTCTCTGTACATAAAATCATTCATACACTACCATTTGCTTTTAACTAAAATCATCACTTGAATTTAAACATTTTAGAAAAGAAAAAACAACATAAAATATGAAGTCTAGTTCCTTTACAGCATATTAGCCACATATTGACAATATTGTCATATTCAGATACATGAAACATGATAAAAAAAGTCCATATTACTTTTCATCCTAACTTTTTAAAATAACAACAAATACGTCTTTTTGATAAGGAATTACAGTGTAACCACAATTTCCCCAAATGAACCATTTAACTGTTCATTTAACCTGTAAAGAGCAACAGCCTCTCAACAATGACATAATTTTGGTTCTTACATCGGGTGTTGCTTTGTAGAGATTGTATGTATATCTTAATATCAAAAGTCAACACCAGCTCTAAAGAAAATACAATAGAAATCAATCATCCTTCAGGACACATACACAACATGAAGAAGCCTATTTTACGGCACATAAAATATATTTATTCTCTGTAATAAAAAGGGGCAGTGGGGCAGTGACCAGTTGTGTTGGATGTTAGACAAAATGCTGATGTCGTCCATTTGTTGTGGGGACTACATTTTGTATTTAAGTTTACTTTACTATTCACGAAACTGAAATTTTGTTTGATTTCTTAATTCTCAAAAACTAAAATTTAATTCTCAAATACATAGGTGACAAATTAATTTTGAAATTTACATATTTTATTTTATTTAAAAAAAAACTGATGCAAGATCCATCGGCACAAAGCCGAACAGTTCACACGTCCTGTATTGGGATTTAAACCCGCAGGGGTAAGCAGCTAGAATATCTACACTTTTTGATTATAAAAATATCAAAACAGACACATCTTTCTGCATTCAATAATCAATACAGAACACGTTTCATAAAAATACAATACATGTATAATGCATTTTGAAGATAAACAAAAGACTAACATTACTCATGCAATCAAATAATTACATTACATCGCTCATACCAGCAATGTGACATGCACACAATTGACCATATTTCTAGAGAATGTCCAGTACACAAGACACAATAAGTACACTATTAGCAACAAAGAATATAATTCACTTATAAAACTCAATGTCTACTGAGATTAGCATCATAATATATACTCTACTGTTATAATACATAAATATAAAATCTGAATGTAGACTGCCCTACATGTTTTTCACCAATGGTGTTAATATCTTGGTGCAAAGGTTTTGCTTCTATGTCAACATGATAAGCCATGCCGTCAATTAATTTTTTGCGTCTTGCGTGAAGCGAATTGATTCCTTTTCTTTCGCGTAAGAAGAATAACTTGTCATCTCTGTTGACTATTTTGTACTCGACATTTCCCTGTAGTGCTGCTAAAGCCGGGAGTATTTTTATGAGTTTCGTTTTGCGACTAACGTCGGTGAGGTTTAGATATACTGGCACAAGGGGTAATACTTGTAAATTAGGTTCAAGTTCAGTTTTTGTGGATTTCTTAGACTTTCTTGGATGCCTTCTCAGCTGGTTACTCTGTAGAAATAAATTTGTAAGCACATAAATATTTTGATATTTTTTTTTGTAGATGTATAGGTTCAAAGTAACACCAACACTCAGTCTCATATGGCAACTTTTCTACTTTCTATCAGGAGGGAAACCCCTAGAATTCCCTTATGTAGAACCATAGACCTTATGTGAGTAAATTTCACAGACATATCTTAGTTCAGATAGGAGTTTTCAAACTAAACATCTTGCAAATATTGTATTGTAAATTTCAGAGATTTAAGTTTAACAGAGGACCATACATCCCTAGAACAATCAATATGGTAGAATATAGCAACAAACAAGGGAAAGCAAGATGTGTAAGCTAAAAAAATGCTATGTTAGCAAAAATATGTCAAGAAAATGGGCTCCAGGAAATTGGCATGCCTGAGACTGATTCATTTGAATTCAAGGTAAGATTTTACTATATGTACATTCACAAGAGAACATTAACAGCTACGTTTTTCGAATTTTGAAGCCTGTGTAATATATTCATCATTGATATTCAAATAAAACAGCATTATGATTCAGTTTAATCTATGACACAGTATTTTGTCTAAAAGTAATAAACTTGATGGTATATACAAGCAAATCAATTTTAAATGTAACAAAGTTTATTTTATACTTTAGTATCTGCTGAAAAGAAATAAATTTTACTTATTTAATTATAAATCAAATATCAATTATGTTCAATACCTGTCTAGGTCTTGTGTCACGTTTGACAATTTTCAATACTTTGGGTTTGAATCTGTGAGGTCTAGAATGAATATCTTCCAGAACTATATCTCCAGATGCCTTCAATAGTTCCTTATAGCTTTCATAATCACCAGCTTCCTCATCCTCATCATCAACAATGTCATCATCATCATCCTGATTATCATCATTGTCTCTCAGCCATTCAACAAAATCTCCGGTCTTAACTATACCATTAGCTGAAGTGGATAATTTAACATACAAAATAATTAACAACAGACAAAGTATGAAGGAGGTTGCAAATATCAAACACTTACTAAAGACCAAGTTTTCTTTCGAAATTAATTAAGTTAAAAAGACTCAGGTAATACAGATGAGTTAATAAGTCCTAAAATCATTCATTATGAACATTGAACAAATTTCAGAAAAAAAACATGTCAAGACGAACATGCAATCAAAGGGGTAATTTTCATGTTCACAGAAAAACTTCTTGATCAAAATTTTAAATGGAATAAACTGTAAATGACAATCTGATATTACCACTAGATGTAAAGCTGCGTTTGTTCCGTTTAGACAATGGTACTTCAAGTGGACTATCTCCTATGTTACAAGAGTAGCATCCTTCACCTGGAGGTAACTCTCCAGCCCCGGCTGTCTGTTCATGCGGTAATTCTACACCAGGAGGGAACATAGAACTGTAATCAGCTGGTGAGATGGTCTGTATACAGTGTCTGAAATGATTAACAGTTAAACTAATTTCACACATTAATCCATACTAAAACTTTTCCAGGTCCATTATTGTGAAAGCTATATAGAAAATATGGATATAGAAAACTTGAAGGCAGTGAAGTCTCTGATATTTATCTGTTGTTTAATGGCCCATTCAACAACTATTTTCAGAGCCGCTCCGTAGAGCCGAGATAAGATACAGGAGAACTAGGCATTTATATCCCTAATCTTTTCAAATAATTTTTCCTGATTCTTCATAGTGCCTGGTTTAAAGCAATGATAAATGCCTTGCCCTTTTTCGTATAATTGCTAGACATAGTACTTGGCTCAGAATCAGGCGCGGGGACACTAAAAAGCATCCCCTGAGAAATTTAAAAGGCTAAGCCTACAATCAACCCAACAACCTTTTTTTGTTAGTAGTCCAGTATGGCCACTCGACCACCGATCATGCACCCCTCAAGGTCTCAGATATAGTGGAAATTTATCAGCATTTATCTCTCCCCAAAGTAAAATATACATAAAGAATATACCCTTCTCCAATCATCTGATAACCAGGTGGACAACCACACATGAATTCTTGACCAATAGGTGTACATTCATACAAGCATTGTGTGCTTGAACACACGTCTATTTCTGTAAACAACAGTAATAAAGATGTAGATATCAATAAAAAGACCTATAAACTTCAAATAAATATTCAACTTCATTTAAGTAAATGTACCACTTGTTGGAAAGTATGAAGGAAGGTAAAGAAGTGAATTAGTACCATTCAAAAGGGGAAAATAAGGGTTGGTCAGATAACCAGAAACTAATCGAGGGCTCAGTGCAACAGTGTCGTATCTCATATTGAAATAAGAACAAGTTACAGCAGTGTTGCGCTGAACCCTCAAAATACTTTTTCCACCTAATTTTTTTTCCGCCTAATTAAGAAGTCACAAGACACATTATTTCAGATTACAGAATACTTCTTTTATCAATTATAGTTATTTATCTGGAAATATAATTTGTTGACAAACCATAGCATTCGCCCCAGTACTCCTCGAATCCTTCAGGACAACCGCAGAAAAATCCTCCCATACTGTTCTCACACATAGTCTCACACATACCATCTTCACATTCATCTATGTCTAATAAGATAAGAATATTCTGATAAAACAAATACACATTAATACATTGAATAATTACATATGTACACTTTACAAGAAATGCAGCAGAGCCATCAAACTAACTAGTTTGTTTAATGGCCATTTGACAACAATGTTCATTTCAGGGCTGCCCCTAAGAGAAGATACAGTTAGGAGAACTGGGCATTAATTTTATATCCTTACACATATCGAATAGTTTTTCCTGGTTGATTATCGTGCGTATCGAAAGCTAGGATACATGCCTCACCAAACTAGGTATATTCAACCGTATATTAAGCAAAAACTGCTTTTTCATTTTTTAACAACAGTGACCTTGACTCAAGAACCCCCAAAAATAAAATCACAAGCTGAGACAAAGGCGAAGATTCAGCTTATAGACTACTATACTGAATTATGTTGAAAAGATGAAGAAATGTAAAACTTTTTTTTTAAATGAATACAATTTTCAGAATTTAAATACATTTGTACAAATTTCATAATTTACCGATGCACTTCCTGCCAGTAGAGTCTGGTTTAAATCCACGATTGCAAACACAGGTGAAATTGCCAGGTGTATTTCTACATCGCCCACCAGGAGTACATAGACTGCTATCTTCATCACATTCATCTATATCTGTATAGAGAGACAGTAAAACTTCACTTAAAAATCAAATCAATATAAACACCTTCTGATTATACAGTCAATCCTGTGTTAGTATCCATCTCTGAATAAAGGCCATGTTGTGAGTAAAGGCCATTATTCTGAAAACTGTCATTGATTATATAGAAAAAAAATGACCTCTGGATTTAAGCCATCTGTTAATTAAGGCCACATTTTGTCTTTCCAGAGGTTGGCCTTTGCTCACAAGTTTGACTGTAACAAGAAATGATTTTCAGGTCCTGTTTTCAATATTCCCAGTATTGATATGGAGACAATCTCAATATTAAGACAGTATTTTCACCAAAAGAAGGTTTTATCATGTATGTCTGACACTTAACTCCTACACCACTGCTCCTCCCTAGCAGGTTCGAATCTCGTCAGTGGTACCTTCACAATCCCTTCTTTCGGCGCAAATATCGGCAGAATCCAGGAAGCATTCAATGAGAGTAGTTAATAGAAGTTGTAAGAACTTCGCAACTTCAATGTAAAAAACATACGCTATTGAATATATATATATAATTGAATCATCATAATTATATGTTTAGTGGCAATGTTGCAGATTGTGTTAGTACATTTGTATTTGTATAAAGGTACAAAATAATAACAAAAATCTTACCAATACATTGTTTGTTTCTACCCTGAGTGTACCCAGGTGGACAACCACACTCAAATCCACCATCTGTGTTAGTACAGTCATGTGGACAATTATGTTGTCCAGTCGAACATTCATCAATATCTGAAAGGTTATACATGAAAGTTAAGAAACTAACTTAAAACAATTCATATTTCTATAAAATCTATAATGAATGAGGAAAGTAAAGTTTATTGGTTTATCCCACATGTACCTTAAAAAAGAAAGAAGGACCTATGATAGGTACCAGCAAGACAGGCATAAGGGTGGATTGGTGATCAACTGGTAAAGCGCTGGACTAATAATCGAAAAGTCATGGGTTTGAATCACGGCTCAGCATTCAAATATTTCAGGGATGCTTTTTGAACATCTCAATTTCAACTACAGAGCCAATTACTGTGTATAGAAAATCACATGAAATTAGTACTTTACATTGGGCGTGGTAAAGAACCAAGAGAAATTATTCGAAATAAGAGTGGGGATATAAATGCCTAGTTCTGTTGTATCTTCTTCCTCCTCTCTCTGGAGTGGTTCTGAAATAACTTTAGGTGTCAAATGGGCCGTTAAACAACAGATAAACAAAGAAGACTAGATACTGTACCTTTACAAGATTTACCATCCATATTAAGTATATATCCTTGCCTACAGGTACATCTATATGAACCTACAGTGTTCTGACAGTTCTGGTCACAGGATGCTGAGCCATCATTACATTCATCTTTATCTGTAATCATACTCTCATAGTTATATAGTAAAATAGGAACAATTAATCCTGAAACCTCGCATTAAATATTTGGTAAAATTTTATAAGTATATCTAAAAGTGTGTATATAATGTAACTCTGAAATAATTCTCTATATATCTATGTATTTTTGTCATATATTATAATGCCAAAGGCCTTTATTTACCCCACCCTTTTATTTGCCTTTCTGTCACTAAATTGTTTGGTTGGGCATTATATATAAATAAGACAATAACAAATAAATCATGCATTAATCCACAAAAAAATCTAAAATGTAGATAAATGTTAATCAGCAATATCATTCTGGTAAAATTCTTGGAAAATTGAACTGTGTTCAGAGACCAGTCAACAAATTTAGCCCAGGACAGAGTCCACTCAAATAGCTGCTGGTCAAGTAAATTTGAAATTCAGTAGTCTTATATACGACCAAAAATTATTTTAATCAATTTCGAAAAAATTTGGTTTTTAGCCAAATTAAACAAATTTTCTGAGTGTACTTTTTGGGTTCGGTGAAGTTTGCTTTTTCACTGAGCTGAACGCCAGTGCTTGAAAAAAATTTCATGAAGACTTGAGAATGGGTGAGTACTTTATCTACTAACCTACACACTGTCCTGTCAGGGCATCTGCTTTATAACCACGCTCACAAACACATCTGTAGGATCCCATTGTGTTCAGACATCGACCATTCACACAAATACCCGGGTATTTAGTACATTCATTTATATCTGAATCAAAAACATAAATGCTATTTTTAATAAGATTCTTCACAAGTCCTTGACACATTATATGAAATAATCAGTTTTTTTTGTAGGTTTGTTTATTTGAGTTTTATGTCCCTTTTCAACAGTCAGAGACATAATATGAGGCTTACAGTTCATCTAACCAATGTTCATTGAATGAACCAGTACTAGACTCCAATCCTCCGTTGGCAACTGCCTACTTTCTCACATAAAGAAACATAGTCGGTAGCGGGTCTCAAACCACGACCCTCCATCAGTGAGAGATTACAGTAATTTGAAGTCAGCGACCTTAACCATTCATACATGGAGGAGGGTCAAAAAAAAAAAGTTTGTGTTAAGGAAATCAACTGAAATATCATACTAGTACTAGTAACTTACAAGTGTCATTTCAGGATTTTGAAATTGTACTTATCAACTGAATCTTCTTGTTTGAATGATCCATACATTGTTTTATCCATTTTATATAATTAATATACAAAGTTAAATGACTCATACTGGGTTGACAAACTAAAGCACTACACCTATAGATATTTCGAAACTCAATTCAAACACATAAAAGATATAAATAATACAACATTTTCTATTATCTGCCACCTCTATAATCACACACTTATCTCAATAAGACTGGTATATAACAAGAAGTTTGAATATTGCACACATGGTAGAAGAATGATGCAGATAATGGTACAGTATGTACAGTAAAACCTCAGAAAACCTGACCCCCTCCAGACTGGGATAAAAGTCTGGCTTTCTGAGAATTCCTGTTTTCAAAGAACTTCTGAAAAAATGGGACTTAAAAAATTGTCCAATTTTAAGAGAATTCTGGTCTTCAGAGTCCGGTCTTCAGGGGTTATACTGTAGAGTACAAGTATTGTAAGATATTAGCCTGAATCTATCATACTTACCTTTACCATCTGGATCATAACCAGGGCCCATTGGACACATGATTCTGTAAGCATCTAAAAATATAAATGAAGAATCTTCATGGTGTAACAATGTTGCAATCAATTACCATAATAACTTTATAACTAAACTGTAATGTAAGTTTTATCATTCTTTCTCATCTTTGATTTTTTCTAATTCAACAAGGACAACACATTTATATATAATTTAAAGACAAGAATTCCAAACTATCATAAAATATGTCCTTCAAATTAATCATGTTAAGATTGGATGGGAACTGCTCAATTCAGAGAGTGGATAAGTCTATTTCATCTTTTCTTGTAGAATCAGGGCTCATAATTCATGAGAACCATTTTGCTGGTCAAGATCTCATACCAACTAGTATTTTGAACAAATTTAGAATAGACTGAATGGGGAACTGTTCAAGAGCAGACAACTATTGTGGATACCACCCACAGCAGCTGTTCCCATAGTGTGTCCTGTCAAGACTGGTAAATAGAAAATCATGCAATCATTCATTTTTTCAGTTATTCTCTTTTGGTATTTATAACCAATTGTACTTATCTACCGTGACTGCATGTAAACATTAAATGTTAATATCCTACGACTGAAAAATATCTGTTTTTCAGACACACTGTTGTTGATATGAATAAATACCCTGTGTTTATATGAATAAATATCTGTGTTTAACATATTAGACTATGGTCGTGGTCCAGTGATTAGTGGGCTGGACTTTAAACCCAGTAATTCCAGTTCTAATCTTGGTCGCATAATTTTGACAAGAATGTTGATTTTCCTCTATATATGGAGATGTTACTGGCTAGTTATAGAAGGGTAAGTTGGCACTCGATAGAAATCAGTCCATGAACACTGGTCAGGTGAACCAGCTGCTGCACATATCTGAAAATTTTTTGAAAAAACAACAGAGTTAAATCCACCGGAAACAAATAAACTTACTGGTTCCTTGTCTTGGACACATTTCACATCTTCTCCCCCAGGCAGCACCAGCAGTACAACAACAGTCTGTCTGTGTGGTACGTGGAGTGTCACGTGCAGGTATACACATACCAGACACCAAGCTAGTGTAACAGTAATCTTCACGATAATCTAAAATATACAATACCCTATGTATTTCAAGTACACAGTACAACCTCCCAGTGCGGCACACACTTGAGCAACAATCTTCCTGCAACAAGAGCATGATTTTTCCCACTGCACGATTTAACTATTAATCTAACCTCACCAGAGCAAAAACCTCTCAACAGCAAAATATCTGCTACTCCCAAAGGGTGTTGCTTTGGAGAGATTGCTCTGTATTCACAAAAAGTAACACAACTGGCTAAAAATTCATGAAAACAGATGACAAAACAGATGTCAAAAGAGCAATGCAGATTCAATAGATGTATAACTTACTGGCTTTAAGAACTGCAAGAAAATCAAGATGCATTATGGTCATGAATGCCAATTTAACTTGACTTGAAAACTGGATGGGAACTGTTCAATTAGCTCAAGGGCAAGCAAGGTTTATTTCACATTTTATGGCTGAATCAGGGGATATAAAACAGGAGGTGTTAACTAGATATCATGCCTATTAACATATTGATTAATTTTGGTGAATGCTGAATGAAATGATAACGGAACAATAAGATCAATGACATTTACCAAAGTAAACATTTCTTCTGATTTTTTATTTATAGGACAATTTAATAACTAAATTTCGACATTCTAGTCTCCACACTAATTATTAAAATGTCTTAAGATGATTACATATAGCACTTAATTAAAATTTGACAAGAGTCGCTTTTGACATATGTATGTTATATAATCTGCACCTAAACATTTTTTCCCATCTTGGCTTGTTCTGTATCCATACGGACAGTGACATCTGTAGCCACCCTGTGTATTACGACATTGTCCGGGTCCACATATCTCTGGCTGTTCACGACATTCATCAATATCTGTAGTATAAGACAATATGTGTACACAGTCATAGTAAAAGTATATCACTTAACTGAAACTTCTTACAATATAATGTGAAATGAACAATACAAACTTTGGGGTTCAAATTTTAAAATGCATGCCCAACTTGTTTTGATAGACTAGAAGAAGTGTTACCTGACCAAAACGATTAGGGTAGGTAGGTAAACTTTTCTTTCTTATCTTTGTTTCTAAATACACCTCTTGAACTATAAAAGTAGTTTTTCCGCAATTATTTTCAAAATTTGGAGCCATTTCCAAAAATACAATTAGTAGAGTAACCATAGATATGGTAACTATCTTTGTCATAGCCTAATCTGTTAATAGTGATATATCTACTTAATCAATCAGTAGTTCAGTTCTGAATTGGCAGGCCAGTTGACCTTCTCAATATTTCAAAGATATAATGAATGTGATCATATTTGTGATCCTTATACCTGTACACTGATCCCTACTAGTCTCCCTGTACCCTTCAGGACAAACACACATGAATGTACCAATCAGATTTTTGCATGAATAGCGACAGTTATTGACTGGGGTCTCACATTCATTTACATCTGAAATAAAATGAATTGTTTCATTATAGTTTGGGTGTCAATTTCCAATGTAATCAACAAATTTTCATACCAACTAACGGTATGTATAGAACAGACTACAATAACCAGTCTCATACAGAAACCAGTCAATACAGTAACCAGTCTATGTAGTAACCAGTCTATGTAGTAACAGTCTATACAGTAACCAGTCTATACAGTAACCAGTCTATACCGTAACCAGTCTATACAGTAACTAGTATATACAGTAACCAGTCTATGTAGTAACAGTCTATACAGTTACCAGTCTATACAGTAACCAGCCTATACAGTAACTAGTATATACAGTAACCAGTCTATGTAGTAACCAGTCTATGTAGTAACATTCTATACAGTAACCAGTCTATACAGTAACTAGTCTATACAGTAACTAGTCTATACAGTAACCAGTCTATACAATAACCAGTCTATACAGTAACTAGTCTATACAGTAACCAGTCTATACAGTAACTAGTATATACAATAACCTGTCTATACAGTAACTAGTATATACAGTAACCAGTCTATGTAGTAACCAGTCTATGTAGTAACATTCTATACAGTAACCAGTCTATACAGTAACTAGTCTATACAGTAACTAGTCTATACAGTAACCAGTCTATACAATAACCAGTCTATACAGTAACTAGTCTATACAGTAACCAGTCTATACAGTAACTAGTATATACAATAACCTGTCTATACAGTAACTAGTATATACAGTAACCAGTCTATGTAGTAACCAGTCTATGTAGTAACAGTCTATACAGTAACCAGTCTATACAGTAACCAGTCTATACCGTAACCAGTCTATACAGTAACTAGTATATACAGTAACCAGTCTATGTAGTAACAGTCTATACAGTTACCAGTCTATACAGTAACCAGCCTATACAGTAACTAGTATATACAGTAACCAGTCTATGTAGTAACCAGTCTATGTAGTAACATTCTATACAGTAACCAGTCTATACAGTAACTAGTCTATACAGTAACTAGTCTATACAGTAACCAGTCTATACAATAACCAGTCTATACAGTAACTAGTCTATACAGTAACCAGTCTATACAGTAACTAGTATATACAATAACCTGTCTATACAGAAACTAGTATATACAGTAACCAGTCTATGTAGTAACCAGTCTATGTAGTAACATTCTATACAGTAACCAGTCTATACAGTAACTAGTCTATACAGTAACTAGTCTATACAGTAACCAGTCTATACAATAACCAGTCTATACAGTAACTAGTCTATACAGTAACCAGTCTATACAGTAACTAGTATATACAATAACCTGTCTATACAGTAACTAGTATATACAGTAACCAGTCTATGTAGTAACCAGTCTATACAGTAACTAGTCTATACAGTAACCAGTCTATGTAGTAACCAGTCAATACAGTAACCAGTTTATACAGTAACCAGTCTATACAGTAACTAGTCTATACAGTAACCAGTCTATACAGTTACCAGTCTACACAGTAACCAGTCTATACAGTAACTAGTCTATACAGTAACCAGTCTATACAGTAACCAGTCTATGTAGTATGTAGTAACCAGTCTATTCATTAACCAGTCTGCCTTACTAACCTTCACAATGTATGCCATCTTCTGCTAGTTGATAACCCATAGGACATACACATGTAAAAGATCCTTGTAAGTTTGTACATCTAAATGCACATTGATTCAACTGACTGTCACATTCATTGATATCTACAAATAAAAATAACATTATGAAACAGTTTTGATCTTTATATGTCCATGCAATCATTTTTCATGTCAAGATCAATAAATTATTCAATTATCAATTGATAGACTTCAGTAAATGAAGTAATTTTCCATCCAGGGAAAGTCTTTGAACATAGACTCCTTACATTAACCATAGGTAAAATTAGATATAATTCAAATCCCTGATTAGAAGGGGCAAGAGAAGTGTAAGGAACAAGAGGGTAAGAAAATATAAGCACTTACAATCAATATCATAATTATAAAGTGCAAAAAAATCATAATATAGTCAACAAGTTACGCATACATGGCCTTACCTTCACAAATTTCGTCAGGACCAGGTGAAAATCCATCATCACAGGTACAAGAGAATCCACCAACATTATTCACACATGTACCATTACCACAAGCACCTTGAATCTCACATTCATCTTTGTCTATAGGATTAAAATATATCTATATATTAACACTGCATTCCATTACAAATAATATTTATTTGGGTTTAAAGGGGTTCTTCAACAATGTTTCAGTTATATATGGTGGCTGATTCACCTAACCAGATACCTGGACTGTATATAACCTTTCTACAAGGAACTGGCAAGTTCTCCGCATGTCGTAGAAAATGGATATTTTTGTCGACGTTTCATAGAAAAATATACCACAAATCAAGCGCACTTACCATTGGAACACAGCCCCGTTACAAACAATATAGGTATAATTTTCAAAGTTAGAAATATATAGGATAACGATGTTAAACAATTCAGTTACAATTATTTTGACAACGGACAGAAATACATTAATTTGCAAGTGGTAAACAGTCATGTAAAATCCAGGTCAAATCTTTAATAAAGATATTCAACACACAGACTATATTTATGTTGACTGTTTTGTATAGGTGCAAAATTAGGAAATTATAAAAAAAATAAATAGAAAAGTTATCAATGAAAAAGTGATTTGAGCAAGTCATTATGTGTAATATACAATACACGACTTACCAACACATTCTACCCCTAACGAATTAAGAACATATCCTGGGTTACACTCGCATCTAAATGAACCATCAGTATTTATACATCTCCCATTCTTACACAGTAATGGTTCCAACATACATTCATTAAGATCTACAAAATAAAAGTCAATACAGATTATTCCATAGCTTTAATGAAAGCAAGAGAAGTACAGTCAAACCTGTGTTAGCAACCATCTCTGAATACTGGCCTCCTGTCATTAAAGGCCATAATTTTGTCTTTCAAAAGGATGACCTTTGTTCACAGGTTTGACTGCAGTTCAGACATTTGTGAATCAAATGGGAGAGAATATTAAATAGCCATCCATATATGGAGACATGTTTGTTGATGAACAAATAAACTATGTGATTCTAAATGAACTATCACCAACACTTGTCACAAGTCAATACATACATGGATACACATTTCATACAGAATGCAGCATTTATTAAACTTTAGCAAAATCATCATTTATAATTAAGTTTTATTTAAAGCTTTAGTTTTGCAAAATGTATCAAATTCAAGCTTTAATGATATATCATATCTAGATCTAGATTAGAACATCTATGCTTAACAACAAAATCAAACATAACAAATCCTATCTTAAATCAGGAAAAAAATGGCTGTATTAAATACAAAAACAGCTTATATGTCATGTGCTTTGCTAAGAACATAGGATGCAGGATGTGTAATATCATTTGAATAAGATTTTTATAGAAGAGTCTGGTGATAAAAAGATCGAATAAGAAATTATAAGAATTTTTGTACTAAATACCTTTTTCACCACTAGGCCCCCTGTCTCCACCATCACAGAGGTCATCATAAGCTTCTAAAATACAGATAGTTTTACATAGCATATATCATTATCCAGACTTCATATAAAAACAATCCAATACACCTGCAGCCTCGGGGCCGCAGGTAACAAGAAGTGTTTGTGAAACACAGATACTCTCTAAGTAAAGGCCAACTGGATAGTAAGACCTTGACCTTTGACCTAAAAAAATCAATAGGGGTCATCTACATATGATGACCATCCTTCCTGCCACATACGAGGGGCTGAGGCCAAATAGTTCTCTAGTTATTGCCAAGACAAGGTTTGGTTACAGACAGACCGGCCAACATGTGCAAAGCTACATATATCCCCTTTCCTTTGAAAGGGGGCGTGTTGATAAAAGAGAGCTTGGTGGTTTAGTGGTTCTGGTCTTAGACTTGTAATCACAAACCCCTCACCACTACAAGTTCAAATATCTACGGGAACCAGAAAACTTTTATCTTTGTGAGAAATTGTCCAGCTAGCTTATGTCCTGCTAATGTTATAGTGGTTCAAAACAGGCATACACTGGGGTCTTCCTTTCCTCTGGAATACTCGCCATTTGTCCCGGGCTGATGGGATGGTATTAAACACTAGTGAAAAATAGTGATAAACCCAAACTTAAAAATCCTAGGTGGATTGATTAGCTTGGGAGGCCCTGTACTCTTATCATCTATAGTAACCCCCACCCATGCATGGCCATGATAATCAAGTTTGATTGGTTGCCATTATTGTAAAAGAAGAAGAAGAAGAATGATACTGTTAAGAATAACCATCATATCTACATTGCCTTTTCTAGAATAGATAGGCATACTTACGATCACCTTTGAAGGGACAAACTTCACATAACCGAGAACCTATGTAAGACCAGGCAGCCCCTGATGTACAACAACATTCTAATCTTGTCATATTCATAGGACGTGGATTCTGACACACACCTCGTCTAAATTCACGATAACAGGAACCTTGTCTTAAATCTGAAATAACGAGGAAGATGAGAATAAAAATGTTCTAATACATGAAAAGCAGATATACATTTAAATAATCATCACATAATGTTTAACTTCATACAATGATAAGAATATAACGTCGTGAGCTTAATCTTAATTATGGATGTTTGTCATGGAAAGAAACAAAAATAAGCGTGGGTCCCGGCTTTCCTTGTAAAAGCTGTCAAAACGTTTAAAGTTGGGGAACACTACAACGAAAGCAAGGTTCCCGGAAAGCATGTGAAGATTAGAAGGAAAGCCGGGACCCACGCTTATTTTCGTCACTACCGTCAATCGAAAAGATGGCGAGTTCACTACCTTGGAGTATTTCATACACTCAGTAAAGGCAAAAAATGAAGATTTTTCCTTCAACAGGTTTGCGTTGTTTGATGGGTGAAATTGAAAAATAACGTCTTTAAACGTATAAAAATCACGAAATCGAGTGCCTATGATTAGCCTATGACAAATACCTTGTAAAGATTGGATTGAAACTGTTCAAGACAGAGGCCAGACAACTATAATGAATGCAGCCTGTGAGCCCATCACAGATTTCCCATATCATGTCTTGTCAAGATGGGCATACAGAATGTTTAGAATATAACTTACCAACACATCGTCTACCATCATCAGACAATATGTAACCACTAGGACAGACACATCTAAAACCTCCTTCCTCATTGATACAATCACCATTTGCACAAATATCTGGTATACTTCTACATTCATTGAAATCTGAAATATATACACATTATATATATCATCTCATAAACTGATCTATCAACATATAATTTGCGCAGACTTTACAGTAAATAAAATACAGTTTAACCTCTCAATAACGGCCCTCTCTAGAGCAACAACTCAAAAACTAGATCGGTGACCCCCAATTTTTTTTGCTTAAAATGATTCTCTGTTATCATATGCTATGATCATGCAAAGTTTAAAAAAAATTATGTTGTACAATTTTCATTCCGCCCCTATGATGTCTATGTAAAAACTGTAGCAAACTATCTTAAGCTAAAAACTTCTCTATCCCATTCATCAGTAGCATTTGCTCACATCAACAAATAGTATTTACCTTCACAAGAATCTCCACTTGATGTCAGCCTGTATCCATCAAAACATGTACACTGGTAGGAACCATCAGTATTCCTACACATACCATTTCTACATATACCATCAATCTCTGAACATTCATCTAAATCTGTAAACAATCAGTAAAACATACAGAAGTGTATACAATCTAACCTGTGTTAGTGGCCATCACCGAATAAAGGCCAAGATCATGAATAAAGGCCATTTTTTAAAAAAAACATCAAATATTTAGAACAAAACAATCTTCGAATAAAAGATTTTCAATAACAGTAGAATACAGACATAATATATTCCTAGGGTCCTGACTTATTACTTCATTACACCAACATGTCACATAGAAGGACAACTTTAAGGACAAATAAATTATTCATTGTATCTGATTCTTTGCTATATCCGAAAGTCATTAAACCCATGTTTTACTGTACCTGATTCTGTGAAGTTGTACATAAATGCAGACTTAATGAATATGAAAATAACAAGAAATGTGTCCTAAGGGCATGAATGTCCCTGCTGAGAGTTAAGTTAAAAAGGGGTCACATAACTCATGTGAAAATGTTTTAAATTTAACAGAAATCAAACTTGACCTGTATTTTATTATTATACAGCTTCATGTAAAATATGAAACCATTCCATGAAATATTTCTTGAATTATCGCTTGGAAATCAAAATTTGAAAAGGACGGCCAGGAGTAACACTTAATGCCCAGTATATGCATCAGTTTAAAACTCACCTCGACAATTCATTCCATCCAAAGAAGATGTGTAACCTGGAAGACACTCACAGATAAAACTACCTGGAGTGTTTAGACATCTTGCGTTCATACAGATGCCGAAGAAGTCACGACATTCATCAATATCTACAAATGATGTGGAGTAAAAATAGCCTGATTAGTTATAATCCAAAGGACAGAGGATAGGAATAAAAGCTTTTCTATCATAGGTACATGTACTGACACGGACGTGGACATTTTGCAATGACTAAAACAACAAAGTGACTAAGAAAAAGATTTAAATGTCAGTTAATTCAATTGATACAACTTTCAATTAGTATGTCAGGCAGAATATCACAATTTTGTGAACATTATGTAATTTTCAAGATTAATTGGGTTGTACTAAGTGTTTCATTTATATTAAATATATATAATGACCTATTTTTGCTGAAAAGCCACTAGTTGGAAAATGATTCCAGTACCTGTTCATGTACAATATATTTTTATTTGGGTGATTTTTAACTGGCGTTTAACAGACAGAACCATTTCGCCACTTCCCAACATTAATGGTGTAGGAAGATAATAGATGAACACTTTGGTACAATCACAACCTTTTGTATGCTAGCTGGTCTGTTGCCTTATATGTAAAATTTGCCTGGTCTCAAGTGGGATTCAAAATAACAGTGATAAGGGGCTAGTGATTACTAGTCAGAGACCACAACCACTCGATCACAGAGTACCAAGTGATTTTTCAAATGATTTTTCAATTGAAAGTACTACCTACCTTCACAATCTTCATTAGCTGACAGTCTGAATCCTGGATTACAGTGACATTCATACCCTCCAATTCTGTTCTCACATGTACCATTTCTACACAGTCCAGGCTGTAGCTGACATTCATCCACATCTGTTTATACATCATAAATAATATGTTAAAATTCTAACAAAATTTCAGATATGGTTGTATTTAGAATAAAATTACTTAACTATACACTACACAAAAAATGCATAAAACTGGGCAAATCTTTTATAAAGTTGCTACATTAATGAAGACCTGATTGACTAACTGTTGTAAAACAGAAGTTGAAAGCAGAAGTCCACCCTTGGCCAAACAAACATTGTGATAGTTTTTACCAATTTCTATTAAAAAATGTGATATGAAAAACCAAAACTATCAATACAATATTGATAAGAAATTATACCGACTGAACTGTTTTGGACAAGTAATTGAATTGTAATCACTCAAAACATTTTCTCTGTTTTTACAATACAGTTAAAACAACAACAGCACGTGTTAGAATTATTTTATGTTTCTCAATGTTTCGGCATTGTGCCTTCATCAGAATAATACATAATAATCATTTTTTTCTCTGATTTTACAGTAATTCTAATATCCTAAAATATCTCACCTAGACAAGAATCTCGTGTTGAAGAAAGCCTGAATCCAGATTTACATCTACAACTAAATCCACCATCCAAGTTAATACAATCTCCATTAGCACAGATACCGGCAATCTCCTCACATTCATTACTGTCTAAAATATCAATATTCATATATCCATCAAAACTTTTCCAAAGTGTAAGTTGAAAAGTATAATTTTTTCAAACTTTCTAAATATCTTAAAGCTTTTTCTCAACTTTAATACCGGTACTCTGTACACGACATTCTTTTGCTTTTTCATATTTGTCACAACAATTAGAACAAACATTAGGTATAAGAAGTAACTGAAGCTAGTTCGGACATTATCTTGAATTGCTGTACACATAATTAAGACCCTTATAATCATTATTTGAGTGCAATTTATGAAGAAATTTAACACAAACAACATATTTGTACTTCCAATCACTGCCTTGAATGCTGTGCACATCCATTAGATTGATCTTTTTTATATCATATATTATTTACTCAAATTCATAATATAATTTAAGATTAATTTGTACATTCTTGGTGTAATCCATGCCATTGCGCAATAATAAAATAAAATATCTTTAAAAAGATCACTGAGTACTTAATTTTAGTAATTACTGGTAATAATCAAATTATATATCTAACTTAATTATTATAAGTGTATAATGTGACTTACCTATACATCTTCTACCATTTGGTGATAGTTTATAACCTTGTATACATTCACATCTATAACTGCCCAGTGTGTTGATACATACAGCATTTCCCTGACATGGGCTTCTTCTGTCTCTACACTCATCAATATCTAAAAGTAACAATTAATGTAAACTAAAACATTTAGTCTTTAATAATCAATACAGTAGGTTAAACACTGCTTTTTCAAAGCAATTTCAGTTAAATACTGCTACCGACACAAAACCAGTTTTCCTGGACTATATTCTAACCAGTACTAACTTACCCTTTCAAAAGAAGCCAGTAGCTTCTCCATGTAGTAAGGACTTTTGTCAAAGTTTCACAGAAGGGTATGACCTGCCGCGACCCGAGATCTGAACCCAGATCGTCCAATGCACATGAACCACAATATGGTCCAATCAATTCAGTACATCAAATTTTGTAAGAGTGCTAAGTTGTCACAAATACACCCATGAAAATGATCTGTTTTGATGGGAATTATTTGACTTAGAAAGAGACAAGGTTTATTTTATCCTCATTTGCTGAATCAGCCGAATTCAAAAGCGTCATCAGAGGCGTTAATAATTTAGATATTTTCTCTACCAGTAAGTTTGGTGAAGTATGAATGGAAATTATTCAACTATGAGATCTGACAACTCTTGCAGACAATCATAACCTAAGTGCACCTCATCAAAATCTGCGTTTGAACTGACTATTTGTTCTATATACGTATGATGAACATTTTGTCAAACATTTTGTGATTTGTCAAAGTATTGAGTAACAGATAAATAACTAATACTCTATGTCAAGATATCATAAATAAACACACGTTAAACAATCAAGTGACATCTATGGAAAGATGAACTATTACTCAGTTTCCAATTTTTTACATTACACATACTCGTGCGTAAATATCTACATAAAATGTACCTTCACATCTTTTACTGACTCTGTTATAACGGAAACCTTTTCCACATTCACACAGGAAACCTTCCTCCGTGTTTGTATCAATACATCGACCATTTTCACACAAGAATGAATACAACTCACATTCATTTGTTTCATCTAAAAACACGAAAACATCTTAATAAAGCATATCCCAATACATCACATTTAAAGACCTTCTAAGATAAATTTCTTCAGACAAATTTTATAACCAATATCTTGACATAAGATTGATTGTTCAGACAAAATTAACTCATGCTTTCAAAATCTGATAGACACAACTTATTGTGAATGTCAACATTTTGACAAACATTCGTTCTATTCCACTAGATCATCAATGTGTGATCAGAGTTGACATTGAATTCACCAATCATCCAGTGATGCAAAGGGATTACATCAATATTATCCTATTTCCAAAGGGGGGTGGGGGGGTGCAAGGATCTCAAATACAACCAACCGATTTAGCTGCTTAGAAAGGAGATTGGGCTGGATAGAAATCTCGAAGTTTTGAAAATATTGCTGGAAAAATGCAGGCCTATTAGTCTGGCTTTTGGGTCTGCTGGCCACACCCTTATTGAGAACCCTGGGTTGATTACCTATTTCTTACAATGTATTTCAACTTCTGCAGTAAGTTAGTTCATACACCACAGGTCTGGTACAAATTAAGTGATCCAGGAATAAAGGTTCAATATAATTTCTCTAACATAGCTATACAAACTTACTTCTTGTCTCTAATGGCTTACAAAGATCCAGATATTCACCTACAAGGAAAAAAACATACAAACTGTGAAAAAGTGATATATCTCAACAGCAATTCTGTCTTCAAGAATTTAGAGAAGTTTATAAAAATGCAAAATAATAGAGATAACAATATGGAAAACAGAATAAAATATCTCATCAGTACACAACAGATAGTGAAGCCTTGAGCATTCATTGATATAGATCACATACTTTTATACCACAAACATTCAGAGAGCTAAGTGATAAACTTATCAGAGTCCTATGAGGCAGACAGTTCATCTAACCATCATTCCTGGGAAGAACCAGTACTAGACTCCCATCCTCCATTAGTAACTGCCTACTTTCTCACATTAAGAGACATTATAAGTAGCTGAGCTCGAACCCATGACACTCTATCAGTGAGAGGTTATAGTGATTTGAAGTCAGTGACCTTAACCATTCGACCACAGAGGAAGTTCAACAACTTCAAGAGAATGGAAGTATGCAGTTGACAATGACCCTTGATGAAACAAATTAAAACATTCAAAAGCCTTGTATGGAAACAGAATTCAAATCATTTCAGCACAATAAGCTAACATACTATATTACAGATATTACAGTTTAATATAAAGAGATTACGTTCAGAATTAAAGATCTGACTTAATACTTACGTGAGTTTCTTACAGGACAAGGTTCACATGGAGTTCCCCAACCTTGACCTAAAGTTCCAATACAACAACACTGTCTCTTTGTCACTTGTGTAGCTAATTGATGTTCACATCTGAGAGGTCCACCTCTTCTACTTGCGTTAAACAAAGCAGCATAACAAACATCCTTCCTCATATCTGTATAATTTAACAATAGAAAATTAAAACTGGTTGTAAACACTTATGGACAAAGCCTTGTCTGGTCGGCAAAAGACATCTTTTTTTGTTTATAATAGAACGTCAATAAAAATGGTACCATTGGAAAGAAGACGCTATGAGTTATTCATTGGTACAACTTGCTAAAACAGTTTCAATGAAAGACATTTTAAAGTAAACCCAATTACAGAGATGCGGCTTTTCTGAATTTACGATAACCAAGGAAACCCAATCAGGACACAACTTTAGTCCTTCAGTATACTTTAATTTACAAAAAAATACATACCGTAATGCAGACTTCAAAAGGTTGCAGTAAAAATTAATATGTACTTTTAAGGCATACAGATCACTAAACATTCACAGAAAGCAAAACTAACAAAGAATCACATGTGTTCATTGTACATTGGTGAATCTATTTCATTGACAAATGATAATCCTTTACGATCAACATGAAGACTTAATAAAAACATTTTGTGTCTCCCAATGCTCTATGATCAACAAAACACAATTTTTCCAAATATGTCAACATCAAATTTATTTTATGTAACCAGTGTAAATCAAATTTGTAAGACAAGTTTACATTCAATGTCTCAGTTCATACAAGTCTGAAAACACAAGCATCTTATTTATCTGTTGTTGACAGCTACGGTCATTTCAGAGCCGCGTCAGAAAGAAGGGAGATAAGACTAAGAAGATACAGTGCAATACCACAAGACCACAAATCACGCCAGTAAATACTATAGACTGGAAAATGACAATATGAATAAGGTAGCCAATCAAAAATGTTTGGAGAACTC
Source organism: Lutraria lutraria (assembly GCA_964023205.1). Classification (NCBI taxonomy): domain Eukaryota; kingdom Metazoa; phylum Mollusca; class Bivalvia; order Venerida; family Mactridae; genus Lutraria; species Lutraria lutraria. The sequence goes on from OZ026845.1 coordinate 10,637,621, forward strand.
AGGAAAAAAGTTGTTCTACTGATTCATTTATGGAATATCTGTAGTTAATTGTAAGGACATTGCTGAACTTACCCATACAACCTTCACCTGGCATAGGCATATATCCATCTGGACATAAACATGAGAAGTTGCCTATGCTGTTAACACACGTACCAAGACCACAGTAACCAGGATTCTCTTCACATTCGTCTATATCTGTAATAAATTATATTACATTTAGTCTTTACCATTAAATCATAAATCAAACATTAGCAATGATATCAATAAAACACTAGTAATAAAAACAGACATTCTCTCAAAATAAAATCTCCTCAAATTCAATTTAATAATACTTTTCTTACACATATTCAAATTCATTGCTTTCATAATTTCCATGTCTTGATAATTAATGTACCTACATTGTATGATAAGCCATCAGCTAGGGTTTTACATTCTTTAAATTTAGTCTTGGAGTCCTTGGGACTCTAGTTTCTGTTATAGTGGGGTCCTGTCATGAATTTATTTATTTTTACCAAAAAAAAAAACAATCAAAGATCTTTTTTTCAGTGTAGGAAAATACCTTGTTAAATCAAATCTTACTCAGTGATCTCCCTTACTCCGCAAGTATATCTTAAGACAAGGCTGTGTCCCACAGAACCAAATTCTGACATTTTTAGGTGTCCTGGGTAGAATCTGGTTATTAGAATCAGCAGACAAATATCCATAATTTTCATATTATGTTTCCAGAGAACTTGTTTTATATTATACCCTGCTTATTAGTAAAATTAGGTACGTCCAACACTGTATCTGTGTGTTCCAACCCCCACTGGAACAAGTTAGGAAGCTGGTCCAGCTAGCTTACTTCTATCCAGGTCTTAACCCAGTTAAAACTGGTAAGTTACCAAATGACTCAAACTGTTGGTGCAACGGTAAACCCTCGTTTAATCAAAATTCTGAAAGTACTCATGTGAGTTGAACTTAACAAAGTAGGTTTCAATTCATGACCTCAGAAATAAATATTTTGAATTGGAAGCATTTTCATGGTTGATGTAGACAACAGAAGTAGAACTTGGGTCTACATAAAAAATTTACCTGCCCAGCATGTGATGGCTTTAGTGGAGTTGAACAAAATTCAACTCACAAAAACAACAAATATATATCTGACTTACCAACACATTCAAGAGATGACTCATCAAATCTATGTCCAGGAGGACAAATACACACATAACTACCAAATGTATTCTTGCATTGACCATTTGCACAAATATCAGGGAACAACTGACACTCATCAATATCTAAAAATCAAAATTATAAATATCTTAAACAAGTATAGACTCTGCTGAACAGTGATTAATAGTAATTATTAATTAACTGTTCAATAATAGGCGCGTCTTCACTTCAAAATGCTTGGCTGATATGAAGTTCTCCAAGACATTATGAACACAAAACTTGGCCATTATGAAAAAACTCGGCTATTATGAGATTCCGTCATTCTGATTGGCTGTCCAGCTCGTCCATCATGAAAAACTCGGCTATTATGAGATTCGGTCATTCTGATTGGCTGTCCAGCTCGGCCATTATGAAACCACTGCTATAGTCTATATAGTTAATTAATAAAATTGTCAATAAGCAAGTGTTTTCATAATGGCCTTGTTATTGGCTTCAGACAGTCATATTAGCCCTCGGCCTTCGGCCTCAGGCAAATATGACGGTCTTCAGCCCAATAACAAGGCCGTTATGAAAACACTCACTTATTAACATTATAGTAGATACTATGTCAGTCTGATTAACATCAAATTCATTGTAATCAGGTTGTTCAAATAAAACAACAAAAAGACCCAATTTGTACATTTAGCATTGAATCACACATATATTGCTAATTCTGACATTGACAGTATGTCAAACGATATTCAGCAAATTGCAAATTGAGGAACTAACATTCATAAGATTACAAAGATATGGCCATCAACGAAAGGACAACAAAATCCCATGAAAATTCACAGAAATAGTTTCTACAATTCATGTCAGACATTCAGTAATATTTACTGTACAACTAGATTACAGCAAGATTAAGTTTGAGACAAAATAAACTGTTCAGTTTAAACATATTTCATTGCTTTGAGTTTCATATTCATATAACAGTTTGTTTGTTTTACGCCCCTTTTCAACAGTCATAGTCATATGAGGCGGACAGTTCACCTTACCATCGTTCCTGGGAAGAAGAACAAGTACTAGACTTCCATCCTCCGTAAGCAACTGCCTAGCTACTACCTCACATAAAGAGACATGGTCGGTAACTAGGCTCGAACCCACGACCCTCTATCAATGCAAGGTTACAGTGATTTGAAGTCAGCGACCTTAACCATTACATTACTTAGAATAAATATTTACAATTTTAGCAAAGGTACCATTCCAAAATTTCTAAAAACTAAGCAATGCGTCTCTCCATATTAAAAATTACATCAATGATCATGGTGAAAAATAGTAAGTGTGATAGGACTAGATAAATGAAGTGTATATAGATCTACCTTCTGGTAGCAGAGTATTGGTGTTAGGTACAAAACCATCCTCAGCAATACATAAGTTCTGGTACTCTTCTGAAATAAAGAAATAAGATGGAATGAAACATACAGTATCTTTCAAATAGAAATTAAATTCACTTTTGAATAAGAATGAGAATATAATTATTATCATGTTTATTCTATTATGCTATAAAATTGAGATTTTTTTCAAATTTAAATATACACATGAAATTCTATATAGTTCAATATTTTCTTAAGTTACAATACACTATGTTATATTTATTACAATAAGGGGTTTCAGGAACAGATTTTTTTCTTTTTATGAATTTCTTGACTGAATCAGTCAACATTGTTTTCTTGAACAGAATTTTTTAATAACACAATCTCAGAATGTGATATTTATATTATAATAGCACTAATTAATCAGACATAAGTCATAAAAAAACTTACAGGAAGGGAAATAAATTCATGAACAAAAAAAGATTTACCTGTATCATTTCTTGGGCAGAGGTCACAGAATCCATCATTCTCTCCCCAGCCCTTGCCAATAGAACAACAACATTTTCCTCTTGTTATATCACGGGCGATAATTCTGTCACATCTTCCTGTACGTCTCTGTTGTGTGACATCATAATAACAATAACCTCGGCGTAAATCTTAAAAACAAGCAAAATAACTGTAAACATCAAAAACATTTACCTCGGAGTAAATCTTGAAACAAGCAAAATAACTGTCAACATCAAAAACATTTACCTCGGAGTAAATCTTGAAACAAGCAAAATAACTGTAAACATCAAAACAACATTTACCTCGGAGTAAATCTTGAAACAAGCAAAGTAACTGTAACATCATTTTGGCCCTAAATACAGCATAAAAAGGCCCAATTATAACTTGAGCTTGTCACTGTCATGACGAATACCCCCATATACTGCTTTGAGACAGCTTGTTCATGTCACAGCCCGATAATAGTCCTTTGACCTTCAAGAGTGATCTTCACCTTGTACTTAAGTTACTGCTCTGGGCTTAGCATGCAACACACCAGCCGAGAAAAAGTAAACTCCATATTTGATCTTTGACCTTCAAGTGTGACCTTGACCTTGGAGGAACAGGCTTGAATCTTGTGGGCTACATGTCGTCTAATGTAGATGAATCATAATGCCAAGTTATTTTGAAATCCATCAAAATAAATAAACAACAATGATACAGCCGAAGAAATGCGACGGGACAGGGCATTTAACGTGAATCCAGTATAAACCCCACAATTGATAGGGGATGGTGGTATAACAACATACATTATACAGTAAAATTACCTATACAGCCTGATCCTGATGGGTTAAGTTCATAATTAGGTGGACATATACACTCATATCCACCAATATTGTTCACACACGTACCAAACAAACAATTCTCTATGTTATCACATTCATTTATATCTGAAATAAAAAAAAAACAATGTGAGTACTGAGTACCAATATGTGACCCTAAAATTATACAGTAATTAAGGGCTGGTTGGAGTCTGATGGACTTAGATAGTGGACAAGATCACTTTCATCACTTTTAGTGGAATAAGGGGCAGTGAATCAGGAGTGCAATAAGAGTAAATAATCAAACTCAGCTGAAATATTATGCCCCTAAAATGTTTTGAACAAGTTTGGTGAAGATTGAATTTGAACAGTTCAACTTTTCTTCTAACGCCTCAGTCAACATTACATGTCTCAGGTGAACATTACGTTCTATCACCCTATGTGGGATGTGATATTTATATAATATAATACTTCCTGTTAGATAGATATAAAAACATGGAAGAAAATGTTATGACACTCATACCAACAGCCTGTATATTTTCTAAATTTGCTACACCGATCTTGTTAAGGGGGGATGTATCACGCAGAATAAATGAACAATACAGTTATAGTAAAAAAACATTGTGTTTAGTTAGGAATTTAAGGAAGAACATATAAAGCTCTAGGCTGGAAAATAAATTAGGCCTAAAAAATGTTTGTTTCTGGTAATACGCTCATAATAAGTAAGGTAGGTAGATTGGAGAGTTCTTTTTTGCCTTTGTTTCTCTCTATGTACAGTGTGTGGAAAGGTAGAATAAGTGAAGAAGTGGATTTTCCGTTCCTCAGGCTGATAAGTCTAGGGTTGCAGGAGAAAATTAGGGTAGGTCAGGTGACCAGAAACAACCCATTTTTTTCTGGCCTTATGATGCTCTACCCACTACTGACCTGTACAGTTGCCACCAGTAGAATCTAACTCAAATCCTTTATCACAGTTACACCTAAATTTGCCAGGTTGATTTTCACACTGTCCATTGGTACAAAGTCTGGAGAAAACTTCACACTCGTTGATATCTGACAATATAAAACATAAAGAATATAAAACATGAGCAATATAAAATCTTTTGAAGCAAGACCAGGTTTTAGTCAGCATGAAATATATTTTGAACAGTATGAAAGATCATACTCCAGTCAATGGTCAGAAAGAGGTTTTTGTGATTAAAGTCAATGTGAACTTGCCCTCAAAATCAATAGGGGTCATCTACATGTGACAACCTCCCAACCAAACCTGAGAAGCTTAGGCCAAATAGTTCTCTAGTTATTGGCTGGACAAGGTTTGGTTACAGACAGACCGATCAATATGTCCAAAGGGCCATACTAGCTCTGGGTATAGCACAAGGCCACTAATCAGTCATTTAAGTTTAGATCAATTCAAAGTACAACTAAAACAGACTTACCCTCACATTCCTTCTCGTCTTCAGAAGCAGCAAATCCCATCTCACAGACACATCTAAAACTGCCAGGGAAATTATAACATTGTCCATTCTGACATAATCTAGAATCCAAGGAGCATTCATCCACATCTGAAAAGTAATATCTATGCAGTGATTCAATCTCAATGGTTAAATTTCAAAACAAACTTACTTTCCAAATACAAAACTAGAGTTTTAACTAATTGTTTTGAAATCCATCAGAAAATAAATATGTTACAGTCCAGAAAAGAAATGGGATGTGATGTAACATTTATCATGATTCCAGTATAATTCCCATCACCGACAATGGGTGGGCGTATAATAAGAGATTGATTCTATAATCTCAGGTGTTGGTAGGTCTTACATTTTTTATATTTTTCCAGACGAGAATCCCCAAGAAATATTTTGATATTTAATTCTATGTTGCTGTCAACTAATTACCTTCGCAGACGAATCCATCGCCAGTAAAACCTTCATTACAAATACAAGCATAGCTGCCATCTTTGTTCACACACACAGCATCTGTGGAACACATGCCTTCACGACGACACTCATTCACATCTGCAATTATAGTAAAACATCTCTTAGAAATCACTTCAATATAACAGCAACCTCAATATTACAACCACCTAAACTTAATGATATGGTACAGTCAAACCTTTTTGTGGACATTTCTGAATAAAGGCCACCTTGTGAATAAAGGCCATTCTTTTACAAACGTCACTGATTTTTTAGAATAAAAAACCTCTGAATAACAGCCACCTGTCTGTCAACATTTTGTCTTTCCAAAGGGTGGCCTTTGTTCACAGGTTACTGTATTTCTTTATGTTTCAATCTAACAATAAGACCACCTCAATAATATGATCTTTTTTTTTCATGTCTGAAAGATGGTCTTAATATGAACGGCTTACTTCTCCTGAGACATTTTCAGGTTTGTTATTTAAAGACGTTTGCCACAGTTTTCACATTGACATATAGGCAGAATGAAAACTGTACAACATAATTTTTTTAAACTTTGCATGAGCATAGCATATGACAGAAACAGAAACATTTTGAGTGAAAAAAAATTGGGGGTCAGTTATATCATTTTTGAGTTATCTGCCCTTGAATTTGAATTCTCGCTTATTCTAGGTAATATCCAAACCACCACATACATAGCGTAGTTGTAAGTTGTTTGTGAAACATGGAGGAACAGGTACATACTGGTTGAGAACGGGTTGAAGTGAAATTTAATGGAACAAATCTAAATGATCAATATTCTTATCATCATGTAAAAAGATAACAACAAATAAAGTTGAGCAACATGTTGGTGTCTTACCTCTACAAGTAAAACCATCCCCTTCAAAACCTGGCAAACATTCGCATCTATAAGTACCAGGCAAATTGTAACAATTAGCATTAGTGTCACAGAGACCTTGTCCAGTGGTGCATTCATCAATATCTGAAAGTAAATACAGTTGTACATATTCCTTATCATAGGTAAACACAGTTGTACATATCTCTCATTACAGGTAAATACAGTTGGGACATATCTCTTATTTCAGGTAAACACAGTTGGACATATCTCTTATTTCAGGTAAACATGTTTGTACATATCTCTCATTACAGGTAAACACAGTTGGACATATCTCTTATTTCAGGTAAACACAGTTGTACATATCTCTCATTACAGGTAAACACAGTTGGACATATCTCTCATTACAGGTAAAACAGTTGGACATATCTCTTATTTCAGGTAAACACAGTTGGACATATCTCTCATTACAGGTAAACACAGTTGGACATATCTCTCATCACAGGTAAAACAGTTGGACATATCTCTTATTTCAGGTAAACACAGTTGGACATATCTCTCATTACAGGTAAAACAGTTGGACATATCTCTCATCACAGGTAAAACAGTTGGACATATCTCTCATTACAGGTAAACACAGTTGGACATATCTCTCATTACAGGTAAAACAGTTGGACATATCTCTTATTTCAGGTAAACACAGTTCGACATATCTCTCATTACAGGTAAAACAGTTGGACATATCTCTCATCACAGGTAAAACAGTTGGACATATCTCTTATTTCAGGTAAACACAGTTGGACATATCTCTCATTACAGGTAAACACAGTTGGACATATCTCTCATTACAGGTAAAACAGTTGGACATATATCTTATTTCAGGTAAACACAGTTGGACATATCTCTCATTACAGGTAAAACAGTTGGACATATCTCTCATCACAGGTAAACACAGTTGGACATATCTCTCATTACAGGTAAAACAGTTGGACATATCTCTTATTTCAGGTAAACACAGTTGGACATATCTCTCATTACAGGTAAAACAGTTGGACATATCTCTTATTTCAGGTAAACACAGTTGGACATATCTCTCATTACAGGTAAAACAGTTGGACATATCTCTCATCACAGGTAAAACAGTTGGACATATCTCTCATTACAGGTAAAACAGTTGGACATATCTCTTATTTCAGGTAAACACAGTTGGACATATCTCTCATTACAGGTAAAACAGTTGGACATATCTCTCATCACAGGTAAAACAGTTGTACATATCTCTTATTTCAGGTAAAACAGTTGGACATATCTCTTATTTCAGGTAAACACAGTTTGACATATCTCTTATTTCAGGTAAACACAGTTGGACATATCTCTCATCACAGGTAAAACAGTTGTACATATCTCTCATTACAGGTAAAACAGTTGGACATATCTCTTATTTCAGGTAAACACAGTTGGACATATCTCTTATTTCAGGTAAACACAGTTGGACATATCTCTTATTTCAGGTAAACCTGTTTGTACATATCTCTCATCACAGGTTAACACAGTTGGACATATCCCTCATCACAGGTAAACACAGTTGGACATATCTCTTATAGCAGAACAATGTTAGTTAAGCCTTAATTGGTATCACTTTTTAAACTTCAAAATGTCTTAACAATTGAAAATAAAATTCTACTATTTCTTATTACAAAAGCATTCAAAAAGATACAACAGGATTTTCTTATTGACTATGTATAATATATGCGTATACTGAGAAACATGGGATAATTATTAAGTTGATATATATAAATAATTACTGAACAACCTCTCCAGAGCGGCCCTCTCTTGAGCAACAACCTCCCTTCAACAATATTATGATTTTTTCCCCACTGAACAGTTTAACTATTTATTTAACCTCTCATTAGCAACAATCTCTCAGCAGCAACATAATTTTGCTACGCCAAAAGGGTGTTGCTTCGGAGAGGTTGCAATGTGTATTTAGTTATCATGATAAAGATACAAGGATACTTACCAGTACACCTGTAATCTACTTCTGATGTATCAAAACCATTGTTACATGAACAAGTGTAAGAACCATGATTGTTTACACAAACACCATTTTCACACAGTCGACTATTCTCATAACATTCATCAACATCTGTAATACATACATAATATGCATATATAAAGATCAATATTACTGCAAGTCTTCTTATCAATCAGGCCATCATTAAAAAATATTTTGTTTGCCATAATGCTACATACTCACCAAAATAGACCACTACCCTTTTTTGGCCTCTCAGGATTTTAAAAATATTTTTCATTAAAAATAGCATTCTGACATGTATTTTGGGTTAAATGTAAAAAAAATTGTAAAAAAAGAATTTCCTACCTACCTACCTACCCACTGAAAATTTTCTGCAAACAAACATATTTTTAAGGATGACCTCAACAGTTTAATAAAACAAATATAAAAACAAAACAAAAATCATGTTTATCTATTCAAAAATTAATCACATTCAATGATTGATTTTTTCAAGATTAATTAACTAAATTTTTATTTTATCAAGAAACAAGACAAGAACAGGAAAATGTTCCAATTAACAAAATAAAATACAATCAGTCAACTCAAGGGAAAGGACAAAAGTGGTTTTCTTAATGAAACAGTCCCTCAAATACAAAACCTGAGGTTGCAAATGACTTTACAGGGACATCATGTACAGTCAAACCTGTGAACATAAGTCACCCTTGGAAAAGAAAAAATATGGGCTTTATTGACAAATGCTTCTTATCTGGAGGTTGATTTAATCTATTTAAATAATCAATGACACTTTTAACAATGGCCTTCTTTCACAGGGTGTCCTTTATTCAGAAGTGGTCACAGACACAGGTCTAACTGAATATCAATGTATCTATTGAGATAATCACTTAAACAGTCAAAGTTATTTTGATGGACTAATAAATCATACCTATACACTGTTTCATGTCCTGGGAAGGTCTTAAACCACCAACACATGTACATCTGTATCCACCTGGTGTATTTGTACATTTACCTCCATTACATATCTCACTGTCCTCTTTACACTCATTGTAGTCTGTAAATAAACAAAAAGCTTTTTCATATTCTTAAATGTAAGGAATAAACTACTTTTCCAGTCTCCACAAATAAATTTTGTGTCAATTTTTAATGGACCGTCAGTGACTTAGATGGGCTCGGTCTTAGGAAGATGAACTAATTTGAAGACTGTCATTTCCCACCCTATCTCATTTCATAAAACCAATATTTTTCATACAATTCAACAACTGAATCAAAGAGAATGGATGCCTTCTATAGGTTATGGAATATTATAATAATTAAGTTCAACAACCTCAAAATTGATAAATCGAGGGTTCAACGCAACAGTGTCGTAACTCATATTGAAATAAGATCAAGTTAAGACAGTGTTGCGCTGAGCCCTCGAAATGTGACATTCACATAACAGGCTAATTGGGGTAATGCCAATTCGCCCAGGAGATAAGACCTTTCACTCCTCTGTCCAGAGTAATGTTTTATGACTTAAGTATAAAAATTGGACATAGACAACAAAAGAATTCTTCTAAAGAATTGGTTCAAATAGAAATATATTTAATAGCAAATTGGAACACATCTACCACAAATGAAAAAGCTAAAATCTAAAATCTTACCTAGACATGATCTACCATCAGGCTGTAGTATATATCCAATTTCACAACCACATGAAAAACTTCCGGCAGTATTAACACAAACAGATTTACATCCACCATTCTGATCAGCGCATTCATCAATGTCTAAAAGCAACATTTCGGCAATTAAGATTTCAAGGAATTTTCACAATGTCTGAATTAATGTCAAAGGTAAAGTATGTTAAGAAATAAATCTTAGAGTATTGTTTTATTATTACTTTAATGTAGCCCAATGTTGTGATGGGAAACAAATATCAAGCCTTTTACTTGTTCACCATAGTTTAAATGAATAAATAAACATAAAGTGCATGCATATACGCATATTTCAGTCATTAAGCTAAAAAAGAATTCATTTTGAATAAGGCTCTTGAAAGAGCAGCTCCTTTTTCTTATAAGATATTTCTTAGAAACTTCAATATTGATTGTTCTATTAAAATAATAACAAGAGTGCCGCAAGTGGTACATACGCTCCGCTGTTCAGTGGTTTAGTAAGATCTATCCACCTTCATTTTCCTACCTCTTATAGTTTTCGAGTTATGCGCTACATTAAAGTTATTGCACAGGCGCAGAAATCACAACAGCTAGACTTTTTCTTCGAAAACAGCTGAGCTAATAACTATAATAATTAAATGAGACTTTATTTATAGAGGCAACAAAGGCATATAGGCCCAATCTTCCAGCCCTGCATATTATGTAGACAATCATTGAGAAATATTAATTATACAAGACATCTTTACCAGTACAAGTGGTCCTGTCTGCATTAGATTGAAATCCTTGGTTACATCGACACTGATATCCTCCTAATGTGTTCTCACAGAATCCATTAGAACAAATACTACTGCTTGAAGAACATTCATCGATATCTGTAATTGTAAATCAAAGGGAAGTAACTACAAATTTAATACAGCTTTTCAACATGCATTATCTCTCTTGCATCATTTTCTTGTCATGAACTCAACGCATTTTTATGAATTAAATTTTTTATGGAATATCTTTCTTTATGAAAATCTGTTTTATTCTTTTTTAGCAGATGATTTGACGATTTATACAAAGAATGAAAACATGTGTTTAAAAGCATCAAGCAGCCCCTTTGAATGGAGTTCATGAATTTTTCATGAACAATTCTCTCATATTTCATGCTTAGTTCAAGAAGTATGAATAACAATTTGATAGGCGAATCGGCAATATGATTCAATATCTTACCAACACATTTGTACCCACTGTCTGTAACTCTAAGGTCAAGGCCAGGTGGACATTCACATTTATAAGAACCTTCAGTATTCACACATTTACCACCTCGACACATCACTTCTTCTTGTGTACATTCATTTATATCTGTATTGTAATAAACAAAATATGAAAACTTCATCTAAATTGATGTTAGTTAGCAAATTGTTTAAGTGAACAGGTAAGATTGTACTTTGAAGAAATTGTGGAATTATTGTTCATATCAAACTGATCAAATTGAATTGAAAGAAAACATTTGATATATTACAGAGACCAATTAGAAAAATATGTGTGCAGAAGTTGACACTAAAGCTGCATTGATATATTAATGGATTAGTGAATTTGAATTAGTCATATACAACTGCATATGGCAAATAACTAGGGGTGCAATGATGTGGCATAGCCCATATTGAGATATATTGCAATATATTCAATTACATGGGTTATGTGCTCAATTATTAAAGAAAATATTGCGGTACATAGATGTCATAATGCAGTATGTATCGTCCAGACATTGTATCACAATATACAGGTATATCGTTGCACCACTACAAATAACACTGTAGATAGATTAACTGTAACAAAAATAGATTCCTTGTATTTACAGTATATACATATTAATAATAATTTTAGTATTATCTTTCCAGACAATTTAATCACACATAGAAACGGTGTAAACCTTACCCATACACATCTGGGCAAGCATGACCGCCTCGTATCCCTCATTGCAGACACATTTAAATGCACCGGGGGTATTCACACATCTACCATTAGCACATAAAGCTGTCGAGATTCTACATTCATCTATGTCTATAAGATTAACAACAATACTCATTTACACATTACAGTAGAATTCTATTATAGTGTTTTCTGATCTGAATAATTAATTTTCATATCCATATTTCACTATATACACTGTAACAAACTTAAGATATCAAGAAAGGTGCATCTAATGAGAATGAAATACTTCACTATGTATGGTTCATGTATTGCAAGTTTCATCAACATAGGGTGCCAAACTTTCACAAAATCCCACCCACATGATTCATAAATATGTCCAGTCAGTCAAAAAAAACTTCATGAATTTTATTTAATTCATTTCACTCACTACTAGTAATACTGTTCACTTACCAGTACAGTTGACACCTCTGGAATCAAGAGCATACCCTGGATCACAGACACATGTAAAACTCCCTGGTGTATTTCTACACTGGCCGTTCTTACAAATGTCTGGGAATTCTCGACACTCGTTTACATCTCTGATACGATCCCCAGTCTGACACAAGGCACTGAATTCATCTGTAAGAGTACACATACATCAGACAATATAATTATTGTGTGGGTCTGAGTTATATTCGTGTCCACTCAACCAATTCTTTCAAGTCTGACAGTTGCCCACTGATGGCTCAAAAAATAGCTGACCTTTTACAATTTTTTGAGTTTATACAAGAATTGAAAATAATCAAATTTGTATATTTTTTCTGATTTTAGAAAGTCAGTTACCTAGTACAATAATTTCATTGTGCAGAGTTTTACAAGCTGAATAATATTTTCTTAAGTTGAATTTTCAGTGAAGCTTTTTTTCACAATAGATAAAATTAAGTGTTAGTTGTGAAGTTATGTAGACTAATTTGAATGGACATCATAAACTGCTTTCATATGGAACTTACCAGTTCCCTGTGATGGACATGGCTCACATTGCTGGCTCCAAGCTTGACCCAATGTGCAACAACATTTAGATCTGGTAAACAGACCATCTAGCCCCATGGAACATCTTCCACGTCTATATTCAAGGTAACAACTTGATTTTCTTGTATCTAAATAAGAAATATCATTAATATGTCAGAATACAGTTTCCATGGATTTTTTTTACCTTTTCAAAAATTTGGAAAAATGATACATTTTTGCGATTGGGATGGGTCTTGTATTCAGTCCTCAAATCAGACTTAAAATTCCTGGTTTCAACATACAAAATAATGAAGATACAGTTACTCTAGACTCCAATGTATCCCCATTTATAAAAGGGCCACATTTGAGCACAGAGAAACACCCAGTAACATAATGGCAAAATATATATGCTCAATTTGAACTTCCCTATATTTTTCACTCTTTGGAATGGAATTGTTTTAGAAGATAATATTTCATTTACAGCTATATCAACTTACCAATACAGGTAAGACCTGTGGAGTCAAGGGTCATACCATCAGGACATACACACATAAATGAACCTTCAGTATTCACACAAGTGCCTCCACCTTTACACTGTCCAGGAAATCTTGCACATTCATTGATGTCTACAGTAAAATAATACAAGTAATAAAATTATATTAATTTCATTCAGTATCATATATGTCACAGGGATGAAAATGGCAAATGAGAAAAAATCAGAAAGGCTGGGGATGAAGAGGCTTTATGGGCCCCTTTCTGATCTCGAAATGATTTGGGAGGCTCAGAATAGCGGAAATCTGCTAATTAGCAGAAAATTCTCATCCTGGTGTTTAATTATTTCATAATAAGGACATATTGTAGTAAATTCATCACTTAATAGAGCATATAAGATAAATTTAGAAAAAAATGTGTGATAACCCAACTTTTTTTGATAGGGGGAAACTGCCATAGATCTGACTGGATGTGATCATTTAATAAAAATATAAAAGCCTGCAAAGAAGAATAATCACATCTCAGAATATGGACGTTATAATTAAGTTATTATTTACCAACACATCCATCAACACTGAAGATATAACCAGTTCTACATGGAGATTTGTCTGAAACAAGAAGAAAGGAATTTTATTTTATTCATTTAACAAACATTTCCAGCTCAGTCACATATCAACTAAAATCAAACCTGTGTTAGCAAATAAAGACTATTCTTTAAAGACCATCATTGATAATTTTTAACAAAATGAACCCCAAATAAAGGTCATCTGTCAATAAAGGTCACATTATGTCTTTCCCAGGGATGTCCTTTGTTCATATTTGTGACTATAATTGTAAGATTCACAAGACCAGTCTTCACGCTAACCCACTGGCCCACAGCTATTGTGTATTCGGGCTTGTGGTAAATTGTCTATTTTTAATAGTCCACATACAGTTCGGGCTAGTGCTTTAAGAAGGTTAGTTCGAAGGCTGCAAGACTTGTATTTCAAACAAGAATAAGTCTTGTCCATACTGATTTTATCTTTTTTGTGGGGTATGGAGTAATAATGCTCAGAGAGTCTTAATCTCACAGTGAATGTTTCATCTTTAATGGTCAAGGTAGACGCCCAAGCATACACCTAGGAAGAACAATTAATCTTATGTAAGACATATCTTTCTCGCATGTAAAATTGCTGTGGTAACAGGCTGAGACTTTAAGCACTTGACTCTTATATCTTAATAACTAAATATTTTTAAATAAAAGTACAGTACAACCTCTTCAGAGCAGCCCTCTATTGAGCAACAACCTCCATTCAACAACAGTATGATTTTTCCCACTGCATGATTTAACTATAAATTTAACAGCTACCTCTCAACAACAGCATAATTTTGCTGCTCTGAAAGTGTGTTGCTTTGGAGAGGTTGCACTGCACATATATCACTTAAATGGTAAAAATAAAATAAATTTGATATTTATATACAATATCATAAATGTGTATACAATCATATTTAAGTGATACAAAAATTAAATAGCTATAATAATCCTTTTTTACTTCTATCAATAAGACAAGTGAAAAATGCATAACTCATTTGAACTTGTACTTACCAAATACTCTGTTAGCATGTAACAATTAGAGGAACTTAAAGCATATCACCAAGACCTATAAATCATTTTGATTTTCGTAAAATCTAGTTTTATTGACGTAAAATTCTCAGACAAAATGTAGAGAAAAACACTCTTAGCTTCAAAAGATTTCAAGATGTGAACAGACGGATACAAAACTTTATAAAATTAAATATCCAAAAAGGACTTAATTATGTAGACTGTAAGTGAAATTCAACTGAAATTTTGCCAACAGAACCCATATTAGCCGGGTCCCCTATTAATTTAGTTTTTTACTGAACTTGATACTTTTCTTGTACAGTAACACGGTCATCCTTAAAAAATATTTTGTTTGCGGTGACACTACCTACTCATTAAAAAGGCCATTACCAAACTTGTTTTGGTCTCTTGGGTAATTCTTTTCCAATAAACAGCATTCTAATATGTATTTTGGGTTCAGCAACAAAAATAAAAAAATAATTCCTAAATATCTATATACCCCCCCCCCCCCCTAAAAATTCTCTGGGTAGGGTTTATATCGCAAACAACTCTTTTCTAAGGATGGGGTTATGCTACAATTATTTGTTATATAATTATATAGTGTGATTTTAAAATGTCAAAGCTGAATACAGTAATTACGTAATCGCTGAATGCTTCGTACCACAGCTGATAGTTTTCATTTATTTAACCATTAGAGAATGTCACATTTCACATGTTTATACACTGTAGAACTCTTTAATTTCGCGGGGTCGAATTTCGCATTGTTTTCTTTATTCGTGTATTTATGAATTCGCAACGTCATCAGGCAGGATTAAAGTGCTATCAAAAACACGCTGTCATTGCTTTAATGTTTGTGTATCACACCTGATCTGTTAGACATTTAAGTTGTGATTCAGTGTTTTATATCTAATAAAGTATAATAACAATAGATTGATAATAGTTTTGTATTGTTAAGGAAGTTATGTTTTACAAACAGTAGGTAAGCAGTCTTCGAAATTAGCACTCGCCCGATCGCCCTGGCGAGTTAAAAAATTATTGGGCGACCAAAAAAATTATTTCTGCTCGCCCAACGGACGAGAAAAATTTCCGATTCTCGATCCATTGCACAGAGCAATCAAAATCAGTCGCCCGTATATTGTACGACATCCACAAAAATCGGCAACTTATCAGTCATATTTAAATTGACCATGTCGATGTATGTTGTTTGTTTGCACCAATCAACACCTATTTTAATTGCCCCAAGCTGTGATTCATTATGCAGATGACAATTTAATCCAATTAGTGGGGAGGTTTTCTTTCTGCATCGTGAGTGGAACTGGATAAAGTTTGTACCATACCGTATGGTCCGTGTCGTATTTTCCGAAAATTGTTACACACTTCGCTTGACAATCACATGTTTTGATTGTACTTAGTGTATCTTATGTTATCCAATAAAATGTTTTATTAAGCATTATGACCAACAAAGTATCAAAGACTCGTTCATTTTGAAGAACAGTCGTTACACTTATATTCGTAAGTATACGAATTTCGGATAACAATTAATTTCGGATAACAGCGCTACATCGTGCAACCATACATCATTTAATGTGTGTTTAATGATAATCTTTTCTAATTGTGTATCTTATCTTTGAAATTTAATCATGTGAGACACTTGCAGGATGAAATCTCCACAAAGTAAGTCTTATGTTGGATTATTATTCTTTAGGTTAATGTCATAAAAGTATCTCCCATTACATTTTAATAATATTGCAACAACAAGATAAAATGAGTAAGAGCCATAGAAAATGAAGTTACAATCTGTAAATTTTCTGATAGAGACAGAATAATGGTTTCAAAAAAAAAATTATGCTCGACAAACTTTTAATGATTAAAAAATGGCTTAATAAAACAATGGGTTTCAGATTAACAAAGGGTTTGCCAAATAAACCGTAATGGTTAGTGATTAGATATATATATATATGTTTACCTCTAAGCATTAATGGGTTAACAGGGAAAAATATGTCAATATAGGATTTTGTAATTCGGGCTAGTAAATTTTGTTTTGGGCGAGTAACTTTTGTAAAGTTACTGGCCCGAATGGCGAGTAATTTCAAAATGCTAATTTCGAGGACTGGGTAAGTGTGAAAAACTGTTACTAGTATGTTCAAACAATGTCCAAAATTGTTCAACAAACGATAGTTTAGTAAAAGCAATATTATAAAAAATTAGATTGCAAACATTAAAGGTACATGTTTATTGTTAATATTATTGCTTTCAACAGATTAACTAAATTGATTATTCTACGATAAAATACTATTACTGACTTAAGTTGCGTATTTTCGGGCATTTTCATTTTCGAATATATAAAACTCAGCATTTATTTGCGACATTTATGAATTCGCGAGGTATTCGATTCGCGAATATTAGCAAAAATAAAACTAACGCGAATAAAACCAGTTCTACAGTAATATTAAGTATCGCATTATTACCAAAAATTATCGTACAGATTAAACATTACGCAAGTAATCGAATCTTGCCAAAGCTAAATATAAATGCAAGCATTGACCATGAAATTATGCATCTTTGACAGTTTAATAAAGTTGCACAATATCATGAATTATAGGTTGTTAAGTAATGGTTATTCTGATAATAAAATTTTAAAATTAGAAATCTTACCAACTGTATCACATGGTTGACATGGACTTCCCCAACCTTTACCAATAGAGTTACAACATTCAGACAACAGCATGGGTTCCTTAACATTATCTTCACACATTCCATTTCTGATATTCATCCAACACAAATCTTTTCTCTCATCTGTTAGCACACAAATAGACATTATCAAATAATTAGTGTATCAAATCACTACTTAGAGCAAAAAAAAAATACTAAGTTTGCATCAACATGTAATAATGCTTGTCAAGATTGTTTACTAAGACAGAGACACTGTTGGCCAGCGTCTTCCCCTTAGAAAATCAGCTATATTTTCCCCCATAATCTATTTACCTCATTTGCATATGATAAATATTCAAAAATAAGGCTGGTGTTACAAGATTTTTTATGTGTAAACATATACATGTATACAGTAAATAAAAACAATGAATTTAAATAACAGCATTAAAAATAGAACATTTGTATTATATAATGAATATCATCTTGATTATAAATCTATACCAGAAAATAAACTAAAAGTATTATGAAGGAAATAATCAATACAGCATTAACAAAAAAGATAATGATTGTTAGTTCCTTATTTAACTAGCCAAAGACCCAAAACAAACAAGAGGTGTTTGTGAAACACAGCTGCCACCTAAAGGACAACTGGACAGTTTGAAAGTTGACTTATTGAACATAAAATCAATAGGGGTCATTAACATGTGATGACCAACCTCCAAAGTTCCAAACCAAGTCTGAGGACCTTAGGACAAATCGTTCTGTAGTTATTGGTCGAACCAGGTTTTTGTGTTGAAGGTCACTGGGACTGTGACCTTGGCCTCTGACATACTGATCTCAAAATCAAAAGGGGTCTTCTCCATGAGACAACCAACCTCCTAACCAAATCTAAGGACTTAGACAAAATTGTTTTCTAGTTATTGACTAACGAACGGACATGTGCAAAACAATATACCCCTCTTTTTCTAAGGGGGTCAGAACAAGACAGATTTCTTACCAACACAGATTCTCTGAGTCGAGTCTAATGAGAATCCCCGAGCACATGTACATCTGAAACTTCCACGAGTGTTAATACATGTACCACCAACACATGGTGATGATGTACATTCATCGATGTCTACAAATAAAAACATATTCTGGTAAAACTTGGCATCAAAAGGTATCAAACATAGAGGAGGTATACATAAAGATTTCAAAATAAGGTACATATCTGTAATAACATACAGAACTTTTTCATCAGTTAACGTTATGAGCATTAGGCTACATGTGAAGCAAAGCATCTAGAAATTGTTCAGTTTGTTCATAATAGTTTGTTTCTTTGATAACCAACAGAACCTTATCAGGTCAAAGGAACTGTACATTCACTTTCTATTTTTTTCCACACACTTTCAGGGCCCAAAAAAACGCCTACCTACCTACCTCTCCACCCTGTTTTTAATGAGCATGTAACCAGGAAAAAAATCCAATTTTCTTTTTTACCTTATCATTATATGTGTGCCCTAAACCTTGATTTAAATATAGATGATTTACTAAAACTTATTCACCAACAAAAATGTAAACTCAAATATATTTCTTACAGTTCACACTGATAATTTCCAGGTAAATATCTTTCGGTACCATCAGGCATTAATCTACAAAACACTCTATTAAACAAACCTAGCAATAAAATATATATCCTTACCTTCACACATTTTATTGTAGTCATCAAATGTGGTACCAGGAGGGCAGATACAAGTGTAGGAACCAGGCGTATCCCTACATTGTCCTCCATCACACAGACGAGAGTTCTCTACACATTCATTTATGTCTGAAAATAAATTTGAAAAATATATTGAAATATAGTGAATAATTAAAACGGAAAAGATAAAAATAAACAATTACTTCTATCATAATTCACAACTTCTATCATAATTCTCAACTAATTTTAAAAAAGGTAGATATGCATTGAACATATTCCAAGAATTGATATTGAAATTAAGTGCAAAGAGCACCAAACTCAGAAATGTACGCTAGACCTAAGTATTCTTTTTGCAATGGAACTCAACAACAGATAAAATCAAAGTACTGAAAGTTCTCATTGAAACTGAACTGAAATAGGCTTGCAATGCGATATGGAATGGGCACAAGTTTAACAATTGCCTGGCAGATGTAGAAAAACATAGTACTTTGGTCTGCATCAAAATTCATGTGCACCAAGCAGGTGACGGCTATCATTCAGTTTCCATGAGTCAATACAGTACAGAACACAGTGGAACTTACTTATACAAACTTTTCCTGAGGAATCAGTTCTGAAACCGTCATAACAACTACATCTATAACCTTTCTGCAGATTTATACAATCTCCATTCTCACATAATTCTGGCATTATCTCACATTGATTTATACCTGGAATAAAATGCATTATCAATAGTATCCCTAATTATGTAATGATATAAAGGGTGAACATATCAATGGTCTGGTGCAGTTTTCTGAAGAGTCAAAGACGGATCTATTTTGACAAAACATGAGAAACTTGCCCTGGTAAGACCAAATGGTGAAACTGATAGCTCTTCATCTGAAGATCTGTTAAAACACAATCATATATCTGGTATTGTTCAGTTTAAGATCAAACAATGAAGAGTTACATATTCATGCATGACTTACCTCCTCCATTACGATCTATCCCAGGGCCTTGAGGACACAGTATTTTATATAATGGTTCAGCCATAGATGGACAAGGTTCACACATTGCACCCCAGGCTATACCAGGTGGTTCCATTTTATCAACCATACAACAACACTGAGACTTGGTGGTAAGCATTCTAGATGGACGACTGCAGCGACCACGTCTGTATTGCATAAAACACTGATCTTTTTTGGTATCTGGAGAACAAAAAAATGTCATTACATGTAATTGTTTCCTTGTTTCTCACTATTTCTAGAAAATTTGATATAGTAAAATATGAGATATTTTTTTATGTGTCATATAATTTATTTTACTATTCAGGCGAAATCTTTTTATGGATTTCTTACCACTACTATTATTCAGTATTTCTTCCTGAGTGTGTGTTTGACATCAGATTACATTCATTTTTGGAAAATTTGTTGTCTTAATTCAGGATTGCAGACAAATAATAATTTCTCACTTACAATTAAAGAATCAATTGAAGGCAATACACTGCACTGAATAGCATTGCGATGTAACAAATTTAAATACATATAATTATTTTCTATACCTTGTGTTGTTTCAAATTGCGTACCATTTAACCTTAAGAATAATTTAAACACATAACACAAAGTGTAACATAACAAGAGTGATGAACTGTCACAAAGCATGTCCATTAAAATTATCTTATGAGAATGGGTAGGAATCGTTCAACTTAAACTACATGCAAGGTCATTTCATCATTGTTTGTTGAATCTGGAGCCATAATTCACAATTTAGCTAGCTATCAAACTTAGCTGATATGTTCAAAAAGACTATAAATATTTTGAAATAGCATGAAGATTGACTTGGAATAGTTCAATAGAGAGCAGACAATAATTGTTGATACCACCCATGTGCTGCAAGGGCTTGCACAGTACATCACATAAAGACAGGAATATTAAAACAAATGCTTACCCAGACATGTAAGGCCATCTGGACCAAGAGTGAGTGAACGTGGACATTCACATCTAAAACTACCTTGATTGTTAATACACTGACCATTCACACAAATTCCTGGCTGACTACTACATTCATCAATATCTGAAAGTCAAGTTATACAATTGTTATTGTAAAATGTTTGTTATTCTATATAAAGTTGGGATGCATGTCCAAGGGAAGTCATCCACAAATATTCAAGGAAGTCAGTCCAAATGTTTTATTTCATGAAACATTTCTTTCCAATTAGGAACAAAGTTTTAATAATTTCGATAAAAAAATCTCTTCATTAAAAAACGATGATACATGCAATTTCTTGATATGCATGTAAATGTTAAAAATCTGGTGTTCTATAGTGGGTCCAGTGCCTTTTTTCCAAAAATTGGGAAGGGGCTTTAGCCTTTCATTTTGGGAAATTCAAGCATTTTGCAATTGGGTAGTCACTGAATTTCGGCCTCCACTATATAGAAGGAAAAAAAGCCCTAGTCAGTCATACTTTATAATAAAGAAACTTACCAATACAAACTTCACCACCAGGGGCTAGAATGTATCCCGGGAAACAGATACATTTAAAACTCCCATCCATGTTCTTACACATACCATTTGTACACATTCCAGTCGTCTTACACTCATTCTTATCTGTAAAATATAACACATAAATAAAAAAATTAATTCAAAAAAAGTTAAATTGGTTCAGTAACTACCATAATTTATTCAACAAATCAGAACTAAACCAGTCCATATCTACAGGTAAATAGATGATTCATTGATAGAATCATCCTTAACTGTTTATTAAGTGAATATCTTACACTAAGCTAGTATGAAAATACAAAGCCATATTTGACTCCAAAGTTGTTTGTAAACACTTCTGAAGGACTCATTAATATAACAATCATCATTTCATGGGCAATGCCTACAATTTATATATTGTGTGAGAAAAGCTTATTGTCATGACAAGTCAGTTATCTAGTGACGTAGTGGGCCATTTTGCTAAATAAAAATGAAATCAAGGCCTTAAAATTAACTTCACATAGATACATGTAATAGATAAAATTGTTACCAAGACAGAAGGCTCCATCTGGAGACAGTTTGTAACCCTGATTACACACACATCTATAGCTACCAGGTGTGTTGAGGCACTGTCCATGTATACACAGTCTACCATTCTCTGTACACTCATTGATATCTGGTAAAAATAAAAGACACATATCAGGGTTTTCATTAAGAACCAATTGCCAATAAAAACCATCAGTTAAAATGTTAAACCATCGGTTAAAATACTTATAAACTAGACGGCCCCCTTGACCCCTAGTTAAATCTGTTACTTTTATAAGAAAGTCTGTTGTGCTGAATATTTAATTAAAACCCTGACATATACTGCATAAATTTATAATCTTAAACATTCAAATCTGATTTATTTGTCCCCAAATAATAGTTTTACTCAACACTAAGTGAGCAGAGAAAATGCTTATCATGAATTCATTACTACACACTATACTAGCCACACTTCACGTTATCATTTGCATTGAAAATAAGTGATCAATCAGTTCATGAAAAATAAATGCCTCACTGCATCCTACTCTTCCCTATATTCCTGTCACTTTTATTGTTCTTCATCATCAGTTTATGATAAGGTTGAAGAAAAGTTAAAATTCCGTGGTACATTTATTTACAGACTTGATACTTCTCTTTTTTAAATAATCTGAGAAAGAACAGGATTTAATCAAGAACTATTTGTATCACATGAGTTAAAAAGAATGCATTTGTTCAACTAGAAAATAATTATCATGATCCAGGGCCTTTTTTCCTTCTATAACAGAGGCCGAAATTCGGTGACTTCCCGATTGCAAAAAGGCTTTTTTTTCCCAATTTGAGGCAAGAAATTCCCAAAAATACAATGCTATTCTAACCTTCTCAAAGTTTGGCCAAATATGCTTGAATTTCCCAAAATGAAAGGCTAAGGCCCCTTCCCAATTCTTGGAAAAAAGACCCTGGGATCATCATCAATAATACTTTTTTTAATACCACACAAGATCAACATGTATGGCAGACAGGCTATTTATAAAACACAACAAATATCAGATCTGAAACTGTTCAAATAGACATCAGATTTGTCTTAAGTGTACATTATACCTCCATGATATCTCATTTAAATTATGGAAGGACTAGACATTTTTTCTTAACATATCAACCTTGATAATTAAATCTTTCAATGATAAAAATTAAAATTCGATATATACAAGTTGTAAATGAGGATACCATCAAAAACTTATTTCAGTATTTTGTCATTAACAATTTGACACATCAAATTTATATCCTTTTCAGTCCAATATGTAGCAATGTGTTGTGAGTTTTCACATTCTAACCATGATGTTGTAAATTTGAGGAAATCATTGTGTATGAAATAAAAAACAACTCAAGTTCATTCTATTTCCATTAGCACATCAGTGAGTAAGAAAATTAATTCAGTTTTCATGAGCGTAATTCCTTTGAGACCACTGGGTTCTCGATTTTTGATGATTATAAATAAGATATAATTTATGTACAAAATTACAAACACTAAAAAAACGTCAATGACAGATGTCGCGGAATTATGTGAAAAAGTGTTTCACCTACTCGTATTATCAATCAAAGAGATGAAACCATTCCATATTTGATGAAATAGTAATCATATAATTAAAACATTGTAATCACAGACAATTCATCTGTATTAAATCATGACAGAATGACAAAGAGTTAGTTTTCGGTCTAGACGGTCCAGCGTAGACGATTTTAAGCAGCCATCTTGATTAGTTCGGACAATCGTAACCATCCGGGCATTTCCCTAACACTTTCTTTTTGACAAACGCCGAGAAATTCCGATTGCAGGTGGAGTCCATTCTTCGGACGTTCGGTCCAGGAAAACATTTAAAATATGTTTTTACAAGTATCAACATCATTAAACATATTCATATTTTGATTTATCAGGACTGAATAATTTCACTGAAAAACAAATTAACGTGTTTTACACCGCAAAGGAGTGCCCTGCAATGAACGCCCTGCAAACCATGACCCACTTCCGCCAAACTGGTTTTTGTTGGCTCTGTCAGTATAAAGTACTACAAACTCGTGCACTGAGACACACAATGGGAACCAGCTACAGAATAGCGCATTCATAACTCCACGGCGTTAGTCTAAAAAAGTGCGTATTTCTCAGTTACGGAAATGCCCGAGTAGGCCTAGTTACGATTGAGAATAGCGCTACCATGTTGCAGTGTATTTGTGTACACCCGGGTCACGTGCTACCCACTCCTGGCCCTACTATCTAACTGATACTATTTTCTACATGATGTAAATGATAATCATAATATATATTTCTAAGCACATTAGCAATTAGACGTGTCGTTGCGTCATATCCAGAAAACATACACGAACTTTTATTGACTAATTTCTTCTTTTATCAGCACGTTTGAACGGCATTCAACACCTAATATACTTACATGTTCACTATATCAAGGACTTATAAACACGCTTACAATTAATAAGTCATTGGCTTCATATGTACCGTGATGGCGATGGTCCAGATAAATGTTCCATATGATATATACATGTACATGATTGTATTGTTTAACGTATGTAGTATTTGGAAAAAAAGAAATGATCGTAAATCGACAGCTTTTATAGTTATCGTGTCATTTTGTTGAATCTAAAATCATAAACACCATTTTTGCCGAGATAGTTCCCCGTTCTGTTATATCACAATCGCTTTCCTGCATTCTATAGACACGAAAAAACTACTGTGTAAATAGAAAATGCGTGGAACGGAAAATAGAGTTTACATGTAAGCCTATTACCATTAATTTTGACATTGTGTCGAGCAATCTAAAACGAGAATAATGATATAGAATCTACTATAGGGGACAATCCCTCTCTAAGTACATACATGTAGCGCCAGTAGGCCAATACTACACAGGGACACATTGTCACGTTATTACTGTAATTAGTGTCCTTGTTATTTAGTGTACGTCCCACTACTGACACAGTAATACTTACCAGTACAAACTTGTTGGTTAGACGATTGCTTGTATCCCAGGTTACATTGACACTTGTAGGATCCGTCCATGTTGACACATTTACCATTAGGACACATATTGGTCTCCGCACATTCATTCATGTCTAACAATAGCAAATCATGAATCATACATTATTGTCTTATCGTGCAAGATTATACAAAATATTAATTTATTACTACATGATGCAAAGCGAGACTGTTGATAAAGAAATCATAGGCTTGGCAGCCGGTTTGCCAAGCTTAAATAGTATTGCTTGTTCACATCGTCTAATCCGTTCCAAAATCAGATAGTCATATAATGTTTTGTCATTTCAAACAAACGTATTTTAAGACAACACAGTGGTAGTTCATGATCGGGTTACGACAGTACTAACCCAGTCAATACTCCTACCATGTGATCAAATGAATAATGTTCAGTTTAGAATTCATGAATGGTGTGATAAGTGTCAATCCCGATATTCTTTTCAAGCTGTTGATATCTCTATCAAAGAATAAATGTTTTATGAGTTACTTTACACTTTTCAATTCTTCAGTCGGTATATAATAGCTTCCTTGAATGTATTTTATTTTGGCAGGCCAGTAAAAGCATTTATCAAATATTTCAGTTATTTTTCCTATATCATTATTGACAACAAAAATTCTAATCTCAAAAGTATAAATACCTGTACAATAACGACCACCAGGTGCTAGAACAAATCCTTCATCACATTTACATTCGTAATTTCCAGGTAAATTAATACATTCACCATTCCTACACAAATCTGTTTGTGTCTGACACTCGTCTATATCTAGAAAATAAGTGAAACGAGTTCTAGATTCTATTATCATTTTCTTTCAGATCTAAAATCATGCCCTCATACAAAAAAAAAGAAAAAAAGAGTAAATCCACACGGTATAACCGGATGAATGCCCTACAGAGTGATGACTACCCAACAGAGGTAAACACCGATGACGGGTGAGTAGTGGTGTTATATTTCTTACCAGCAATTCTCGAATTCGGGCTTTCTTTTGGATCTAAAGATATGTGAATGACCACGAAGGTTGAAATGAACTATTCAAACAGTCTCGCATGCTATCTTTGCGGAATAAAGCTGATAGCGCCTGTTTATACACGACACGCAGAAAATAATGCTCAAATCTCACATTTATTGCCCGAACTTAAACAGTTTGCGATAGTTTTGAACTATTTAACCTCACAGATCTAACGAAATATCATCTATGAACAATTCTGTAAAGTTACAACTCTTTCCATGCTCTTAAACCGATGTTTGACCCTTCCAAAGAGACCCTGGTATGCGCAAAAATGATGACGTTTACCGCCGAGGAGATTTTGAGAGGATGACGTGAACGACAGATAATGAAAAAATATGGATGACGTTCACGGCTGAGGAAAAGAATTAATGAAATTGCCATTTTGTGCAGTTTCAATCGTTTTTTCCCGGTAAAGCATGAACTCTTTCGAAATGTACATGTCAATGAGCATTTTTCAACAGAAAGTGTTGAATAGGATAGCCTAGCACGTATATTATTCATATACATACATGTATGTACATTTATATACCGTCATTCTAGTTACTGTAGTCACTCGAAGAATCTATGACATTTGCAAGACAAATCTTTATCAATTTGAATGTAAAGATTCTGAAATCTAGTCATATAGAATTCAGTATAGTTCTGTTCCGACATTACATACATACTCAGCATACTATCCAATGTAATTTAATGGTAAGTGAAGCTAATCAAGACTATTCCGTCATTTTACTGTCATTTAAACAAGCTTCCCGTAATACCGTTTTTACATAGACGGTAAAGCAGTCTGCAGTCTTTTATATCTATATGTCAGGTGTGCATGATTAAAATATTTTAGCAAGCCCTTTTTAAACATAAATTGGCTGACACACATGTAAATGTATCATTGATAAAGTTTTTTTACAGAAATTGATATTTAGTTTTATTTTCTACTAGAGTCTATAGAAGTGTAAATTTTACAAACAAGTGGGCCAAGATGGCCCTTGGTCGCTCACTTGAGAACAAAGGCACTATAATTAATGACCAGATAATATAGTTTCCATCTCGTATAATCCATTTTTACGTAGATTTTGAGATCAAAACCAACAATGAAGGAAACAAGCTAAAACGTAGCAAATTTCCTAATCCAAGGGCCCGTAACCCTTGATGTTGTGGACCGATTCCACCCATAACTAAACTTGTCAAAGACCGTAAGGTCATACACATTCATTCTACATATGATTATGATTGATGAATAAATGAAGGCGCTAGAGTGTAAACAAGCTAAACATAGCAAACTTTGTAAGTCAAGGGCCCATAACTCTAGAAGTTATTGTCCAATTTTGCCCATAATCGAACTTTTCCGAGACATTGTGGCCATATTCATTGTGAGCAAGTTTGATCACGATTCGTTCAGAGCTGTGGATGCTAGAGTGTAAACAAGCTAATTGTGGACGGACGACGGACGCCGGACATTCATCGATCCTAAAAGCTCACCTGATGAAATCAGGTGAGCTAAAAAAAACTTTTCATTTTTGTATTATTTTTCAATGATACAGTTACCTGTGGGCAGGAAGTATTTACTTGACAAACCAACATTACTCCGTCATATGAGGTCTAAGTCTGAGTTTCATGCTTTTTAGATACCTTTAAAATCGTAATCAAATTACATGTAAAAGCATTTCAGTCATTTATATTAATCAGCTACTTATTTAATTTAGATACAATCTTCTACGTCCAATACATTTACACTTATCAAATGTCATCGATACTACATTTGAATTCGATACTGAAAGTTGCGTACGCACGCATTAAGTATAAGACGTGATTGAGTATCACAAAAAACTTTCTTGAGCCTATCTTCAAGAAGTCATGCACACCTTTAGATATGAAAGACTGCAGACTGCTTTCCCGTCTGTATAAAAACGATATTACGGGAAGCTTGTTTAAATGACAGTAAAATGACGGAAAAGTCTTGATTAGCTTCACTTACCATTAAATTACATTGGATAGCTATATAGTATGCTGAGTATGTATGTTATGTCGGAACAGAACTAGGCTGAAAATATATGACTAGATTTCAGAATCTTTACATTCAAATTGATAAAGATTTGTCTTGCAAATGTCATAGATTCTTCGAGTGACTACAGTAACTAGAATGACGGTATATATTGAATAAATGTACATACGTATATGAATAATATACGTGCTAGGCTATCCTATTCAACACTTTCTGTTGAAAAATGCTCATTGACATGTACATTTCGAAAGAGTCCATGCTTTACCGGAAAAAAAACGATTGAAACTGCGCAAAATGGCAATTTCATTAATTCTTTTGCTCAGCCGTGAACGTCATCCATATTTTTTCATTATCTGTCGTTCACGTCATCCTCTCAAAATCTCCTCGGCGGTAAACGTCATCATTTTTGCGCATACCAGGGTCTCTTCGGAAGGGTCAAACATCGGTTTAAGAGCATGGACAGAGTTGTAACTTTACAGAATTGTTCATAGATGATATTTCGTTAGATCTGTGAGGTTAAATAGTTCAAAACTATCGCAAACTGTTTAATTTCGGGCAATAAATGTGAGATTTGAGCATTATTTTCTGCGTGTCGTGTATAAACAGGCGCTAT
Organism: Lutraria lutraria; assembly: GCA_964023205.1. Classification (NCBI taxonomy): domain Eukaryota; kingdom Metazoa; phylum Mollusca; class Bivalvia; order Venerida; family Mactridae; genus Lutraria; species Lutraria lutraria. Next base: position 10,666,793 of record OZ026845.1, read on the forward strand.
CATCTTTATTCCGCAAAGATAGCATGCGAGACTGTTTGAATAGTTCATTTCAACCTTCGTGGTCATTCACATATCCTTAGATCCAAAAGAAAGCTCGAATTCGAGAATTGCTGGTAAGAAATATAACACCACTACTCACCCGTCATCGGTGTTTACCTCTGTTGGGTAGTCATCACTCTGTAGGGCATTCATCCGGTTATACCGTGTGAAATCCGTTATTACGATACCTTTTCATAGCTGCGACTTATACCACAATCTATTCCCATAACTAGGGCCGCTGAGTATTTGTATAGCTGTTTACTCATGGTTTGTGTTTATCATGAGTAGCCAAACACCCATGTTTCACCATAGGACTTGATATTGCACTTTACTGTAGCAAATATTTTATTGGCAACGAAAACGTAAAACATGTATTAAGAATAACGATAATTTATATTTCTACATTAAAAACAGCGACATCTTTGAAATTAAGATATGAGCTCAGAGACTGTTTTGGAGTTTCATAACGTTGGGACCATCTGTGCCGTTACCCATAGATCATAGAGGTGGGCTGTGTAGTAATTTATAAAAAATGAATACTAGTTTACGTACCGATGCATTCACTACCATCGTCTGATATTTTGAAACCTTTGTAACAATCACATCGATATGAGCCACCTTGTGTATCCATACATCGTCCATTCTTACATATGTTGCCAAAGTATTTACACAAACTGTATGGTTCAGGACTTATACACAATTTAGTGAACGCATCTGAAATAAATCAATACGTACCATGGAAAAAATCAATAGGAACTATGACAAAAATTAATACTCGCCAAGAAATAAATCAATACGTACTAAGAAACAAATCATTACGCACTAAGAAATAAATCAATACATACCATGAAATAAGTCAATCGGAACTATGACAGAAATCAATACTCGCCACGAAATAAATCAATAGGAACTATGAAATAAATCAGTACATTCAACGAAACACAAAATATATTCATCCTTAAAGTGCAATGTAACAGAAGCAGTGTGATTATTTTCACGGGGTGTCAAAAATCACAGCACAACTTTATGATCATTAATTTAGCTTTATACCTTTTTATGGCATGTATTCAATAAGGTACGCATTGACTTTACATGAATATATATGTATATGTAGTTTTTATTGACACATCATTACCTGTATCTTTCAGGGGACATAACTGGCATGTTTCAGCATCACCCCAACCTTTGCCCGCACCACAACAACAGTCCTTGAATGACATAGGTGTTGACAAACCATCAGAACATCTATCTCCAAGTATTCTCGTGTAACAAGACTTGCGTCGGATGGCTTCATGAAGTACAATGAATCAGTTGTATAAGAAACTCTAGAACTAAGTTTTTATGATTTTCTTAAAAGTGATATTCGTGAAAAAGGTTATTTTCGCAAGACGTAGTTAATTACAATGTATGTGGGTGTCTTCTAGCGACAGAAGACGAAAAAGTTTGGTAAAAGGAAACATGAATTAGATTATAAGGACGTTCACAATAATCTGAAAACATTGCACGTATGTTTACGAGACTTGCTTTTGATAGTCTTGTACATTTATAAGTTAATGATTATTGCAACAACACGTACACCATTTCGCATGGACAATGGACGTTCGATCTAAAAGGGCTTCGCACGTGACTAGTTCAGTGCTATACGTACAGAAACCACAGACGCCCTTATAATTGTTATAAGACACTTCGGAGAAAATATTACCTACCTATACACCTAGACTTATCAGCTGATAGTTCATGTCCAGGTTGACATACGCAATAATAACTTCCCTCGGTGTTCACACACTGACCGGCACCACATATATCTAATTGTGTCAAACATTCATCAATATCTATAAATATAACAATATTTATATCAATGTGACATCCTTGAATGATTCACCCTGTCTTTCTAGCATTGCAGTAACAAATGTTCATACCAGTGAAGCAATACAAACACCGGTTCTGTTAATGTAGTATCAAATGTATTATTTCTAAATTTACAAATAACAAAAGTGTAAATGACGGGCTTTTTATGTAGCTATGCTCTCGTGAAACAACCTCATCAGATTCTGAAAGCACATGCTCAAAGGAAGCCATTCCTAATTCGGGAAGGCTGATTTTAAATTTTGGCTGACATCGGGGGTGGGGGGGGGGAGAGAGGAATAGCCCCTTTTAATTTCCATTGCAGACCATCACAGCCCCTAACACCCACTTCTTACGGCTCTAAAGCTCGCCGGTTAGTTAAATATGTTGCCATTCTAAAAGGAAAAAAATATTTCCGAATTTAACGACCTATGTATACTCTTTGATCACGATTCTTATCATAGATGTAATAGTATTGGTGTATTTACTAGTATATATAAACTTTAGAAATTGACAAAGAGGAACAACAAAAATACAACTGTACAAACATGTTAAATTTCGCGATCTAAGTTTCATGCTCTTACACTCAGAAAATGAGAATCACTACTGTTTGAAAAATATTTCTAATTACGACCAAAGTAGATAAAATATTATAAAAAATGTACATTGTATTCAAACTATTTTTCTATGGTGCGCACCCAATTTTCTACAAGTCATTCAAAATCAACATGACGGAATCAACGTGGTCCGACACAAGCATTTTTAGCAAAAAAAAACAACATGTAGATTATATTCATCGACACAGATTTTTGCTTAAAATTACTTGTGTCTACCCCTTTGGGCGGGATACTTCTTTCTGGTCAGTATTTATCTAATGACTGTATTTACCTTCACAAACACCAGTAGCAATGTTTTGACGCTGGCCAGGTTGACATTCACAGATATAAGAACCGACAGTGTTTACACAGGTCCCACTGACGCATAAGCCGGGGATAGCCTTACATTCATCAATATCTGTAATAGAAGTGCGGTGTCTTAGATAAAAATACTTTCGCAAATGATACGACCAACAAAGAGGAAGTATTGTTAAATAACACAATGTCACATTCCTTATTTAATCCTGATTTCCTCTACAAGAAGCATTTATTGTGCCATTCGACTTTTGAACATTTTTTTCAACTTTGACTTCAAATGTCTTTGCATCACCCTAGTATGGAATGCTAAGCGCCTGAACTAAAGTTATCTGCGTCTTTATAAAATGATACAATAAAGTAAAATAAAAGTATCAGTCTATCTGTAAACATTATTATGGTTCTAACACTTTTATCTTTCACCAAGCTGGAGATATAAGTATATTATTTACTGAAATAAACCATAATATTATACCAAGGTGCTGACTATGAAAAACACGATGACAAAGACTGGAAAAGAGTTGGATAAATAAATTGGACAATTTTATACCCATATATAGATAAAACATCCCAGTATTTTTGACTGGCATTGATTAATTCGTCTATCCCATATCCGGCATTTTGAAAGTAATTTTGAGAATATGTGTATTTGTCAGCTGTATTAAACTTATTCTTAACTATATATATGCCATCATATTTTACATATTATCACACATGTCATGAGGGCGTGCCATTGGTATCAAATCGACACACTGTCGTTCTTTTCATACAATTATTTACTGTAATCATTTTTCAGTCCAACTAAAAATAAGAGCAAAAACATTTATAAGTCGCCCGGACAACGAAATGATAAATAACTTTCGACGACTGTCTACATTTTTTGTCAACTACATGTATTTCTACAGACATTGCTTCGTTTATTGCTGCACGTTTTGTTTCATTCCGGTACTGGTATATTGAAATAGTTTTAAACTTCCGTATTACTCATGAAAGCATGGTAAGAAATAAACCTACCTTGGCAAGTATTCTTCACTAGATTAAGGATGTATCCACGTCTACATGGGTGAGGTGAGGCCGGGCATGTTTCGCATGGGTCACCCCACGCCATACCAATGGTAGCACAACAAAGATGTTTCGTACAGCTGACACCGGGTAACTGTCCTCGACACATGTTGTTTGATAGTTGTGTGTAACAAGGTCCAATACGCAAGTCTGAAACACGAACTTAGTCCTATAATCTCATCACATTTCATATACATAGGTATACATAAACAATACGGAACAGTCAAAGTTACTTCCTGTGGATCCGAAGCTTTAGGTCATTATATAGTCATATTTCACTGTACCCAGCATTATTTACTATAAAATACAATCTTCATTGGTATAAAGAAAGAGTATGAAGTGGAAAAAATAATCGGCAGTAGATCAACATTACCTAAATGAGTCGAAATGATTGTATTAAGTGTATATCATAGAATCATCTGTTCGAACTTAGACTAAGTTAATCCATATCTTACCATTATCGCAAGTACCACCAGAAAACCCAGATGGGCATCTACAAAGATTTCTTCCAACACAAACACCACCATTTTTACACTGTGGATTACATAAACTTGAAGAACCTGAAATATATGGAAACAATATTAATAACTTATCATGATAATAAGCTGGAGAACAAAAGTCGCGAAGACATGAAAGAATTACCTAGTTACATGACCGACCCTATTTTTTCCGGGACCCTAGACTATCTTTTACCTGTCTACATGCTTTCAAAGCCAAAAAAGCACCAACCAACATAACCGTTCGTAATGAACATAATACTAGAAACGGACATTTTACGTAGTACTGGGTATTGCAGGAAATTTCATACCGCGATATATTAACAAAACAAGACCTTCTATTTGTAAGTCAATATACAAAAAAAAATTCTCGTCGAGTAATGAAAGAATATAAAATATTTTTAACCGTTCTTCTGGGATATTTTGACAAGAACAATGTCATTTTTTTTCACCAGAAAGTATTCGAATAAAGTTGTTTTCGGTGAGTATCATATAAAAAGTGCTTGTGTGAATGTCACTCTAATAATTACAGTCTAAAAGAGAATGTGCTTCCAATTCAACGCAGTTCATATAACGTAAGGTACGAAGTCTACGTGCTACATGCTCACTCACGCTTAGATACTACACTAGTATTTCTTATTTTTGTGACTTGAAACTCCGCTAGGCCGTCACTAGAACATGCATTTTGATTCGGACCTAAGTAAATATACTCGGTTAAAAGTTCTAAATCCGCCGTGAAAATGTTTTCATTTTATGAAATACATGTAATAAAATCATCTATTTTTTAAAGTGATTCATAGAAACTTCCTGCAACTCACATGAGTACTTTCATTTTATTCAGATGTTATATTTGTCCGTTATTTATATAAGTAGGTAATGTGGACACGAAGACCTATATTCACTGGTGACTGTTTACCCATTGTCGAAATCTATTGTTGCACACATTCTGATAAACCCGTATAAAATATGTCTGATCATCAAATGTAGAATAAATTTACAGTACTAATATCGTACACAACGGGATGTGATCAAAATGAATGGTTTGTGGTGCTAATTAAAATAACTATCATATGGCTTACGAGCAGCACAAAAGCCTTCTTTTGATAGTTATGTTTGGGTTGCATCTTCAAATATGATATACTCGTACAATGTGTTTTCTATCTTCGTTTGAATGGTTGGGTTAGTGCTACTCTTCATCTTGGAGATATCCTAAGTGCATGTGTTTAAAATGATATCTTTTAAGTTTATAAAGAACTAAATGGATAATGTTCTGCTATTTGACATCTTGCGATGATAAATAACAGACAGATATTTAGTTAATAGGCAACTTAAAGCTAAGGCTATACATTTTAATGTTTGCTTTCTGTATGTCCGATCAGACCCTTTAGCAATAGAGCGGAAAATGAGAATTCTATTCAATTTCTTATATATCATCGTAAAATAATAAACATTATTTTCGGTAAAAACAAAGATTGTTAGAGTTTGTATTGGTCAGTATGTTTATATGTTGTTGAACGGCCTATTCGACAGCTATAGTCATTTAATAGCCGTCCCCGAAAGAGGAGAGATGAAATACAGGGGAATCAAGCATTATATCCTTACTCTTATTCATGGCCTTAACACAATCGCTTTAAATTATATAGGAACTAATAAACTGCAACTGGTATATTTCAAACAGAAGAGGAATCATATGTGGCTGGTTCCAAACCTAATAAATTTATGCCGTGTATAATATTGATGAGAAATATAGTTTGTCCCTATTGATTTATAAGTTTGCGTTTTGTGAGGGTGTTGCACATTCACCGGAATAAAAAATCTTCTTCTTATACCTTTAACAAAATATAGTTCTTCTGGAACTTTTATAGATTTAGTTCCTTGTTTCCTTTAATAAATATCATTTTGATAGTATTTCGGTGATGAAATCGTGAACAGATTGCTGTACGTCTCATAAATTTTACTATGATGGTATATACAAAGTGCAAGCACGTACCTGATGTTTGTGGTCCACAGTATGGGGCTAATTCTCTGTTCTGGCACAGACACAGGCTAGGTTTCATGCACAATCCGCCAACACCACATCCACCGCTACAAACAGCTAAAATACACAAAAATATGCTGTAGAACAAGGCCATAGTATATAACTTGGGACTCGAATAATTAAATGTTTGTTTGTTAGTTTGAATTTACGCCCCTTTTCAACAGTCAGAGTCATATGAGGCGGACAGTTCTAGAATCAGTACTAGACTCCCCATCCTCCGTAAGCAACTGCCCACTTCCTCACATAAAGAGACATGGTCGGTAGCGGGGGTCGAACCCACGACCCTCTGTCAGTGAGAGGTTACAGTGATTTGAAGTCAGCGACATTAGCCACTCGACCACGGAGGCAGGTCGAATAATTATATCATTCACTAAATCCATAACAGTAAAAGAAAGAAGAAGTATGCGTTTTCTATTAATTTAATCTCTCTAGAGCAACAACCTCTCAGCAACAACATAATTTTGCTACTCCCAAAGGGCGTTGCTTTGGAGAGATTGCACTGTATACGTATGCATTGTATAACTAGCAATTATAGACCGAACCGTATACGTCGTATATACAAGAATGCAACATGAAAATGGAAAAAAGTGTTAAAATATCTGACGGCTCGACAACTCGTACTTGAAACCATTATTAAGACAACTATAGCATGTGATGTGAATAAGCATGTCTTAAGGTTAGTTTGAACAAGCTTTTCATGATGTATAAATAATATGGGTGTAGTATGAACAATAACCGAGCACACACGATTATCATATCAAATGCAGTGTCAGCATTTCTTTGGTCTTTTGACCGAGTTTTTCATCCGTTGTTTCGTAAATATTTCACCTTTTATAATGATATTTTAGATAACGACAAGTGGTTATAACGTAACGTGAATGTGCAGACAATGAAGTACTTACAAACGCCATTTACGGTATCTACAAGTTTGAATCAAATCAAATTCCTTTCTTGAAACCAGTTTAGATTAATGTTAGTCATAGCATAGTTTCCCACTAGTGCAATCCTATATACGACAGTCGTACTTAAAGGGTAACAATAATGTTAAGTACTGCTTAATAGAATGCCTTGATCTATACCACGTGCCCGTAGAGCTTTGGTTTTAGAAAAATGTAGAACTTTGGACTTATTATATTTTAAACATTGTAAGGTTTATCTTTGCTGTCTACGTTGACACAAATCATTGACATCGTAAATACCTCATTCAGTTAATTGTTATTTATGTTAGAGATCAATGACCTGATGTTAATGTTTATATATCAGTTCTAAATAACCGTATTAACTCGTCATCCACACATCTTGACATTCGATCCACACTATCATTCGTTTTTTTAAACTTACGGCATGTAATCTAGCTGATCTAACTTTATTTGGCACAATTTTCAAACCTGTTCATGTGCTTCAACATATAACATATAGACCAGATTTTCTCTTTCAGACAAATCCGCTTTGGTTGTCTTGATATTGTATCGTTCGAAAAATTCGCATAAGAAACAGAGAAACACCACGTTCAGTTGTCCATTTTGTTGCCTCGCTCTTAGAGTATACATGTTTGAACTTAGCGAAGTTGATAACCAATTAGAACTAATGATCATAAAATAACATACATGTATTTCTATAAAATGGAAACGTATTATGTTTCATTACGTATAACATAATTCAGCAGTGACGATAAAAAAGTCAATGTCAACGCAAGGAGAGAAACCGAGAACATCGGAGTAAAAGAGAACGTATGAGGAATAAACAGGCACGTATAGGTAGAGTTATCAGGAACGCAGGAGGAAATAACGGACACGTAGGTGAAGTTATCAGGAACGCAGGAGGAAATAACGGACACGTAGGTGAAGTTATCAGGAAGGCAGGAGGAAATAACGGACACGTAGGTGAAGTTATGAGGAACACAGGAGGAAATAACGGACACGTAGGTGAAGTTATCAGGAACGCAGGAGGAAATAACGGACACGTAGGTGAAGTTAAAGCCCCATTAGTTTTTTGCTGTAGAAAAATATATGCAAAAACATTTAATTTCTGATATTATCCCAAGATAATTATAACCGACGAAACAAGCCCTTTTTCGTCTGAAAACACCTATTTCACTGTGATTTTTGCTTTTGTAAACTTAAAATATGTAGAGCGCGTGACGTCACTTTACTACGTGTGCATAGCATGACTGCAGTGAAAACACAGGTGTTCTATAAATAGTATTTATTTCAATGATATTGAAAAAAATACGATAGTGGTTTCGGAAACATTTTTTCTTACTATAAAGTATGCACGGGAGGAAAACACACCGAATTCCTCTGTTATAGAACAAACAGAAACTATTAGGACCAATACATTTATAAGCTCATGGGACTTTAAGGGAAACGTCTGAGCAATCACGGAGACTTGACAAAGAGGGAATCCATAGGTACGGATACAATTGAACTGTGTAAGATAGCAATGGAAACGTAGGGAGGGGCAACGAGACGTAGGAAGAATTACTGTAACGTAAAAGAAGAAACTTGGCTCGTTGGAGATGGGTCAACATGACGTGAAAGAAGTCAATGGGAACGTAGGTGTCAACGAGACGTAGGAGGAGTAAACAGTGCGTTGGAAAAGTACCTGGCACGTTGGAGGGTGTCAACAGGACGTGGAAGAAGTCAGTGGGAACATAGGAAGAGTCAACTAGTGGTAGGGGGAGTTAATAGGGCGTTGAGGAAGTACTTGGCACGTTGGATGTCGACAGGACGTGTGAAAGAAGCCAATGGGAACGTAAGGAGAACAAGACATGGAAAGAGTAAATGGGCACATAATAGGAGTCAACCGGGCATGAGACTTGATAGGATGATCAAATGTGAAGTCAGATACCGTAGCACAGGAGATGTCAACTGGAAATTTAAAGGAATCAATGCGTATGTACATTTAATCGAAAGAGACGAGAAGTGCAAGTACTTATTGCCAATTGTTCTGTTCTAGAGTTATTCGAAATTCATTTCAACTGTAAACAATAAAATGTATGTGTATTCGCTTGCAAGCGATCATGGCATTTTGCTGGATTTATTTTATTTGCTATATTCAAGGTTACTAGGTTTTTAACTTGAACAGATGATTAGATCGTATTATATGATATTAAGTAATAAACACAAATGCCATTAAAATTTTAGATCTAAACATAAATACGTGTTTATTTATCATGTAAGACAGACAAGGAACATTATCTCAACATCGGTTTCGTGGAATTTCGTTTTTTTTCTTATTCAATTAGACGAAGAAACGTGTTGGAAAACAAATTGCTCAACTCTATTTCCATCTAATATTTTACTGATTTTTTTTTGGAATTTGGTTGACAGCTAAAACATGAATTGTACATGTCTTCTCATTTTGAAAAAGTGAATACTGCACAGTATGCCCTTATCACAATAACACATTTATTTTTAGAAGTTTGATTGTAAAACTGGCATAGAATCAGGTCAGATGAGATCCGACCGTAATACAGTAAAGCATGTTTATGTTGATTTCGGATATAGTGAAGTACAGTTTAGTGAAGTACCATAATGATTTTACTAGTCAAGCTCTTCTTTATTTCAATGTAAGGGGTAGAGTAAAATTTAGTTGTAATGAAATAAACAATCCGATCTCCAGGGATTTACGATAGCCATTCTCTGCTGTACCATGAGAAAAATACAAGGCAAAAATAATGTATATAAATGTTATTCAGCTTAACTCATGTAGGCCTATTGTCCTAACGAAATGCCCAAACGTTTCAGAAAAGATCCAAACCAATTTCAATGCGATGCACTTTAATAGTTAAATGAAGTTTATAACATCGACCGCCTTTAAACAGGACTAACATAGCTGTGAAGGATGATAGCTTACACTCCATTATACATACAGTCAAGCTTGTGTACAAAGGACAATCTGTAGAAAAGAAGTGTCGCTTGTAGACACGTTGTCTACATAATTATACAGATGTCCTCTGTTCGCAGGTATGATGCTATAGAGCATACTTAGTTCTCACTAAAGTATGATATTTGTTGACTGCTTTCTGATTTTCTATTCAGTACATTACAAAGTAAACATACATGAAATTACAAGGGGAAAATACGAGACAAACTAAAAAAGTTTATACACTTTATCATTAGATTCACAGACTGAACACGATGTGTTTTATAGAGTTAGTTTCATCAGCTCGTCTTCAGTATCGAATAAAGACCACCACCAAAAAGGTTTCACCCTCCCAAACGTAAGAGCATCATCTAAGCCTCCCTGTTAACCATTCTACTAGATCTTGATGCGGAATTATTTGAAAATGCTAGATGATTTTATAATTACGTGTAATCTATTATAAAAAGTACAACGTATTGAACATTTCAATACATGTATACATAACTCGATATATAAAGTTATCTACAAAGTTATTGCACCTTATTTGAAATAAATTTTGATACTTGATATTTTCTATACTGAGGGCTTATTAATCATTACGAATATCGTCTGACGGTAGACTGATTAGAAAACGTGTCGCTTTTAGTTGTGGCCGCGTTGATAGTTACGATCGTCTACCAGTTATTACTCGTAAATGTCCGCTTTGTGAAAGCATTGAGGACGAAAATCACGTTTTACTAGCTTGTGCAATCTCATTTGATTTGAATTTCATAAACTTGTCTAAACATAATCAGTTGAATTTCCTCTTCACCAAAAATGGTTGTGATTAGGATATGTGCCAAAACATATCTTAATATTTTACAACGTAGACATTTTATAAATGGTAAACATTTTTAAGTCTTTTATAACTAAAATTGTTCAAGTTTTACAATTTATGCATAATGATGTCTTTTGATAAGACTTTAATAAAGAATTAATTTATCATATATTTCTATATACATTATATATAATTCTATGCTAAACTAATTGCAAAATGTGAACAAACATTTTTTTACCGAGAGGCATGAAATATCGAGTATTTCAGGAGTTTGAGACAAAGCGATCAGTTTGAGAGTTTAAAGCTGAGCAGGTAAAAGAAAGAGTAACGAACGACTTGTACATGGAACACATAGAGAACAACATTGGAGAATGAACTATAATCATTCATAATTTCCTGAGCAACCAAACTCTTGCCAACGAGAACGTTCTGTATTCTAGTACTATACAACATATTTCTAGAATGCGTATTGTTCTCTTTGTTACAATCTTTGTTCAAGATTATTATGTGAAATTCAAAAGAAATAACAATACAAACTTAATCCATTTAAAATATCTCAAACTTAGTGTTATCCTTAATTTCCCGGAATGCCAAACAACTGTACATACAACAGTGTTATTTCGATCAGTTTAATTTATTATTTATATGCTTTCCTATTCAAAATAACTAATAACAAATTAAAATGCGTTAATTATTTCCTCTTATTGTATTCTATATTAACCATTAGAAATGTTTAGTGGATCTTAGCCAAGTTATGATTATATTCGATACGGGGTGGATTGTCTTTGCAAAGAAAGACAATTAAACATATGGCGAATATGTTGTACAAAACACATACTATCAAGAAAGCACGGTTTCTTTGTATCTCTAATTTCATAAAATGCCAAGAGGTTACAAGGCGAGGAATGCTCATACTGTTGAGTCGTCTAGATTAGTCTCATAAACAGTATTTCAATGAATGACGTTGGGTCGCTGTTTCATTGCATTTCAAACCATAGTACTTGATATGGAAATTAAAGGATAAAAAATACTATCATTTAATTTCCATATCCAGTCCTTTGGTTTCTTTATCAACTAAATTCTATATCGATATTTACATATAATCAGTTAATTTACTTCACTGATTTAAGCTGTTTCATTTCTTGTAACAAAAATCTAAGTAATCAGGGACACTCTATACAGTCCCTGATAGGTAATAGGTCTTTGTTTTAAGTTGAGTAATTCTTCATACTTTGATTCACCCATCAAGGGTTTTAATGTAGACTACAAGTCCCATCATTATTATAATTATTATACCTCAGAATATTATTTACAACATGAAGTTAGATAAACACCCGTATGAATACATTTCAGATTTGGATGGGGAAGGCTGATTTCAGACTTTGGTTGACAACGAAGGAGAGGAATATAGCCCTTTTTAAATACCATTACAATGGGGCTCAAATTAGATTTGAAAGATGGATTGTTATTCAAATAATTCGTAAGTAATGTTTATTTTTACGTACAACAAATGTTTTAAATGCCTTGATTTGCATAATAGACCCCGCCCTTCATATTACGCCCTATACTTCCGGTAGATGAACCTCTATGTATGGTCCTAAATTTAACTGATTTCATTGGCTGAAAATTAATTTCTTCAATTAAGGCCCATAAAATGCCCAACTTATGTATTTTATATGTATATAAAATGTTTTATTTTGGAGCTGTGTGATGTCAATTATATATCAGGTGCCCAACGTGGCAAGAACGAGAACTCTGTTACGTTCTTACGGTACGAGTAGAATTTTAGTCGCTGCGCTAACTTCGCGCATGCGCTCTACATTGTTTTTATTGAGACAAAGGAATCTTTTGTTTACTCCGTTAAACTGTTTTATTTTCCATATCTCAAACTTATTATGTATTACATCCCAATGCGTTGATTTGGAATGTATCGAAGAACAATTCGTTTTATATAATGTCCGGAAATGATCGTGTTTGGTTCAGTGTTTAACGCGTAGTCGGTAGAGCTCTACACGGATGTTTTTCAAGAATGCACGTCAACACAACATTCGTTATACATGTTTTTGGACCTTCCTTCGTTGCACGAATTAAACATTTCATTAATCCACTACCGGAACTTATGTGAAGTGACAGGTGTACCCTCAGGATCTATAACTCATCAGTGTTATAAAGGACATGGTATAATACTATTGACGGATTGATAATGACTATGGACATCGTGCAGATCTTCGGTCTTCAACATGTTGTAGATCTAATTATTTTGCTAACAGTTGTTTTGATGAAATTCAATATTCGTTACATCTTTATACCAGACGGTTAGTGTTAAATCAATACAGACGGTTACTACCAGATCCAGGGTGAAAATATGCAATTTTAAATCGGAGTCGATGTCGGATGTTATGAATAATACTTTCATTCAAAAATTTCCAGGCTTTATCAGTCATTGGTGAACTATGGACAGAAGTATAAAGGGTTCATTTCAGCCCATCTAACTGCGTAAAGACAGACTCAGAGTTCCAGTGATGATCCTTGAGATTTGTGTTTTCAGGCTTAGTCCTGAGATTTGTGTTATAACTTATAAAAAAGTTAAATGGCAGGAAACTGTTTCAATTTAACTTAAGGCAACTATGCCATCATTACAGCTTACTGCATATATATATAGAATGGATACATGTGTGATGCATGGTTCCCACATCTGCGGTCCTTGGCGGCCGTCTTGCTTGGCAAATTTCTTATGCACTAAGTAAAAAAAAAAAAAAAAAAAAAAAATCAGAAAATTGGTTATTAATCAACTTAATTCATAAAAGATAACTTAATCATGAAGTTGGTAAGGACACAATCACACAATGCAGTGTCACATATAAATATCCTATATTTAGAATTCTCAAAACAAAAATATAAATATCTACTATTAGTGCTTGTTGGGTTTGCCGGGGGAGGTGATTGTTGTGGATGTGGGAGCTATGTATACATATATATGTATACTTATTACTATGTTAAGAAGGTTTTCATTGATACATGTACAGCATGTATACCACTCAGTGTTCGAAACAGTATAGATATATATTATCCCGGGTATAAACCTGTGTATTTATTTGTTTTTGTTTTATTGCTTAATTTATATATTAAAATCGGAGGTTATCATATGTATTTTATTGTAATTTCAGGCTTTGTCCTGAGATTTGTTATTTTTCCCGGCTTAGTCCCGAGATTGGTTTTATTCTTAGGCATTGTCCTGATTTTTGTATATTTCCAGGTTTAGTCCTGAGATTTGTGTATTTCCAGGCTTTGTCTGAGATTTGTATGTATATTTATGGGGTTAGTCCTGAGATTTGTATATTTCCAGACTTAGTCCTGAGATTTGTTGTATTTCCATTCTTTGTCCTAAGAGTAGGAACAAGATTTGTACTTTTCCAGACTTGGTCAGGGGATTTGTATGTTTCCGGGCTTAGTCCTGAGATTTGTATGTTTCCGGGTTTGTACGGAAATTGTAATGTTTCCAGGCTAAGTCCTGAGCTTAAATGTGCTTGTTTAGTCCTGATGTGATACAGGCTTTGTGAAAACAGCACTGGTATTTGATGTGTCCATTAATATAACAAGCTATGTCCTCTCGTAAACTTTAGTATTTTATGTTTCTGGGGCTTAGTACTGAGTTTTTCGTATTTAAATTCCGACTTAGTCAGGCGTATTTGGGTCCAGGCTTGGTCCTGAGTTTTTGCTTGTTCAAAGCGTAGTCCTGAGTATTTGTTGTTTCCCTGGCTTAGCCATGAGTATTTGAATTTTTCAGACTTGGTCCTGAGACAGAGTAATTCAAGGTTTCATAACATAGTTCAGAGTATTTGATTTTTTCCAGGCGTAGTCCCATGTATTAGTAGGACCCAGATTTGGTCCTGATTATCAAACTTTTCCAGGCTAGGTCCTGAGCTAAGATGATCATATATTGTGATGGTGGTGCTTAATTACCATGTTGTCAAGGAGTCTCCTTACTGAGACACCTGAGATTTAGTTTATTGTGATTAAATTACATGTTGTCAGGTAGTTGCTCACATAGTGAAGATAGTGTGATTATAAGATTACATGTAACAATGTTGGGCTACTCACATGCCATATATAGACGATTGCAAGTCATGTTGGAAGACATTTATAGCCAGATTTGCTTCTTCAGTAGTTCAAATAATTAAAGAGCCTATTTGTCTCAGAGATAGAAACAGATTTAAAAGACAAATTGCGTCAAGTTGAAGCTAGATTACCTTGATAATATCTTCATAAAGTGCATTATGATGATAATAGTGTTTTAGTAAGGGTGATGATGATGTGGGAAAGTACATCTATACCTGACTGAGACAACAGACATCCATGCATTTGAATAACGATATCATTGGAATGATTTTCATGATGTTTTTGATAATTTTTAATATGTTTATTACTTTTCATCTTTGACCAACTGAAGAAGCAAACATTTAATACTTTAGGTACTGGTGTCATTTCATGGCGTCTTTAGATTTATACTTTTTATCTTTGTCTGACTGAGGCAGCAAAGATTTATTACTCCTGACACTGATCAGGTCATAGGGTGTGTTATTGTTTAAATTTTCATTCTTAGTCAGACAGATTGAGGAAGCAAATATCTATTATTTGAGGTATTAATATCATTTTGTGGTGTGTTACATTTTATTTTTAATCTTTGTCTAGCTGAGGCAGCAAAGATTTATAGCATTTCATACTGATATTAATTCATAGTGTTTTATGTTTATATATATTTCGTTGATTGATTGATGCAATTATTACTTTGATACTGATATGATGTCATAGTGATTTTTATGTTTATATTTTTCATCTTTGTATGGCATAGGCAGCAGAGATTTATACTATTTGATACTGATATCCTCATTCAATAGTCACTCTATAGTGTTACATGTTCAGATTTTCTATTTTTGTCTGACTGATGCTTGTATAACTTTTGTTATGAGTTCATTTCATGCGGTTATGCATATAAAATAAAATGTCCAACTGTAATGAACTGGAAAGCTACAGATTTAGCACTTTTGATAATGATATCAATTAATGGAGTCTTAGGTCTTCGCATGCCTGCCTTTGAGTCATTTATTATTTTGATGCTGATATCATTTCATGAACAAAGGTAGCAGCGAGGATATATATTACTTTTGATGTAGCAACATTCTATGTGCTTTAGGTATATACACCTCATCTTTGATATGGTAGCACAGATTTATGACTTTTGATACTGTTATCAATTGTATACAGATTTATGTTAAAATTACTGACTGTGGCAGCAAAGATAAATCATTTTGGTACTGATACCATTACATTTTGTTTTTAATTTCATGTAAATATTTAAGTTTCACTTTGTCTGACTGAGGCAGCAAAGATCTATTACTTTTGATACTTCTATAATTTTATTGTTGGTTTATGTGCATATTAATGTTTCATCTTTGTCTGGCTGAGGCAGCAAAGATCTATTACTTATGATACCAATATCATTTTATTGTTGGTTTATGTGCATATTAATGTTTCATCTTTGTCTGGCTGAGGCAGCTAAGATCTATTACTTATGATACCAATATCATTTTATTGTTGGTTTATGTGCATATTAATGTTTCATCTTTGTCTGGCTGAGGCAGCAAAGATCTATTACTTATGATACTAATATCATTTTATTGTTGGTTTATGTACAAATTAAAGTAATGTTTCATCTTTGTCTGGCTGAGGCAGCAAAGATCTATTACTTATGATACTAATATTATTTATTGTCGGTTTATGTACATATTAATGTTTCATCTTTGTCTGGCTGAGGCAGCAAAGATCTATTACTTATGATACTAATATCATTTTATTGTTGGTTTATGTGCATATTAATGTTTCATCTTTGTCTGGCTGTGGCAGCAAAGATCTATTATTTAGGATACTAATATCATTTTTATTGTGTTTAATGTACATATTACCATCATGTATGTATTAAAGTTTCATTTTTAACTGACTGATATTGTCAAGCAGTTTTACTTAAAATGATAAATTCATTTAATTTGATTTTCTTTGCGAATTTGTGGGTACAAGTTCAACTTTATATGATAATTACTATCCATTTATGTAGTTTCACTGCTTCTATTTTTATTCTGACATTCCTGCAATGCTGTCTACTGCTCTCATTGGAATAAGGGCCTTAGTTTCATAGAATTGGAACAGCTTCATTTTTTTATGAAAATTAAGTTTTAACATGGGTTGATGGTCAGCAAATGCTGATACAATGTACACCCTTGCAAAAACTATGGATCAATAACTAGATATGATATTGAACATATATGTTGCTTTGTATTAATGTTTTAACATCATTAACATCTATATAATTTATTGTTTTCTTTTTGCCAGCTAGGGCTTACTTAGCATAGGGATATAGCATACAATTATAAACTTTGTTTAATATGTAGTATGCAAGAGGGGCCTATATTAACGAGGTCTCAGGATGGCCATTTTTGATGGTAGATACTAAAAATTATGTAGGCATGTCACTAATTATTTTTATATGGGGGCATATGTCAATGTTATATGATGCTTAATAACGTCATTTAGTATGTTACAACCTTTTTTGTTACATTGTACATGTTGTGTACATGTTAGTCTTTTATATATCTAATGTCAATTTTCACTCAATAACAGTGTTGTTATAAGGTAATATTTTTATCAAACATAGCCCAGGAAGTGAGCTTAACAGAGAGCTAACATAGCATGAAGTATTATCTTTTGGAAATGAATAGGGGTTAGTCCCAGAGTCCATAAAACTGCAATTCTGTCTGTTCATGGCTTTAAAGGTCTGACTGGAACGGCATGAATATGCCAAATTTCTGCCATGTGTTGGCTTTTATTTTATCAAATATTTGTATTTTTGCACACCCATCCATGATTAGCTCGTCATATAGTACATTTTCATTGTAGTTTGTATTTGTAGTTAGAATTTGTTATGTATTTTTATGTTTGATCAGATCATTTGTTACCTGACTTCAAGACGTTTATTGTACTTAACATACTCATAATATTTGTTATCTATATCTGAATGTTGTCTAGCTGTTTGGAATCATTTGAGGAATGATATCAGCTTTGTCTGAGCTACATTATGGTGGGCACACACTTCCTCCAAAGAGGGGCTTTTGTGTATGGCTGTCATTCCTGGGATGGATACTTGATGGATGTTACCATCACAGCTTGTTGATACATGTTACAAAGTTTCTTTGTGCAAGGATATGTATAAATACAATGTACAATATCAGTAATAATATGATGTCTACAAATATTATATTGATACTAAGGATGGTTTGGCAATAAGTAAGACCCTATAATGTTTGGTGCTAGAGATTCATATGTTAGCATGATGTTATATGTGGTTATATGTTAATGTTCATGTTTTTATGATACATCTGTATCTCAATATGTTATTAGATCTGTTTAGTTGATGTGTTTATAGTTGTTTTTGGCCTAAATTATTCTACTTAAATGTCTAACATTCAGTCTTCCAGTATACCAGTTATTTATGGTATTTACATACCTGCATTTTGCCAATACAAGTCCATGTTTTAAGGAAAGCATATTCTCATGTGGTGTATTTTCTGAACATTCATTTGTTGTTACTATGGAGACTGGTTTGTCTGGCCGGTGCGCCAAGCTTACTGCTTGACGCTGGCAGGTTTTTCAGCCAGATAGTTTAAAAAATATATGTTACTGTGTTTTAAACATGATGTTACGGCTTTCTACAATAAAAGCCATATTACGACAACTCATTGTCTGTTATATTTTTTAAAGCTACAAGCTTCTCCAGTCTCCATCACCACGACACAAATAAATGTATTTTATATGTATATAAAATGTTTTATTTTGGAGCTGTGTGATGTCAATTATATATCAGGTGCCCAACGTGGCAAGAACGAGAACTCTGTTACGTTCTTACGGTACGAGTAGAATTTTAGTCGCTGCGCTAACTTCGCGCATGCGCTCTACATTGTTTTTATTGAGACAAAGGAATCTTTTGTTTACTCCGTTAAACTGTTTTATTTTCCATATCTCAAACTTACCGCCTCCTCCTCTCCTCCTCCACTGTTTCACTTTCAGTTCCATTATCAGTTATGGTAATGTTTAACTGTTCAGGCTTGAGAATTGTTATTACTTTTGGTACTGTTTACCCAAGCTTATTACTTGAGATATTTGTTTATATGTCATATGCACTGTTGTATGCTGCCCAAGCTTACGGCTTGTGATACCTGTAGTTTTTAAAAAGTTCCATATATACTTAAGTATGGTTTACCCAAGCGTATTGCTTGATATAGTTGTTAAAGTTTCATATTTACTTTTGTATGGTTTACCCAAGCTTACCGCTTGATTTAGTTTTATAGTTTCATAATTACTGTTGTATTGTTACTGTGTTTGGTACGACAACTCATTGTCTGTTATATTTTTTAAAGCTACAAGCTTCTCCAGTCTCCATCACCACGACACAAATAAACATGATTATCTAACATTTACGAATGCTTCCTTGCTGTTAGTAATAATGTATGTCTTGTTCAATTTTTTGACATGTGCTTCATCGACCACGGTTTATAAAAAGAGTCTTGCTTAGCTTGCAATTTGTAAAATTGAACAGACATCAAAATGGGAATGTACTCAGCGGAATGTCTTAGTTTGATTACCTAACTAACATTAGTTGGAAACTCTTTGTTATTTTTGTTGAGATTTAAAACATCAAATTATATTAGACTCACTGGCGGTAACAAAGAAAATGGGCTCTGTGCTTCATGCGTCTTGCTCATCACGTGTAATTATCAAGGAAACACTTAAAGGATCCCTGATTAACAAAACCTTTTATTTGTTTACAGTTGTAGACCTATTATTTAAATTGAATCTCTTCTGTTTTCTCTCATACCTAACAAACAACGTGCATTCTAAATACTGTAGAAATGTATTGTATTGCTTCGTTCAAATGAAACTTAATTAAGTTTATTTATCCATGATTTCATCGTGGTTTTAATTATTCTGTAGTTTAAGCTTATATCATTGTAACACAGTCGATTTGACATGAGTCTGATGTCTGAAATAATTTGATGAAAGATATCTGACTCAGAACGTTTATAACCTTGACAATATTATCAAGTGGGCGTTACTCTCTTTATGATACAATAAAACGTGCAAATATTCACACAATATAACTAGGTCCGTTTTAAACAACAATCGACTAGTTTTATCATATTATATTCAATTAAGTTACCGTGTTGTTTCATTTTGAGTAACACCCATTTTAAGTGTGCTTCCCGACACATTGTTAAATGGCATACATAAGTGACTTGAACTTCTACTTTGGGCCGTAATTAAGAAAAAAGAACCAAGACTGCATATCAGCCAACAAAGACTGTATTGCGCTTGAAAACAGAATTTTCCATTCAGCAAAATGATATAGGCGCTAGTCAAACGCAGAAAACATATTGTTTAAATCGTGGATACCGAAAAAATAAATATTCGGATCGAAACGACTATTTGCGGTCCTCTTACTGAAAATACTCTAGACCTAAAAGTTTTTAAAAAATGGGGTTGTGGTCATTTTATTTTAGTCGGATGCGTTACATTAATATTTTTATTCTTAATCATTAATAAGGAATCATAGATCAACATTTTAATTATGTGTTAAAAATCATTATACAATGAGTCATTAAGTTTTGAACTATAATCATAATTCTATTTTGTAAATCTTTTTTTTTATTGTTTGCTAGTTAGTTATAAAAAACGTTGACAATCTGTAGGCAATTATATTCGATGAACAACAAAAAAGTCTTAGTAATATGGGATTAAACTGCTTGGTTCTCAATTCAATGTTGTATTACCCTGGAGCAGTATATATCCACACTTGTATTACATAGACTAACACTAACCCATGTAGTAGTACGGACTATATACTATAGGACAGACATGTGTTCCTGGATAGAATAACTAGAATTACGAGGGATTTGATAAAATGGTAGATTTGGAGAAATTCAGGATTCTTTTACTTACGGAGACTACATCTTCGTGCACCAGATGGCGCTTTCCATCCTCGACAGCATCGTGTTCTGTAACTCCCACAAACATTAGCCCTGAAAGTATATATAAATATATAGAAGCTCCTTAATATCCACTAAAAAGATAAATAAACAATTCAAAGATGTCTAAAATACTATAGTTCAGGCTTGTAAAATCAGGTTCCCAGTGCGTCCCTGTACAATACCCAATCCTTTCATTTCCATCAACAAATATGCTAACAAATGAATGACTTAAATCAATTGGCTATTGTACAGGTACAACAAGCTATTTTGGATACTCAAATTGCGATTTTGTAAATACGAAATACATGTAGAAGAAAAAACATGAACATAAAGCAACATAAATATTGTTGGGTTCGTCCCTGGCTTTCAGCAGAAAGAAGACTGCTGTTCGGCCATCATGACCAGTTAAAACAAATGGACACATGATGCAGTATTCATACAGAGCCAATGAACGCAGTGAGGACGTTATAAGCGCATAGAGAGCGCGCAGTGGAGTGCAGTCTGAATTGACGTAGTGACAACGTATTTGTGACCTAGTAATTTATAAACGCAATGGACCTGGTGACAATGGGAAGCTGCACGTGTAATGAACTGATATACGCAGTGAGAACCTGGTAAGGAAGTTGTAAGGACGTGGTGAGAACCTGAGTGCATCCATCAACATATTCAGGACGTGGTGGGAACTTTGCGAGCGTGGTGCGGACGTGCTCTTGTGTAACGGAGGCACTACATTCTATATAAAACGCTTGTATGACTGTTTCGATGTTGCGTTGATTTTAAATACGTAATTTCAAAACAAAATTTCTCACATGACAAGTACACTTAAATTCAAGTATTTTGTACCTTCAAGAGCGTTTTATTTGTGTAACGTATATTTATAAGTCAATACCGCGTAATAAACTTCAAGCAGATTAATACAATTATATAAATTATTGTTGGATAATTTGTTATACTGAAGTACTTTAGGCTGATTTTGTATATGTAGTTACGAATAAATGTATATGTCAATTGAAATATGCCACCTATGACAGACATTTTTATATTTTTGGCGGTAACCTATGTGATAAAGGTGATAAATATATCCGATTTGGTTATAAAACCCTCATCCAGCCGTTCTAAGCACAGATTTAAGTGTTCGGGTGTGTCCAATCGTAACTACTCGGGCTTTTCAGCAACTGAGAAATACACTTTCTTTAGACAAACGCCGAAGCATTCCGATTGGGGCGTGCCATGACATGGCATTAATGTATTACGGAGTACCAATAGGAACGGGTACGACTTTTTTCTATAGTCCACACTGTGGCTATAGTCCAAGGCATACACCACTTAACCCTAACCCTGAAATCACTCTCAAACCAAAACAAATTTAGTGGTGTAGGCCTGGACTATAGCCGCCAGAACTATAGAAAAGAGTGTTTTCCAATAGCAATAGGAACGATCTGTTCAACATATAGTGACTTTATTCATCTAATTCTACATTTTTTCTTTGTTACAAGACTAGGAAACTATGCAAAGTCTAAGACAAGGCAGATATTTTAAGGGTCGCAACAGTACTGTCATTCTTTGCGCTAATAAATCAATACATGTTTACGTAAGTACTTACAGAACTAAGTACATTTAGAGAATGCTTTGTTCATAAATTAGATACTGTATTTTCATTTATTTTCGTTGGGCTCAATTTTCGTGGTTTTTACTAAAATGGCTATTTCGTGGGGACATAAATTCGTGGATTTTGATTTTTGAAAAGAAATACATCATCTCTGCACTTAAATTCGTGGGGATTTGATTTCGTGGATGAGCCGACCCACGAAATCCACGAAATTAAATCCCCAACGAAAATTAATGATTCCACAGTAGCAACATGTACTGGGTCGTAATCGATGACCTAAGATAGTGTCTACTGTTTCTAAATTTACATTTATCACTATTGCAGTGCCCTCTACGATGTAAAAACGTGTGTCAAATGACATTCATCTAAATGCTTAGGAATGTAATTTGAAAATTGTTCGTAAGGATGTCTGCGCATTAATTGTGTCAAAGTATGCCGAACTTGTATAGTTTTCGGACAAATCAGGATGTTACCCGCCTCTCCCAGGCTCAAATAAAAATTCCTATGTTAGATCACACCTTGTCGGACCTGAGATAAGATACGGGATCATGTTTAAAATACATTACTTATTGATAAGTAAAAATGTCAAATAGTTTTATGTATATGCACTAGTAATGACGATAAATTACTTTAGATCTCTGGATGTATTAATAACTAGATGCGCACAATCTCGTTAAAACACGATTCATAATGCCTGCTGAACGTACAATAGGCTTTGTATTACATTTGTACATAGCAACCATAGTAAATCTGAATTTAATGATATTAAGAGACACGTTTTACGAACGTTTACGTCATTCCTTCACGCTAGATTTAAACGAACTACCGACAAACCCGAACATGGGCCGCTTATTGAGGAGAAGAAATAAGGTTTCAAACCGCAGATAGCCTCAATTCTGATGATTATATTGTTTATTACGTCCATAAATATGTGATATGGATCAGTGACCGTTGTTTACACGATGACCTGTATTCACTGGTCATCATTGACACAGGTTTAACTGAACCTTTTACGATTGTGTATGTAACATGTGAAGTAGACTCAAAGATTTTTCATATCACCAAAGATGTGAATATTATATTCAAAGCATGCAAGGTATTTTCATTTAAAACGTTGTGTGGGAGAATACTGTCACCATTTAACGGTTATAAGTACGTGCACATGATTAATATTATGTGTTTAGATTGACATATTTAAAGTATTACAGAGCAAGAGGCCACGGATAAACAGGTTTTCTATGATAAATCAGGCCGAGATGCCCTCTCATAGACACACTTCGACAAAGATTTCTAACAATCATTCTCATTCGTATTGTTCTTTTCTAAGACCCGATGATAAGCGTTTGTCTTTTTATTGATACTTTTCGTTGTATTTTGTGTAAAAATGTTTTCTTATTAATACTTGCTATCGGATTATTACTCATACTGATTTTAATTCGTGATCGGCTTCATTGCAAAATCATCTCTTTTGTTGATACGTCCAAATGTACTGTACCATATTATGTATCCACATGGGCCATATTGTTAACAAGAGTGCCAAGGCGTCCCTGAACTTACAAAAGGATGCGACTTCTTTCATACTGACCCAGAAATCATCAAGACAGACATTCTGAGCAACTGTCACCAATACTTGATATAGATGTTGCCTCTAGAACAAGGTTATCGAAGTTTTTCTATTTGACTCCGGTGAGCTAAAAGATCATACCAATAGTATATATATATATCTCACTAACAGCTTCCAAACTAACAGAAGATCAAAGTTTAAGATGCATAGCAGTATCTGTGTAATGACATTCTAATCTACAATCAAACAAAGGCCACCCATTTCAAAGACAAAAATGTGGCCTTTATTGACAAGTGGTCTTCATGCATAGGTCATTTTCTTCTAAATAATCAATAACAGTTTTTTAAAGAATAACATTTATTCACAGAGTGGCCTTTATTCGGAGGTGACTGCTAGCACAGGTTTGACTATTTACAAACCTATACAACTTCGTCATAAACTTAAGAGGTTGACCTCAGGAATGTGGTAGACTGGTAGTACATGCATATATATTTTTTTAAACCGTCAGTGGACATAATTTAAGAATACTACAATGCACAAGCCATTACGGTACTTCCAATCAGTGTTCAAGTATGCACCTCACAGTGCTTTGATTCTACAAGCTTTTCATTCATGAAGGAAACAAAAAACGCAATATACTAAAGAATAAAATAGCCACGTACAAACGTGCTGTTCGTCAAAATCATTAACTATGCACACAATATCGTGGAAGAATATCTTCCTCGTTGTTCACATTATAACTACATTTTGTATTTACAGTTTGGTTGAGTTTTTCATCGCGAGCATGTTCACATAGTTTGGACCCCTTAATTAACAAAGTTCTGCAATTTGACGCCAGTACACAGATGTAGAGTGATGAAAAACATCCGTTTAATTAAAAACTTGATTGAATTTTAAGTTTTTGTCGCGTTTGATAGACGAATAATTGAAGTGTTTATCTCATGCACAAAGTCCAATAAAAACACTATTTCAGATGTGTGAAAATTATAGTCTTTAGCCCTACCCATTCAAGTTCTTTTGTAAGTTTTTGCTAAGTTTTGGAAGCCATTCAAACCGGTCAATTACGTGACAAAAATAGATCCATTTGTTACGCGCATTTCAGATTTTTACGACAGTTTTCTCAACATTTTTTTCTATATATTTTCGGCAACAGTAATAGACTGCATGACAGCATGCTTTGCACCGTTTTATCATCGCAGACATTCTCAACAGAACTCTTTACTAAACGTTCTCGCATTTTTGCTCACAGTTAATGAAGATTTATTTATCTTTCATTCATAAAATCGCGAAAGCTATTTAGTTAACGTCTGTTTTGTGAAACGGGAAATAGCGAAGATGTTTTGCATGATCGTTATGAAAACATTCATCAAGTCTATAGGAAACGGAAGTTTTCACTAAAAGTATCAGCGAAACAGTTGTTATATTTATCCAACCGAATGTTCTAACAGAAATGGCGAGGCAAACCCATTTATATTCAGTAATCATGTTTTCAAATTACTTAACAACAAGCTCAATTAGAATCTACACGGTTTTTCCATCATTACTAATATACTAATTAAGTACAAACGCACTTGTTAACCGAGTATATGTCTGTGCTTATATTTATCTTTTAATAATGATTATAAGGCACCTTGGTAAATGGCACGTGGTCCCCGACGACGCGTCGTCAGTTCTTGAGTTGTTCTTGGTGGATTTACAAATCTTTTTTGTCCGCATATGCTTGAAGTTATATAGAGCTAATAGACAATGCATATTTCTATTCGGGACGAAAATAACTAGTAAAGGGCGGTTAACTCTAAATAGGCCTATGTTAGAGTTACGGTTCTTTATCGATGAGTTTTGATTCTTGCGTCAATCAGACTCATGCTTTTTTAATACTGCACATCACCGTTAAATTCATGGTTCTGAACTGTACTTTTTTATAAGTATATGGTTGGTTCAAATATTATTCCCCTCATTTATATCTTTCTTGTACTACAAACAGACGGACGAACGACGAGATGCAATATAATATGTTCATTTCGATGACCTTAAGAATAATTAAGTCACTCCAGCGCTACAGAAATAAAATCACTGGTGATATAGCATCAAAAAGCGCTCAAAATGGTATAATTAATGCCTTTAACTGTTTTTAAATGATTTCAAATAATATAAAAATATGTACTCGTACATCATCACTGTCTTGATTTAATTCTAAGTTTGAACGTCATCAAGCTATAATAACAGACATATCTTTGATTTCTATGGTTTCAAACTACGTAGACATTTATACCAAGAAACATAATTTATAAATACACTACAATCTCGAAGAGAGAGAACATGAAACTCCCGGGTGAGTTGTACGGTGTTATCTCCTTCATTAATTATAACACGACATGTTTAAAACACAATTCACATTCGTAACAATTAGCCCAGTTTGCGGACGGAATTCACGAAATGTCTTCGCGTGACCCTGTATGAATATCAATCACTACCTATGTCCGGAAAAAAACTGGTTTTCAGACATCACTTATACGAACGAAAAAAACTTTATCTATCTATGTCTAAATTTTAATACCCCCCCCCCCCCCCCAAAAAAAAACCCCACAAAAAACTCCATGTTTCGTAAAATCAATGTGTTATACCTTATAAAGTCTTACTACATTTGTATATATATCTGACATGAGGCACCAATGTAAGACAGTGTCCTCACTAACAGGGTAAACCGGTCATAATTTACAAGAATACAGAATAAGTTAGTTACAGTAAATGCTTGGATATCCGAATAATTACTTGAATATATTCATATTCCATCATACCTGAAACAATGGAATAAAGAAGCATGTATTCTGGAAAAAAATAATTCACTGTATCGTATTCTTAATGATATCCGAGATTACCGTAACAGTGTTTAACTGTAAACGTACGCACGTGCTTACATAATACATGTACATTACTGTACATTACCAAAAATTATATTTATAATTAAATAATATTAATGAAAAGGAATTCAAGACAGCAAGACGGTCGTGGCCGTGGTCCAGTGGTCAGTGCGCTGGACACGTGACCTGGAAATCTGGGTTCGAATTCCGGTCGCAGCAGATCATACCAATCTATGAAAAATTAACAAAAATGTATATTTTCCTCCATATGGGGGAGAACTTGTCGGCTCCTTATGGAAGTGTTAGTAAGAATACAGTCCTGGGAATACTAGTTGGGTGAACCGACCGCCGTAAAATCTGAACATTTAGTTTTAAAACCGTGTTTTTAAACCCACTGAAAAAATAACAAGGAAGCATATTGCCATACGCAACTAATGATGTATGGTTTTTACACCTATATCAAAAGTATTTCATTCTGTTAAACCGGTCATATTTCAAGAAATTCGCCTCTTATTGCTTCTAGAAAGATATCTACTGATAAGTAACCATGCCATAAAACATGTATTATTCGTTTTCATGCACGTGCATCTTAAAATATCTTTAGTGAAGTGGTTAGTGTTGCACGCTATTAGTGTCACGTGAAGCGCACGTGAGACTCTTTCATTCGATAGAAAACCGCGCTTACAGATAATTTTCTTAATGAAAGAGATAAGATAATGATATGACGGCTAGAATTTATGAATAAACGTAAATGAAGAACTCACAAACAGACACCACACAGACACCACATACAACGCCATAACTTCGAAGAATATGCACATGCATGTTCGGTACAACCACTCCAGAGCGGCCATCTCTTGAGCAACAACCTCTCTTAAACAACAGCATGATTTCTTCCAAATGAACGATTTAGCTACTAGTATTAATTTAACCTCTCTAGGGCAACAACCTCTCAACAACAACATAATACTCACAAAGGGTGTTGGTTTGGAGAAGTTGCACTGTACATGTACAAAAACGTACATGTATAAAAAATATATTTTAGACCTGTATTAGTTGAAATATCGGTCTATATATACTCGACATCTAAAGTAGGATTTTTTACTATGTCTGTGTACGTATATATGTTATATATTTGCAGGGATTATTAGTGCGTATGTTTGTTATTATTACATAATGTTTAATTGCATCTGCATGTATGTATGTTTAAAGTTCTCAGGGGCTTCGAAACGAATCGTAACTAAAGAAAAATGCACGACATGTTGACCCTACCAAATGATATTTTTTCCAGTTTGTATAATAAAATAATATAAAAAAAAGTTGAATATTGTCCATTTCGTCCTTTCACTTCGTTATAAAAACTCTTGAATGAACCACAGTAATGGAGAAGAAAGGGCCGTACTGGCCTCCCCCAATCAGACGAAATCTAAAAAAATAGCCTCCTAATCTGACATTGCTGCCTACATACCTGGAAGAAATATGTTACAAATACAGTGCAACCTCTCCAGAGCGGCCCTCTCCTGAGCAACACCCTCGCTGAAACAACATAATGTTTTATCCCACTTCATTAATTAACTATTAATTTAACCTCTCTAGAGCAGCAACCTCTAAAAGACATGATTTTGCTGCTCACAAATGGTGTAGCTTCAGAGAGGTTGCACTGTATATCCGTGACAAACGTATGTATACCGTATTTAGATCGTACATATAACAACGTGTCAGCCGTATGGTATTTCACTAATCAGAATTCACTGACACGCCGTACTCTTAAATACAAAATAATTAAGTCGCGAGAAGGAATTTCTATTAAGAGGTGATTCGCTCGTCATAAAGTACCTTAGACAATTACAATTACAAAATGTATTAGGTTAAATACACCATATCATATTGGCATACCACATAAATCCAGCCTCATATAAGAAATCTCATTATTTAATTAAATCTTCTACAGCGACATTTGTCATTATCATAGCAGTTTATAATTTCTTTTGATGCGAGGCCGCATTATTTTATTCACAACATACTGTCCGACCGTATACATGTAACAGTTCACAATTTTGTTTAGGAATCAACCAGAAATGATAAAAGGCAATAAAACAATAAATTAATCATTTTAGTCCATGGGTAAATAACCTCGCTAATACTGTATTTTCATTTATTTTCGTTGGGCTCAATTTTCGTGTTTTTACAAAAATGGCTATTTCGTGGGGACATAAATTCGTTGATTTTGATTTTTGAAAAGAAACTCTTATCTCTGCATTTAAATTCGTGGGGATTTGATTTCGTGGATGAGCCGACCCACGGATCCACGAAATTAAATCCCGAACGAAAATTAATGATTCCACTGTAAGTAAGTTCGGATCGATCTTAAAAGTCGTTTTTAATATATAGACCGTTCGAGGGAAAAACTGATATTTTTAAAGTCCTATGACTTATTTCACATAGAAAGATGTCTTATCAGTGAAAGTGACTTTTACTTGCAATAAAAACAGCCCGAAAATTTCTTTTTAATCATGCACGAAGTACATTATAGAATATAGCAAAGTTTCTTTTCAATGATATTGCAAAACAATAAAGTTAGAAAAGTCATCTGACAACACTTTTACGAGATGTAGCTAAAGAAAGGCATTATGTAAATATTGTTTTAGAGCAAATAAAATATATTTCTCATATTAATTTTACTCTCATTTTATCTATTGTTCTGAGCCTTTTTAAAAACGTATGCTCTTTGCAACAATATTTCCCATGTAACATGTTGCTTCTTTTATCTTCTATCCGTAAATAAGAATGTAAGCTCTAAAATTCCGACATTATAATTCTATTAAGAGTATGTGTAAGGTTCCAATATCATGAACAGGCAGACATTTCGAAAGTCAACCGTTAATGCTTTAGACTATCGAGTATCATTTATAGTTCAGTGACCTATTTCGATCTTAAAACTTGATATGGATATGTTTAATGTAGCGGCGAACAAAAAGAACTTGTCGAAGCCAATGTTCTCCATTGTTAATATCAACTTCTTTAAGCAAATATTGCATTTTAATCGACACTTCGTAATGGTTAATGCATAAAATGACTGTTCTGAAATTAGAAACGCCAAGGGAAGCGAGCGTTAGCCAACTTAGTGTTTGCCCTATTTTTCCCATCGTAAACTCTTAATAAAAGTAAGTCAGTCTCTATCTGCTGAAGAGCCCAGACAGTCGTCTTCATTAAATTAATCGGTACAAAATTCAAATAATCTCGGCAGATGAATGACTGAAAAAAAGGGCAAACACTAATTCTTGACATGCGACATTATAACCACATAATTATTTTGTTCTATTTCATTTCATTGCCAGAACAATTATTTAGCTTTTTTAGATGCACATTCCGAAATATGATCATTTCTCTACTGTTAAACGGCCTATTCGACATGTACATCTATGGTCATTTCAGAGAGAGAGAGGGTAAAGATACAGGAGAACCGGGCATTTATATCCCTACTCTTTTCTTTCCTGGTTTTATCGTGCCCGGTGTAAAGCACCGATACATCACCTCGAAAATTTTCCTATGATTTTATAGAAACAGTACTAGGCTCATTTGTAAGGATTGGGACGTATCCCTAATAAATCCGAAAGGCGGAGACGAGATTCGAATACACGACCGTTCGTTCGGTAGACCAGTGCTTTAGCTCTAGATCACCGAGCATCATTTCATATTCGTTTCCATCGATTGGTTTCGAAGCGGATACGATTGTTCATAAAGGGATATCGTTTAGCCCCACTATTTAAGATACCTTTATTCCGTATTTTTAATATACACAAACCGAATACAATAGTTTTGTTTGTTTTTATCGAGTTTTACCCCCTTTTCAACAGTCAAGAGTCATATGAGGCGGACAGTTCATACTAGACTCCCATCCTCCGTAAGCAACTGTCTTTTTTCTTACATAAAGACACATGGTCGGTAGCGGGGCTCGAACACACGACCCTCAATCAGTGAGAGGTTACAGTAATTTGAAGTCGGCGACCTTAACCACTCGATCACGGAGGCGGGTCATATACAGCAGAACACGATTATAACGAATACCTTGGTGTCCCACAAAATGCATCAATATATCCCGATATCACTTTATCCGTACCCATTAAAATAAAGAAAGACGTATTGGAGGGGATAAATGTTTCACTATGTCCGATTATGCAATTTATCTGATTTCACTATAACCGTGTTTTACAGTATTCATATAGTCTAATGTGAAATGTATTAGGCATTCTTGATACCCTACTTCAGAAACCCAGAGTTTTATAACATGATTTAGTTCGTTAAGCGATTAATCAAACGCGAAAGCTTACAACCTTGCAGAATTGCAGCAAATTGACACCCTAATCATTACTAATTATACAGAATGTTTCATATCTGTTCAGCCTGTGACCTAACCAATCAACGGTTTTACCAAATTTACCAGCGAGACATATTCCCTACAGTGACCTAACAAATTAATGGTTTTTTCCAGAGAGACATATCCCCCACAGTGACCTAACAAATAAATGATTTTATCAGCGAGACATATCCCCCACAGTGACCTAACAAATAAATGGTTTTATCAGCGAGACATATCCCCCACAGTGACCTAACAAATTAATGGTTTTACCAGAGAGACATATCCCCCACAGTGACCTAACAAATTAATGATTTTACCAGAGAGACACATTCCGCACAGTGACCTAACAAATTAATGGTTTTATCAGCGAGACATATCCCCCACAGTGTCCTAACAAATTAATGGTTTTACCAGAGAGACATATCCCCCACAGTGACCTAACAAATTAATGATTTTACCAGAGAGACACATTCCGCACAGTGACCTAACAAATAAATGATTTTACCAGCGAGACATATCCCCCACAGTGACCTAACAAATTAATGATTTTACCAGAGAGACACATTCCGCACAGTGACCTAACAAATTAATGGTTTTACCAGAGAGACATATTCCCCACAGTGTCCTAACAAATTAATGGTTTTACCAGAGAGACATATCCCCCACAGTGACCTAACAAATTAATGTTTTTACCAGAGAGGCATATTCCCCATAGTGACCTAACAAATTAATGTTTTTACCAGAGAGGCATATTCCCCATAGTGACCTAACAAATTAATGGTTTTATCAGAGAGGCATATTCCCCATAGTGACCTAACAAATTAATGGTTTTACCAGAGAGGCATATTCCCCACAGTGACCTAACAAATTAATGTTTTTACCAGAGAGGCATATTCCCCATAGTGACCTAACAAATTAATGTTTTTACCAGAGAGACATATTCCCCATAGTGACCTAACAAATTAATGTTTTTACCAGAGAGGCATATTCCCCATAGTGACCTAACAAATTAATGGTTTTATCAGAGAGACATATTCCCCACAGTGACCTAACAAATTAATGGTTTTACCAGAGAGGCATATTCCCCACAGTGACCTAACAAATTAATGGTTTTACCAGAGAGACATATTCCCCATAGTGACCTAACAAATTAATGGTTTTATCAGAGAGACATATTCCCCACAGTGACCTAACAAATTAATGGTTTTATCAGAGAGGCATATTCCCCATAGTGACCTAACAAATTAATGTTTTTTCCAGAGAGACATATTCCCCATAGTGACCTAACAAATTAATGATTTTACCAGAGAGGCATATTCCCCACAGTGACCTAACAAATTAATGTTTTTATCAGAGAGGCATATTCCCCATAGTGACCTAACAAATTAATGGTTTTACCAGAGAGGCATATTCCCCACAGTGACCTAACAAATTAATGTTTTTACCAGAGAGGCATATTCCCCACAGTGACCTAACAAATTAATGTTTTTACCAGAGAGGCATATTCCCCACAGTGACCTAACAAATTAATGTTTTTACCAGAGAGACATATCCCCCACAGTGACCTAACAAATTAATGTTTTTACCAGAGAGGCATATTCCCCATAGTGACCTAACAAATTAATGTTTTTACCAGAGAGGCATATTCCCCATAGTGACCTAACAAATTAATGTTTTTACCAGAGAGGCATATTCCCCACAGTGACCTAACAAATTAATGTTTTTTCCAGAGAGGCATATTCCCCATAGTGACCTAACAAATTAATGGTTTTACCAGAGAGGCATATTCCCCATAGTGACCTAACAAATTAATGGTTTTATCAGAGAGGCATATTCCCCATAGTGACCTAACAAATTAATGTTTTTTCCAGAGAGACATATTCCCCATAGTGACCTAACAAATTAATGGTTTTACCAGAGAGGCATATTCCCCATAGTGACCTAACAAATTAATGTTTTTTCCAGAGAGACATATTCCCCATAGTGACCTAACAAATTAATGTTTTTACCAGAGAGGCATATTCCCCATAGTGACCTAACAAATTAATGGTTTTACCAGAGAGGCATATTCCCCACAGTGACCTAACAAATTAATGTTTTTACCAGAGAGACATATCCCCCACAGTGTCCTAACAAATTAATGTTTTTACCAGAGAGGCATATTCCCCATAGTGACCTAACAAATTAATGTTTTTACCAGAGAGGCATATTCCCCATAGTGACCTAACAAATTAATGGTTTTACCAGAGAGGCATATTCCCCACAGTGACCTAACAAATTAATGTTTTTACCAGAGAGACATATCCCCCACAGTGACCTAACAAATTAATGGTTTTACCAGAGAGACATATCCCCCACAGTGTCCTAACAAATTAATGTTTTTACCAGAGAGACATATCCCCCACAGTGACCTAACAAATTAATGTTTTTACCAGAGAGACATATCCCCCACAGTGACCTAACAAATTAATGTTTTTACCAGAGAGACATATCCCCCACAGTGACCTAACAAATTAATGTTTTTACCAGAGAGACATATCCCCCATAGTGACCTAACAAATTAATGTTTTTACCAGAGAGACATATCCCCCACAGTGACCTAACAAATTAATGGTTTTACCAGAGAGACATATCCCCCACAGTGTCCTAACAAATTAATGTTTTTACCAGAGAGACATATCCCCCACAGTGTCCTAACAAATTAATGTTTTTACCAGAGAGACATATCCCCCACAGTGACCTAACAAATTAATGGTTTTACCAGAGAGACATATCCCCCACAGTGTCCTAACAATTTAATGTTTTTACCAGAGAGACATATCCCCCATAGTGACCTAACAAATTAATGGTTTTACCAGAGAGGCATATTCCCCACAGTGTCCTAACAAATTATGGTTTTACCAGAGAGACATATCCCCCACAGTGACCTAACAAATTAATGTTTTTACCAGAGAGACATATCCCCCACAGTGTCCTAACAAATTAATGTTTTTACCAGAGAGACATATCCCCCACAGTGACCTAGCAAATTAATGGTTTTACCAGAGAGACATATCCCCCACAGTGTCCTAACAAATTAATGTTTTTACCAGAGAGACATATTCCCCACAGTGTCCTAACAAATTAATGTTTTTATCAGAGAGACATATTCCCCACAGTGTCCTAACAAATTAATGTTTTTATCAGAGAGACATATTCCCAACAGTGACCTAACAAATTAATGTTTTTATCAGAGAGACATATTCCCCACAGTGACCTAACAAATTAATGTTTTTACCAGAGAGACATATCCCCCATAGTGACCTAACAAATTAATGTTTTTACCAGAGAGACATATTCCCAACAGTGACCTAACAAATTAATGGTTTTACCAGAGAGACATATTCCCAACAGTGACCTAACAAATTAATGGTTTTACCAGAGAGACATATTCCCAACAGTGACCTAACAAATTAATGGTTTTACCAGAGAGACATATCCCCCATAGTGACCTAGCAAATTAATGTTTTTACCAGAGAGGCATATTCCCAACAGTGACCTAACAAATTAATGGTTTTATCAGCGAGACATATTCCCCACAGTGACCTAACAAATTAATGTTTTTTCCAGAGAGACATATTCCCCACAGTGACCTAACAAATTAATGGTTTTACCAGAGAGACATATCCCCCATAGTGACCTAACAAATTAATGGTTTTACCAGAGAGACATATTCCCGACAGTGACCTAACAAATTAATGGTTTTACCAGAGAGACATATTCCCCACAGTGACCTAACAAATTAATGTTTTTACCAGAGAGACATATTCCCCACAGTGACCTAACAAATTAATGGTTTTACCAGAGAGACATATTCCCAACAGTGACCTAACAAATTAATGGTTTTACCAGAGAGACATATCCCCCACAGTGATCTAACAAATTAATGTTTTTACCAGAGAGACATATTCCCGACAGTGACCTAACAAATTAATGGTTTTACCAGAGAGACATATCCCCCATAGTGACCTAACAAATTAATGTTTTTACCAGAGAGACATATCCCCACAGTGACCTAACAAATTAATGGTTTTATCAGAGAGGCATATTCCCCACAGTGACCTAACAAATTATGGTTTTACCAGAGAGGCATATTCCCCATAGTGACCTAACAAATTAATGGTTTTATCAGAGAGGCATATTCCCCACAGTGACCTAACAAATTATGGTTTTACCAGAGAGGCATATTCCCCACAGTGACCTAACAAATTAATGTTTTTACCAGAGAGGCATATTCCCCATAGTGACCTAACAAATTAATGGTTTTACCAGAGAGACATATCCCCCACAGTGACCTAACAAATTAATGTTTTTACCAGAGAGGCATATTCCCCACAGTGTCCTAACAATTTAATGGTTTTACCAGAGAGACATATCCCCCACAGTGACCTAACAAATTAATGGTTTTACCAGAGAGGCATATTCCCCACAGTGTCCTAACAATTTAATGGTTTTACCAGAGAGACATATCCCCCACAGTGACCTAACAAATTAATGGTTTTACCAGAGAGACATATCCCCCACAGTGTCCTAACAAATTAATGTTTTTACCAGAGAGGCATATTCCCCATAGTGACCTAACAAATTAATGGTTTTATCAGAGAGGCATATTCCCCACAGTGACCTAACAAATTAATGTTTTTACCAGAGAGGCATATTCCCCACAGTGACCTAACAAATTAATGGTTTTACCAGAGAGACATATCCCCCACAGTGACCTAACAAATTAATGGTTTTACCAGAGAGGCATATTCCCCACAGTGACCTAACAAATTAATGGTTTTACCAGAGAGGCATATTCCCCACAGTGACCTAACAAATTAATGTTTTTACCAGAGAGGCATATTCCCCATAGTGACCTAACAAATTAATGGTTTTACCAGAGAGACATATTCCCGACAGTGACCTAACAAATTAATGGTTTTATCAGAGAGGCATATTCCCCATAGTGACCTAACAAATTAATGTTTTTACCAGAGAGGCATATTCCCCACAGTGACCTAACAAATTAATGTTTTTACCAGAGAGGCATATCCCCCACAGTGTCCTAACAAATTAATGGTTTTATCAGAGAGACATATTCCCCATAGTGACCTAACAAATTAATGGTTTTACCAGCGAGACATATTCCCAACAGTGACCTAACAAATTAATGTTTTTACCAGAGAGACATATTCCCCATAGTGACCTAACAAATTAATGGTTTTACCAGAGAGACATATTCCCCACAGTGTCCTAACAAATTAATGGTTTTATCAGAGAGACATATTCCCCACAGTGACCTAACAAATTAATGGTTTTATCAGCGAGACATATTCCCAACAGTGACCTAACAAATTAATGGTTTTATCAGCGAGACATATTCCCAACAGTGACCTAACAAATTAATGGTTTTATCAGCGAGACATATTCCCAACAGTGACCTAACAAATTAATGGTTTTATCAGCGAGACATATTCCCAACAGTGACCTAACAAATTAATGTTTTTACCAGAGAGGCATATTCCCAGCAGTGACCTAACAAATTAATGTTTTTACCAGAGAGGCATATTCCCAACAGTGACCTAACAAATTAATGGTTTTATCAGCGAGACATATTCCCCACAGTGACCTAACAAATTAATGTTTTTTCCAGAGAGGCATATTCCCAACAGTGACCTAACAAATTAATGTTTTTACCAGAGAGGCATATTCCCAACAGTGACCTAACAAATTAATGGTTTTATCAGCGAGACATATTCCCAACAGTGACCTAACAAATTAATGGTTTTACCAGAGAGGCATATTCCCAACAGTGGCCTAACAAATTAATGTTTTTACCAGAGAGGCATATTCCCCACAGTGACCTAACAAATTAATGGTTTTATCAGCGAGACATATTCCCAACAGTGACCTAACAAATTAATGGTTTTTCCAGAGAGGCATATTCCCAACAGTGACCTAACAAATTAATGGTTTTATCAGCGAGACATATTCCCAACAGTGACCTAACAAATTAATGGTTTTTCCAGAGAGGCATATTCCCAACAGTGACCTAACAAATTAATGTTTTTACCAGAGAGGCATATTCCCCACAGTGACCTAACAAATTAATGGTTTTATCAGCGAGACATATTCCCAACAGTGACCTAACAAATTAATGGTTTTACCAGAGAGGCATATTCCCAACAGTGACCTAACAAATTAATGTTTTTACCAGAGAGGCATATTCCCAACAGTGACCTAACAAATTAATGGTTTTATCAGCGAGACATATTCCCCACAGTGACCTAACAAATTAATGTTTTTTCCAGAGAGACATATTCCCCACAGTGACCTAACAAATTAATGGTTTTACCAGCGAGACATATTCCCCCCACAGTGACCTAACAAATTAATGGTTTTATCAGCCAGACATATTCCCCACAGTGACCTAACAAATTAATGGTTTTACCAGAGAGACATATTCCCCACAGTGACCTAACAAATTATGGTTTTACCAACGAGACATATTCCCGACAGTGACCTAACAAATTAATGTTTTTACCAGCGAGACATATTCCCCCCACAGTGACCTAACAAATTAATGGTTTTATCAGCCAGACATATTCCCCACAGTGACCTAACAAATTAATGTTTTTTCCAGAGAGACATATTCCCCCCACAGTGACCTAACAAATTAATGATTTTACCAGAGAGGCATATTCCCCCACAGTGACCTAACAAATTAATGTTTTTTCCAGAGAGACATATTCCCCCCACAGTGACCTAACAAATTAATGTTTTTTCCAGAGAGACATATTCCCCCCACAGTGACCTAACAAATTAATGTTTTTTCCAGAGAGACATATTCCCCCCACAGTGACCTAACAAATTAATGTTTTTTCCAGAGAGACATATTCCCCCACAGTGACCTAACAAATTAATGATTTTACCAGAGAGGCATATTCCCAACAGTGACCTAACAAATTAATGGTTTGATCAGCGAGACACATTCCCCAAAAGTGACCTAAAAAATTAATGGTTTTACCAGAGAGGCATGTTCCCCCACAGTGGCCTAACAAATTATGGTTTTACCAGCGAGACATATTCCGCACAGTGACTTAACAAATTAATGGTTTTACCAGCGAGACACATTCCCCAAAAGTGACCTAACAAATTAATGGTTTTACCAGAGAGGCATGTTCCCCCACAGTGGCCTAACAAATTAATGGTTTTACCAGAGAGACATATTCGCCCACAGTGACCTAGCAAATTAATGGTTTTATCAGCGAGACATTCCCCACAGTGACCTAACAAATTAATGGTTTTATCAGAGAGGCATATTCCCAACAGTGACCTAACAAATTAATGGTTTTATCAGCGAGACATATTCCCCACAGTGACCTAACAAATTAATGGTTTTAACAGCAAGGCATATTCCCAAACAAGTCATTCACCTCATAAAATTCATGTGCCTCGTTTGTAATCTATTCGGTACAATAGGCCAAGGAGTTACGATTTTTCATACTACTGAACTAACAATTATCAACGTTGTTATATATAAAAAGGGAGAACTTATCTTTGGTCCGAACCGGGAACTGGACCTCGCTAGGCACTGTAGGTGGACACTTAACCACGCCCCTAAAGGATAATCCCAAAAGTAAGGCTACGTGACCCATATTCCTATCAAAATGTTATTTGAAGTTTTATTGGACGTATTCTATTTGTAAAAATCTCAGGCCTGTTCTTTTAAATTAACACACAATATGTAGTAGATTTAAATTGACAGAACTTGAATAAGACCAACTGGTATATTCAAGCCATAAAAAACTGACGGTGAAATGTCAAAATCATATTCATTACTTGGGACACAGATACACTTTTTTCAAATTGCGTAAATGTGATATCTTCGTGTATTCGCACAGGACTTTACGACCTACGTATATAGTTTATACCACTTACGACTTACAGTTGAGTCTGACCGTGAGACAAAAATAAAATGATCGTATTACCGAATCAAAGATGACTTCAGAACACTATGTCCTAAATCGTTGTGAACAATTGCAGTTTATCAAAAAGCAAAATAGTAAAATCGTCGAAGATTTGCGATGGAATGCAATGAAAGTATTTGTATAAATTTTAGACCGACGAGTGAGTATTTACCTCCGATTTTAAACGATTACATCAAGTAAATAAATAACTTAGACCAACTGCCAATATTTCAATTTATTATCTAGATAATGTACCAACCAAATCTCTGATTTATATTTACTTCGTCAAATATTTAGAAATTATCTATGTTTAAGACAACGCGTTTGAAACAAATTTTCATCTGTAAAACACAGATTACTAGATTTTGGCATCAAACCAGCGCCATTCAAAAACTTCTCATTCAGATTATAGACACTCGCCTGTACAGATAACATGTTTAATATCCCGGTATTTTAAGAGGCATTTAGCCGTGTGTTAGTTTATTTAGGACAAACTTCTGTATTTTCTCCACATTTAAAAACCAACAGTGTCTAAATTCCTCAGATAGTGTAATTAGCGGCTAGTTAGGAAAGTATGCTACAAAATGTCAGTTCCCACGTATTGAAACATTGTATGCTTACTTTCCAACCATAAGAAATCCAGATTTATAGAATGAAAATTTACATGCAGTGCAAATTTATGTAATAAATAGGGTATACAATAAATTAGCATTTTGTTAAATATTCTATAAACAAAACTGCTGATCACAAATGCATGTGTATTTTAAATTTAGTCTTAAATTTAATTATATGTGTAAAGAAAAATTCCAAACTCGTAAAGATGTTGGATCGGATTTCAATGGTAAGTATTGAAGTAATGCAGTAAATTGAATATCTACAAAAACTGATTTTATTTCTACTGACCCCTTTAAGGTCCTCGGCTGAGTACCATCCTGTTGATATCGTCGTCGGCGAGCTTCAGTAAATCCGACGAGGAATAAAATAAGCACTAGCCAAACACACACAGTAAATTGTGACCGATAGTGGAATGCCATTGTTAATTATTCACAAATATTTAAAGCCGTTCCTATCACAGTATTCGAATACAAAATAATCAACGATATAAACTATTATCTTACAGTAACTTTTCCAGAAATGTTTAAACAAAATTCGAGTGAAAAAATAAATCACTTGATTCCAATCTCAATCAATTTAATGACCAACATTCTTTGAATCGAACATAAACTTCGACAAGGTGATTATTCACATAGATCTTTAAATACGGGACCCGTACGCCCCGTCCTGTATTTAAACTATGCTCGTTCTCTCGCGCATTTTCGCTTACACCGTTTTCAGATTTTCGATTTCTCGTCCGGCGTTGTCTTAACCGTCTCTCTTTCCAACATCCATATCACTAAAACGCTTGCTCAGTCGTTTTCAAGTTCTTACGTTTATGCAAACAAAAAAATCGCGTTATACGAAAAGACAAACTTTCTACACTTCGCCTATCATGTAAATAAATCTAGTTTAAGTTACCCCTATGGTATACCTATCTGTCAAACAGAACGAATGAGTTAAATGAACAGAAAAAACGCGCCGTGAAGTTTTAAACCGATTTGACCAATTAATATCGGCACCAAG
Organism: Lutraria lutraria; assembly: GCA_964023205.1. Lineage (NCBI taxonomy): Eukaryota > Metazoa > Mollusca > Bivalvia > Venerida > Mactridae > Lutraria > Lutraria lutraria. Next base: position 10,707,950 of record OZ026845.1, read on the forward strand.
TTCGATATATCGCGATAGATTATCTAGTAATTAATACATTCTTAATTGGCTGTGGAATATATTTCCTAAACTCCTCAAACAACAATGCATTATAAACTATATCTTTATAAATTCCCAGACGCTGAAAGTATGTCATTGAAAAAAGAACGGCCTCAACATCTGGTTAATATCAGAAAATGTTACTCAACGGAATCTTCCTGTCTGTACCAGCATCACGTTCAGTCTCTGTTTATTCATACCATTTATTTTCATAAACTCTGCCTTTATCAGTAACTTTCTGACTAATTTGATTTTTTGCTCATTCGCTCCACATGAAAGATGCCATAATGTGAAATTGAAATCTGAGCGAAAAGCAAACAGTCGTCGGAAAGCCGACTTGCAAAATTGCTGTAAATCGTTCAATGTTTTCGAGGCTCCATTTTTGGCTCGTCTTTTTTCGAAGAAAAGTCGAGCTATTGTAATTACTGCGGTGTCTGCGTCTGTGTGAAAACTTTAATGTAGCTCATAAGTAAAAAACTATAAGAGGTAACAACATGACACTTCATAGGTGGATAGATCTCACTGAGGTGGTGAACAGACGAGCGTTGGCACCGCTCTTGTTTGTTAAGATAATCTGGCCATTTATTTGACAATGAGTTTCTAATTTACCGAAGGAGGCCATTCTCGAATTGTCACGATTACGGTGATAAACTACATGTATTAAAAAATCAACAGATATAGCCTAAACTGTATTTTAGATTATCAAAAAAATTGACACAACATCGCACAAATAACTGAGCTAATTTAATTTTCTGTGCATTATTCCAAATCTGTTGTATGTTAAGAATAGACACACTCAAATTATCTGAGCCGTCTGTGAGAATGCTTATACTAGTAACTGGCATCACGCCATTTCTAAGAATAGAATTCATAAAAATGTTGCCAAGATCACGAATGGTTTCGAACCTACAACCTTCTGAGTATAAGAGTCTTATCACCGACCAGGCCATCCATTAAGCCGAGTAATCATGTAAGAACAAATATTGAAAATGAAGGAAATGTTAGACTTAATGTACAGTCAAGCCGGTGAACAAAGGCCACCCTAGGAAAGACTAACGTGGCTTTTATTGACAGGTGGTCTTTAATTGGATGCCATTTTTTCATATTATCAATGACAGTCTTTATTCACCGGGTGATCGTTAATCGGAGGTGACCGCTAGTACAGGTTTGACTGTATTGCATTTCTCTCCACAATTGACAATTAAACGTATGTTACATGAATATACAATTCATCTCTTGATCTAATTGATTCGGCTTAAACGATTTTGTTACTTAATCTCTATTTGAAAGCTTTCAATGTGTGTATTTGCCATCTACACTGATTATTTATTATCTATTTTACTCAGATACGAAGCTATTTATGGGAAATTGTCTATTCGCGCCACAATTAAGTTAAGCAGAATTTAATACAAACACGACAGGTGCTTTGTTGTTGATTTTTCGATAATATATTTTCAATTCATTGTTACCATGGTGATTGTATAAATTGATACACAATGTATCATTGAATCTTACATGTCTGAAAATGAATTGTGTGTCTTTCTAGACGACTTATAAATTTTGATTGGGTGTATGGATGATGCAGGTTGTGAGTATTTGTGTTTGGTAATCGATTGATGGTTGTTTCTGACAGGGCTCCATGCACTAGTAATCCCCCGTGCTGTACGTCTTATCATTTCAATGGTAAAATCTTAAGAATGTTACTTAAAAATATCAGCATTTTTTTGGAATCAGTTTTTGAATCGAATGAAATGGGGACGCATTATTAATAATTTATTTCTATTATTCAACTATGATGATCCCCCCCCCCCCCAGAGATAGGGGATAGAAGATACAGGAGAACCGTGCATTTATATCACTACTCTTTTAGATTAGTTTTTACTGGTTCTTCATCGCGCCCGGTGAAAATCACACCTTACTCCTTCCTGTGTTTCTCTAACAGATGTAGATGCTTTGAAATTTACTGGTATTTGACAGGCTTTTAGTTGGAACGGTCATACCACAGACTCGATGATGTTGATTAAGTAAATGTGTACATTATGATTTAGTATATGTATTATACAACAGATTTCAGTGCATTTATGTCAGATCATTCAAATTACGTATTTGAACTATAGAATCATTTCTGTATGTGTGGAAATAACAGACTTCATGGCACGTATGTTTACATGCTATCATGGTTTAATATAAGAGAAAACATTCGCCAGACTATATGATTCATCGCTTAACGATCAGGTACCGGATTATTCAAATACAACATTTCGATTTTACAATTATTTTTCTTGTTGGACAAAACGGTTCAAGAGTTTAGTTTACGATCCTAACACATTATATTGCAAGTTAATTCATTAGATTTACTAAACAACATGAATACAGATCCTATGCTTCCAAATTCCATTTTACTTATGAGGCTGAATAAAGTTCAGTGTAACTAGACCGTATTGTACGGATTTTATACTGAACTTAAATTTTATTATCATTTTACATTAAATTTAATTTAGATCTACAGTTCCCCCTGGTTAATATATGTATGCTTTGCTAAAACATGATACACGTTACCGGGTTAATGTTTTGCAAAGTTTACTCAAGACATATTGGTGTTCAGGGGCCTGTTTTATACACATACCTTCCTACATTTCAAAAGCTTTTGGTGACTCAAACATTAATAGTCTACTTTATTCAATAACATTATTATAATGACATCATAAAAAACCAGAATGCTTATTGAAAAGTTCCGGTTGAAAATATATTTCTGAAACAAAGGTATAAAACTAACAGCCCTAAGGCCTAAAACTTTCTTTCTTTCTGGGTACATGCTCATTATAACAGGGTAGGTAGGTCAGGACGTTTGGGCTCTTGAAAGCAAGTGGACAGGTAAAAATAGTGAGAAAGTGGGTTTACCGTTCCTCGGACTTAATAAAAAGTCTAGGGTAGCTGAGAAAAATTAGGGTGGGTCAGGTAATAAGAAACAAACACTGTTTAAGGCCTAAAATAATTGAAACCAATTTGGTTAGTTCGGAAGAAATAGAAAAGCGTTCGCTACGTTGTTTTTAGGTTTACAGACCAGAGTCAATTTCGAGGGATCTACAATTTAACACCAAGTAACGACTTAAGTGGATTTAAAACTCAAAAGCTTGTCTTTGCATATACTGTTTTTGATTTTATTTACTAATACGATGGATTATAATTATATTTATAAAACAATTATCTAACATTCTAACGAATGAACACTTGAGATATCGTCGTCAGCTATTTGTTGGAATAAAATCTAATGCTTACACATTCATTTTCATTTTATTCCCAGTGTGTCCATTAATTTATGTCAACAATGAAATTGAAGTGGTCTGGTCAAGGTAACAATTTATAACATCAATAAATACCGTAAGAATATAGGATTAGTTTATTTGTGTTGTAAAAAGTCTTAAATTGTTTTTATTATTATTATAACGCCTAAATTAACTCGGCAAACACCAATTTAAAACATATTGTGCCGTGCTGTTAACATACATGTTGTAAATGGCGGGTGATACTGAAATGTAATACATGTACATGAAAATGTTTCGCTTATCTAAATTTGGTAACGATTTCCAAAACTGAATGAAGGCAACGCCATGGTTTAATTGACAGGAACAGAAAATGTTAATCTGTGAACATATACTTGTTATAAAGTATATATATATATTTTAAGACCACCACAATGTAAAGACAAACTCCCATTACAAAGACCAGTTATTCTAAGACAGGTGTTTTACATGTTTCTTAATAACAAGATTACCTCTATGTCAAATGCATTTGCTACAGTTCACTTCATTTTTCACATAGACATACAGGCATCAATGAAAACTGATCAAGAGATTTTTTAAAACTTAACACGGTCATAGCATATGATAACAGATACATTTTAAGCGAAAAAATGGGGGTACCGATCTCTTTTTTGAGTTATCTACCCATACCTGCAAAACATTCATATTCAAGGGCAGATAACTCAGAAATGAGATCACTGACCCCCACATTGTTTTTCGCAAACGTCATTAAGAATGTTTTGTTTAGTTTCTAAGTTTTCTGGTCATTATTTTTTTACTACGGCCGTGGTCCAGTGGTTAATACGCTGGACATGAAACCCGGCGATTCGGGTACGAACCAACACGGTTGCGGCTGGCCATATCCTTCAATGAAGATTTTTTCAAATGTGAAGAAGTTGCTGGATAAGTAAGTACTGGTTAGAATACAGTCATGGAAAACTGGTTAGGTCGGACCTACTTTATAGAAACCAAGTCAGAAATAACGGACAGTGAAGAAACGTGTGCAACATTTAAAAAGGGACACAAATACGACTGAATACACGTAGTTGTCTCCCTTGATAACGCAATTCGTCCTTTTCAGAACAGAAGACTGTGTTTCATTCATTTTCTGATTATTACAGAAATTTTATCTAAATTGAAAAAGTGTAATTGTTAAGCCACTAAGGCAAACCACACACGTCTAGTGTTTATCTCATTTACAAACTCTAACTATTATATGTTACTTATTGTCTTACACGTATCAACACGTGTACTGTAATACTATGTACTCAAATACCATATATCATAGTTATGTATTTTATTATTGGAGTTTCGCTTTCAAAATTTTCTTCTTCATGCGTACTTCAAGTACCTTTCAGTAACATTCCCAAATATTTTATCCTTACTATTTCGATTACTTTATAGTAACATATCTGGAACTCCAATAATACTAACCTATTTATTGTAAAATCTGCTTCTCGTTTAGAATTAGGATTCAACAGTATTTTGTTAAGCCACTAAGGCATTGTTAAATTTTCCTTTTAGGATGCAGTGTAAATTTAGGACTCTATAGTGATATTCCTGGATTTAGTGTTCTCAGTCAAGATTGTTTTTAAATAGGACTGCCTGCTTCATAACATACCACCATCATGTTATATTTTCTCTTCTGTGATACGTTTTATTTTATTTAGAGAAGCAGGTTAATGTAATAATTGTAAAATAATGCAAATAAATTTTATGAAAAACAAAAAAAGTCGGATTTGTGCGGTATCCATCTTTCTCTCAACACACCTTTCATTATTCATGGTAATGGACACAGTAAATATAGATATAATGATGTGATTTCTTCTGGTCCCTTGTAATGCATTATAACTTTGTACGTATATCATTATAAATCCACTCAGCAGTAAGATATATACCATTCATCCGCCTCCGTGGTCGAGTGGTTAAGGTCGCTGACTTCAAATCACTGTAACATCTCACTGATAGAGGGTCGTGGGTTCGAGCCCCATTACTCTTAATGTGAGAAAGTAGGCAGTTGCTTACGGAGGATGGGAGTCTAGTACTGGTTCTTCCCATGAACGATGCTTAGGTGAACTGTCCGCCTCATATGACTCTGACTGTTGAAAAGGGGCGTAAAACCCGATATGAACAAACAAAAAGAATATATACCATTCTACACAATAGTCAATTTTGAAGTTTTCTGTGGAAAAAATTAATAATCTGCCAGTTTATTGCTGGACACATAGCTCTCATTGTATCTCAGAACTTTACCTTCTAAACTGAAACATTTGTTCTGACTATTCCGTATAAATACACTGACTGATAGGGTTTGAATCATTCAATTAGTTTATCTTTTACAAAATTAATGATTACTAGTAGTTACACGGGGTAATAACTGAATGCTATAATTAAAAATAAAACATATTAGTTACACGGGGTAATAACTAATTGAGATTTGTATTGGAATGTCATAATTAAAAATAAAACAAATCGGCTCATTACCATTTATTATCATGCTTGTATTTAGATGTTGTTTTGAATACAATGTTGAGAAACTAACATTATTGATATCCAAATACTGTACAATCTCTCCAAAAGCAACACCCTTTGATATTAGCAAAATTATATTGTTGATGTTGTTGAGAGGTTCGTGGTTGCTCTAGAGAAATTAAAATAATAGTTAAATCGTGCAGTGGGTAAAATCATGCCGTTGTTGAATGGAGGTTGCTGCTCAAGAGAGCTTAAATTATTAGTTAAATAGTGCAGTGGGAAAAATCATGCCGTTGTTGATGGAAGTTGTTGCTCAAGATATGGCCGCGCTGGAGAGGTTGTACTGTAGTTGTTTTCATGAATGAGGAGTTTATGTTAAGTAGCAAACACAGTTGTGTTACTTTATGCCAGTAGTTGCACACCAGTCACCCAGTGCCAATTCGTCATCTCCCAGGGGACATTCCTGTGGAGGGTTATAGTAGTTGGTTTCACAAGTCTGCGCAGCATCTACACACACTTGATCCATACCTGGTAGTCTGTCACAGAAATATTGACCTTCCTTGCATGAGCATGGAGATGCTAAAAGAATGAGGAACAATGTACAATGGATGTATTAACATGTACTCAAAAAAGAATGGCAGAAAGCTGGGTACCGGGTTCGGGTTTATTTAAGCTTCAATCGTCTTCTACTGATAATGACGATCAATTTGAATACAATATAATTATCGTCCATAAGTTTATCATGCACAGACCTTTAGTTGAGATTAGTGTTTCAACATGACAGCATTTGATTCTATCTAAGTTCTTACTGACAAAAATGAATGAAACTAGTAGATTATGTCTGTATATAATGATTTTATTATGTATCCCATACTGAGCCCTATAAGGTGCAAAATAAGGTGTTGGCGAAAGGGGCTCTTTAATAGAAGAACGAATGTAAGCATAGAAGCCCAGTAATACCTAAACATATGCCACCATTAATCCAAATAAGGATACGAACTAGGGTATAACCAAGAAAATGAACCACCGTAAACCAAAAATAAGGAAACGAACAAGGGTATAACCAAGAAAATGAACCACCGTAAACCAAAAATAAGGAAACGAACAAGGGTATAACCAAGAAAATGAACCACCGTAAACCAAAAATAAGGAAACGAACTAGGGTATAACCAAGAAAATGAACCACCGTAAACCAAAAATAAGGAAACGAACTAGGGTATAACCAAGAAAATGAACCACCGTAAACCAAAAATAAGGAAACGAACAAGGGAATAACCCGGAAAATGACCCCCCCCCCCCCAGTTAAAAATAAGATTTCGTAGGTATTACAGATACCCAGAAAATGAACCACTACATAAAACAAGATTGAAACACTAAATGATGTATCATACTTACGACACGATGTCTCATCATCATTATTCGGACAGTCGTTCTCACCATTACACATTTGTGTGTTGGGAACACACGTTTTATTATCATTACATAGATAATGGTCGTCTGGACAGCACACATCTGGTTGGAAGAATGTATTTTTTAAAAACATGGAGTTTTGCATACACTTGATTGTAATAATGTAATTATAAAAAACATGGGAGTTTTGTCGTCAAACATTCACTTAAAAAAGCGTCATTTTGCACCTTCTTTTTAAAATACATACACTAATGGGAATTCTTCATATCGGGCTGGATGACTTCATACATGGCTCGTTAACTTCTCTTTGATATGTTGTTTATATAATATCTAATACAATGTACATTGTATTTAAATATGTCTACAGTTAGCTTAATTATACATTTTAATTGAGGGATTTGGTTTCTACTACCCTCTGTTTTGTTACTTACATTTTTATGTTTACTCCCATGTTGCATGTTAATTATGTATATGAGCCACGTTGACGGCTCAAGTCATACAGAACTTTTTTTAAATTGACAAGTGTTTAAAACAATTAATTGTTTGAGCGACCGATGGCTGATTCAGCGTAAACCTACAATAACATGTATATGATCGTGATTCTAAAATTTTTGAATGAACCTCAAACAATTGCCACATTCAATATACAATGTAGTAATGGATGATCAACGACTGTTACTGTGAAAAGACAGTTTCCAATGGCTGCATAGTGCATAACATACCTGGCATTTTCAATGGAACAGTAATGGAATAGTAGCTGATGGAGACGGAGCTTTCTAGAAAAAGCGAGGGTTGTTGATGGTATAATTAACGGACCACCAACAGACGATACTGATGGACCTCGTAACCGTGGTTTGTTTGCCAGTTGTTAGAGTTTTAGTGGCAGTTGTTAGAATCTTTTTTTTTTGTTTGGGATGAAATTAAGTAAATATTCTGTTCTGTTCTGTCAGTTGAAATAGCGAGGATCGAAACATTAAAAACCAAGTGAGCGGGAACCAGTTTATTTAGACAAAAGACAAGGATAATGAACTTACCACAGTGTTTTTCATCTTCACCGTTCATACAGTCTTCCGTCCCGTCACATCGGTTCTTGGCGTTTAAACATTGACCGTCACTCAAACAGAGAAAGTTCCCTTCTTTGCAGAAACACTCTTTAGCTAAAAATGACAGAAAAATGTTTCATGGAAAATATCGCCCTCTAATAACTGGATAATTGGTTCCCGTTGTATTTTTGGTGTATCGCAACCAGCTGCGGGAACCTGCAATTTGTCTTTTTTGTAGTCTGTATAGTTCTGTAACATTAGCACCAAATGAAAATACACAGGCTTCTCGCTGTACCGCGAATGTTACACGAAGTTGTACAGAAGAAGTGACAACTATACGTGGAACATACACATTTTCCGTTTAGCATGCACTATAAGTCGTGAAATTTAAAATCGGAATAAAATATTTTCAGCTTCCTTTCTCCTGATTTCGTGCAAAAAAGTACTTCCCGTACTCCCCATTTGTGACGTCAAAAGCCACACAGTTATCCGCACTGCATTACAAACGAGGAGACACGCTCCTGTACTAAACTAGTTCCTGTACCAAAAGTTAACGGGAACCAGTTTATCTCTGGATTTATATGATAGAGATAATGATCGTATGACAGTACAAGTTATTGTTACAAAACTTACGACACAATGTCATATCCTCATCATCCCCATCGGGGCATTCCTTGGTATGATCACATGGTTTAGCACAAGTTTGTTGATCTTTACACAAAATCATACCTTTAAAGGCACATTTAGGGGCTGAAAAAAGACATGATAGGTTACCAAAGCTTATTGCGTGCGAAAGATAATTTTGTATTTAGTATCACGACAGCTGGAACGGGAAACCTTAAGGCTTGTATTTACTTTTCCGGTCTGCACGTTAGTAGAGCTCTGGGATATTCAATCAAGTATTCTGCATACTAATTATTTTATATCGAAGAGATGTTTTTGCCTCACAGACTTTAATTCTAAATCTACACTTTTAAGTAGATCGTTCTGAACACCAGGTTTGGCTGAAATAAGACGTCACAGCCATGACGTAATTGACTAAATGATGAACATGATACATGTATTGGCTAATTTCAAATACCGTAATTAGTTCTTCATCCCGTACAAAGCAGCAATTATAGAAATATTGAAACGATAAGCACAAAAAAGTTACGAAAACATTGTTCCCAGATCCGTACTTACGGCATTTATCCTCATCCGCACCGTCAGGGCAGTCTCTTATGCCATCACATCGTCTTCCGCACACGTGTGGATTTTTACACCGGAAGGCGCCAGGCAAAAAGCATTTTGATTTCGAATCTGAAAGCATGAGCGGTATCGAACCAGTGTCTCTGTTATTTTAAACATATCAGAAAACCTGACACCATAACAAAACATATTTTAAAATCTTTTTTTTTTCTAACGACTCTAATTCTAATTTGGGGGGGGGGGGATAGGTATGAGTCAAGTACTGTTAATCACTCCCCCAGGCGGGTAACAAAGGGCTGAAATGACAACAACAACAGGAGATACTTCAAAGCATACGAGTAAAACCTGTAGCGAATATGCACAACCGAGTATGTATTTATCCAAGGTACAACCCATTGTCCAAACGAGTACGGACCACTTTGAAAATGTACGTATGTCTTTATTTAAAGGTAAAAGCCGCGTCCATGTTCCAGAGGTTAGTGCGCTGGATTAATTAACCGGCTATCCGCGTGAAAGTTTTATAACAGTGTCAATTTTCCTCAAATTTATGGAAAGGTAAATTAATTAATTAGTACTGGTTGGAATACCGTCCAGGAAAACTGGTTTGGTGAATCAGCCGCCGTATAAAACTGCATAATGTTGAAAAACGGCCGTTAAACACAAATAAATAAAATCAATCTTTAGAGGTAAAGATGAACACATGAAATCTTAAAGAAAATGTTTAAGCATTTTTGTACCTTCTAAGCTAGACCTCAAAAGATTTAAGGGACAGAACAGAAATGCTTGTCTAAATTGAAGACATGGTATCAAAATTGAGAGATGAGTAAAAACCAAACATACCGCATTTTTTCTCATCAATACCGTTAGAACAGTCAACAGTTCCGTCACACACGCGAGAGTGGTGTATGCATTCCTCCTGTTTCATGTAACCATGGTTTACGGTTCCACAGAGATATGCTCCAGAACATGGCACTAAAAACACACATCAATAACATGAGCTAACAAACTTTCAAAATTTTGATTAACACAATTTCGGTCATGATATTATGTCAGCATTTACGTTTAAGGAATGAAAGCAAGGATCGTTATACATGTTCTAATCAGAACAAATCATTGAAAAACCATCAGCAGTCATTAAATAAATTTATAGTTAGTCACCTTTTGGTCTGGGTACTGCCACTGGAGGGCGGCCATGATTAGATTGATTGATGCGTGTCCTACAGCTTACTTGGCACACAAACACCGACAACAGAATAATCCCTGGTAACTACAATACAGCATACTAGTAATTAGTAACATTTCATTTTGAAAATTCCTACTTTACAAGTACAAAAGACAAAAAATGTATATAAAACAGCTTAACCTGAGAAAGCGGACACAAGTGCAAAGTCATATTGAGTGCTTGTGGGGTCACTGCTTTGCACAATGAAGAGAAAGACAAAATAACATAAAACCAAATTGGACACCGTAACAGGATCGAGGATGGGCGCATTCCCAAAGTCCTCCTTATGGATAACACGTGACCAGCACTAGGAGCAGAGGTCGTCCACACCTGCGCTTTGAACAAAGATATTTGCTAGGTGGTGTAAAAACCTGCTCCACTGACATAGAGTCATAGGAAGTCACAGCTGTTAACAGAGCCCATTACATAGTCCAAGCAATAACTGCTGTACATGAGAAAGCCTTCCGTAACAACAGCGAAGAAGGGTCAAAAGAAAAGCCAACCAAAATCGAATCAACAATGAGCCACAGTGAAGAGGCACCAGTCTTCATACGCCAGGTCAGCCATTGGAAATGCCGATCCAAATTCGGCCTCTACAGCAACACCAGATAGTGCACATCAACAACGTCTCAATGTGTTTCTCCATAGGCGACAGACCGATGCCTACAAGCAAGCAACAAAGTCAACTTCACAGACTAGGCCATAGGCCATATTCTTTCCCACTTTTGATACTAGTAGCCTTTGTCGCAGCTTCCATTGTTATTATTCTACAATTATCCAGTTGAACAAAATGAGCCATCAAGTCTTAATTTTGAATCATGCTATATCTTTGGAAATATTGTTACAACCTTTACATTTGATGTAAGTTTTCCACTCAGGCCATCCTTAAAAAATGTTTGTTTGCAGTAACCCTACCCAGATAATTTTTAGAAAGGAAATATTTTTTACAGTTTAATTTTTATATTGATCACAAAATATACGTCAGAATGCTATTTTTTATTTCAATTTGTTTTACCCAAGAGGCGAAAACAAAGTTGGGTAGCCCTGCGTCTTTTGGATGAGTAGGTAGCGTTATGGCTAGAGTTTAAAGATGGCCTAAAGAAGATAAAACAAATACTAAACTGACACCTTGTAAACAATAGAATAAGAACTAAAAAGAAATGACTTACTATTTTCATTACAAGAATTTATTACTATTTATGACAAGAATTGTTCTTATTTAATATAGTACAAATCACTTATTAGTAATTCATTGTAAGAGAAGGTAATTTATAATACAATTACTAAGTTTTATCAATTATTCACGTATTATAATAAGAATTGGTAATAGTCAGTTTATGATAGAAATTCTAGTGATTAGACTATGATAAGCATTATTAATTATCAATTAATATTACATTGTACCAGGGATGCTAATATAGCATCCCTGATCGTACTTACAATTTAGTTTTAATAAGAATTATTGTTTATTGAAATCTATGATAAAAAATTACTGACATGTAAACGTAACATAACACAAAATTTATTCCATTTTCTATTATCCTACAAAGCATCCAATTAATTACCAATTATGATTAGCACCAGAAAAAATAAAAGCAACATAAAACATATGTACCTTCCACATCCTGATATTGATAACATTGGAGATAACATGAGTATAAACATGAAACGTATAGATATATAATATACATATATATATAACCTAAAGCATTAATAAACTTTCTAAAGGCAATTACGACAACCACATCTTATCAAGCTCACCTATGCAAACTGGTTTTACTTCAATTAATAAAATAAATTGGTGTGAAAATACAAAGACACCATTCAGTATACACAATATACGTACATTAAAACATCATTTAGCGACCACCTTGATAGCAGGGCCAACTCATAACAATGATCTGCTGATTTTGGTAGGCCTATTTTCGGCATTAGCAGACAGTTAACAGAACATGTTTTTCATGATTTGATACCAGTACTTGTTAAGTTGTTATCCGCATGTAAACTATCAGTTTCTCCACTTGAATGAGCATCAGAGAAAATGTATGTTCAAACTAATGAAAGCAGAGACCGTAGGCCAAACACTCCATCGATTAAGCTAAGTAGGCAGCTCGAGTGTGCTTAGAGATTGGATTTAGCTGAAACTTAAAACCTCACGTTTTGTGACACTTCTTTGTAAATCAGTCCACGGATAAGTGAAGCATAAGTATGCGTAAAAAGCCATTTCATACTCAAGGGGATTCGGCACATTATATAATAGCGTAAGGTGATTTTTTTTGGTCAAAATTTAAGGGCCGAATTCCTTTGTTCATGCTCATTAAGAATATGGTAGGTATAGGAAGGTAGGGATTTTTTTCTTTTTTTTTTTTTTTAATTATTCATGAAATTGTGCAAAAAGGCAAAACAATGAGAAAGTGGGTGTGGCCTAGTCAAATGTCTAGGGTCAGGGGAAAGACTTAGTGTAGGTAATCAGAAACAAACCAATGTTTACGCCTTACTACATTTGTGGAGCGTATTTGACTATTCAGGTTTTCTAATCAGGAAAACAAAATAATAATTTGTCTATATTTGTCATTCCCTGAAGCAAAAAGGATAAGGAAATTGTTAACCAAAATCTTGAGTAAATACATGTACATTTTTTCTTTTTTACAAAATATATTCACAGTTAAAACAAGCCTAGTTTTGAAATTTGTATTGCAAGTGTAGACAATACAGGCAGATTGATCTAAACATATGACCACACCAGTCAACAACCACACCTGTCAAAAAAGTCCAACGAAGGTCAAGAAGAAAAGTTTATTTCAAATTGTCCTGTTTTTTCAATGCATGTGTGCTTAAGGATCACAGACCTTAATATAAAATTTTAATGGCTATGAAAAAAGTTAGAGGTTCCTGATCTTTATAAATTGTGACATTTAAACATTAACTTCATTTCTAAATATTTAACCTATGTCAGTTATGTATGACTTTATTTCATTAAGGGAGATAATACTATTAACAGGTACTCTCCCTTTTCTATGATTATATAGCATTTTTAATTTCAAGTTTACACATTCAAAAAATACACAATTCAGAAAATGCTTGTGGTAAATGATTTATAAATGATCCATTCAACATATTCAATGAAAATAAACAAGAGTCTAAAGGTTAGAAAATAGTAATGCATTCTTGTATTATGGTCTGTAATCATGAAGAGTGTTTTGGTCATAGGTTACTTTTACTTAAGCTTATCTTGTGTGCTTTATCAATTAATGTAAGTGTTTAAAATAGTCTTTTGTTTACCATTTCCTTTTAATTAAATTTATTTTGTGTGTTTTTATCACTAAATGTATGCTTAAAGAGTGGGTTTTTTCACATCTAGCCTTTAAGCACAGGTTGACATTAACTTAAACATTACTCTGGATAATTAGAAGATTTAAGGAATTCTTCACACCACAACATCTTACACAAGTTTTAAAGTTTTCTATAGTGAGCATTTCATTTCAGTCAGTCAAGGTGACCATCACATTTTACAAGCAAGTACACAAATAGAACATAAATACCACAGCACAACAAGATCTAACTTTAATTTTATTAGCAACAAAACTTAGCCAGAGGCTTCAACATTAAATATACTCATTTAGTATTGATTTAACAAATACCAAAGTTTATAAAAAGCAATAAAAATAATCAATACTAATTCATGTACATTTGTATACTTTGATGGTGAATCATCTCACATTTATCAATTTATCTAAGATCATATACTGTGGAATCATTAATTTTCATAGGGGATTTAATTTTGTGGATTTCGTGGGTCAGCTCTAGGCATTTCTTTTTAAAAATCTGAATCCACTAATTTATGTCCCCACGAAATAGCCATTTTAGTAAAAACCACGAAAATTGAGCCTAATGAAAATAAATGAAAATACAGTATTCACAAAAGCAAAGTTTGGACTAGATAGAATAAACTGAGTGGTCAATAAAACATTAGTTCAGTAATATATTACATGTACATGATTAAAACAAAGCAAACATTAATGTAGCACTATAGACTGTTTTTGAATATCCAAATGGACACTGAACTGTCTAAATACAGATTCTGTCACTTTATCCCCTTTTCACCTATTGTTATAACATGACCCTTGTTATGGCCATAATATACAATATTATGTTGAAAACCAGAGTTCCGCGAACGGTGCCAAAGTCTGTCTGTTCACCACCTCAGTGAGATCTATCCATGTGGCTACCTTTTCTTCGAAAACAGACAAGCTAAAAAATTATTATGTAAGAAAGAACAATGTATTAGGTATTGCCTGGATCAACATGGACATATGTAATCTAGAGTTCCTGGTCCCAGGTATTACTGTTCATCAAAATAGTCACAAATACTGTGTACACTATCATGCTTACATGCATGCAATGAAAGACATGCCTTAATATGAACATGAATTTCATCAATATCACAACTGAAATTCACATCAGTTAGTTAAATACACTCATTACATGACTCACATGTAGCTTTCAAATCAATGTTATAAATATCATATGATAAAAGCAATGCAAATACAGTACAACCTCTCCAAAGCAGCCCTCTCTTGAGCAACAACCTCACTTCAACAACAGCATGATTTTTTCCCAATGCACAATTTAAAGTCCCATAATCATATAAATTTATTGGTCGTAATAGTTTCTGTTTGTTCTATAACAGAGGAATCCGGTGTTTTCCTCCCGTGCGTACTTTATAGCAAGAAAAAATGTTTCCAAAACCACTATCGTAATTTTTTCAATATCATTGAAATAAATACTATTTATAGAACACCTGTGTTTTCTGCTTTCATATTATGCATACGGCATAAAGTGACGTCATGCGCTCTATATATTTCAAGTTTACAAAAGCAAATTTTACAGCGAAATGAGTGTTTTTAGAAGAAAAACAGGGCTCGACACTAACAGTGGTCCGCTAGCCCGAGGCTACCTATTTTATCCAGGGACTACCTAGGTTTCAAGCCTGGGTATCCCGTTGGGCTATCTAAAATTTGGGTGACTTGAATTCTATAAATTTAAGTAAATCAAATAATAAAGCTTACAAACTTTTGTTAGATCTGATGTGATGTAACATGTATAACTTAGTTCAATACATTTGTGAAAGTCTAACGTTCATACTTGTCTTGTATTCTAATAAAGTGCACTCGATAGGACTTCAACCATTAATTCAATTTATTTTTTATAGCAACGACCTCTCAACAACACATAATTTTGCTACTCCTAAATTATGTTGCTTTGGAGAGGTTGTACCATATAGGCAATTCTAAATCAAATGTAGGACATTTAATGACATAATTCATATTTAAGTACAACGTTTTATCAATAACATATTAACAAAATAGTTGGTCTACTTACTTAAAAATGATAATTTTTTTTTATCTCTGACAGTGCATCCTTGCATATTATAAAACAGCAATGACCTTTAGCTAAAACATCCCAGCATAAATAAAGCATAACAACCAGAAATATTTCTTAACTTTCTTCAAACACAATTATCTCCCTTGAGAATTTCTAATGAAAGTAGTGTGTTTTCATACTGACATACTGTACATTAGACTACCAAACTTATTCTATGTTGACAGCATTCAGTTAACATTAAAGTGGTGTGAAAAAGAAATTGTCCGGTTTACGGAATTCTGAGCTTCTGGTATTTTGAGAATTTTTTGTATTGATTACAGACGAAAAAATAGGACTTGAAAAAATTGTCTGATTTTAGGAGAATTCCAGTTTCTAGTGGTTATACTGTAAGCGTTAATGTTCTCTAAGCTATCACTGTCTGAATAAATAACAAACTAGGCTTCCAAAAAAATCTAGAAGCCCAGAGGGTCACAACACGCAAAACAAATTTGTCAGTCTCTGACACAGTCTGTGCGAACAATTCCAGTTCCTTGTAATCTTTAAGTACACATTGCTCATTAGAACCTTGATATACCACTTTAATTATCATACAATTATACAATCTTTCACTGACCGTCATTACCCGTGCTAATCGTCATAACAACAAAACGACATTCTCCAAAAATGGTCCTTGATTATCTCAGAATAAAATGTTTCAAAACACTAATTGTTCAATTCTTATCTTCTGAAGACTATGACAATACAGCACTTAGGTAACTGTACAACAATACAGGGCAGTATAATCGTGTGGTTTGAATCATCTCTCCTTCAATAATGTTAATATACCAGCTCTTTATGTTGATATACCGGCCCTTTATGTTAATATACCAGTCATTCATGTTGATATCCCAGCCCTTTATGTTAATATACCAGTCATTCATGTTGATATCCCGGCCCTTTATGTTAATATACAAGTCATTCATGTTGATATCCTGGCCCTGTATGTTGATATCCTGACCCTTTATGTTGATATCCCGGCCCTTTATGTTGATATCCCAGCCCTTTATGTTAATATACCGGCCCCTCATCATCATCACCATCATCATCACCATATCCCTCACCATTGTCAAAATAATTGACTGCATAGTCAGTCTCCTAGAAACAGAACAAATAATCATCATACACAGAACATATACAAATTAAAACATTGTAGAACAGAACATGTTCCCGAAGATTATACAGGGGTGTCAATAGACCGAAAATTAAAAATCCTGATAATCATATACGGCCGATCATTTTTGCTAAACAAGATGCCTTCAACCAGTTGTTTCCATACGTAACTTAGTTTTGTATTAAATTGACCATAACTTTGCCATTTCTCGAGATATTTTCATCAAATAACTTTTATTTTGCTAAGAAATCACAGCTCTTTCAGGACAGATATATCCGGAATATTGTCACCCCTGTTTATACCAAACCAGAAATTAAGTTAGGATCATTTAACATGAGAATTTATCCACATATAAAAGCTTTTTGTGATACTATGTGCTAAGATACATTTGGCAACAGAATTCAATTTTTGCTAACATATCAGTCAGAGAAAGTGCAAATGTTTGATTAATTACCTCTTCTAAGTCATCTTCATCATATTCTTCTCCTTCCACGTCTTCAACATCGTCATCCTTTTCTTCTTCATCATCTTCTTGCTTCTCTCCTCCGCCTTCTTCGGTTTCAACACCAGATTCTTCCTTCTTTTCTAGAGTCTGAAAACAGATATGGAGAAACTTATAAGCAAGAAATCTTTTCATTTAATTTTTTTCTTCATTTCTTTTTCTCCAAAATGTTTATGTATTCTTCATATGAAAACGTCATATATTTGCAATAATATAAAAATGTTATATGTGCATGATGACATTTTCAAACACGAATGTTAAAAATATGTAACAATATGTAACATAACAATTCATATGATTGTACGAGTATGAAGAATATATATAAATTACAAAAAAAGAAATCTTTTCATGTTGTTACTTTTGAAAAAAATGAGTCAACTCTTAGGGCTGTGGATCGTTGGGTAAGTGGCGATCCGATCCACGATTCAACCCTTACGATCTGCAAATCTCAGTTAAGACGATCATTTGTACTCGATTTTTCAACTTGACTTGCGATTACACGAGTACGCAGATACTTGCCCCAGCCCTATCAACTCTTCAGATTCCAGTGGAAACCTACCAGAGAATCCATGATCTGTGCACATGTAAAAGCTAATTACGGGTACACAACAATATTATTATAGATTTCAGACTAATCAATGAATACCTCCAAAGTTTTCTTAATTTCCTTCTCATCAATATCAGTTTGCAGACTTTTCTTCTTGCGTCCCACAATATTTGGTTTGACAGAGGAAGCTTTTCTTGTTTTCTTGACTTTTATTTTCAACTCTGATGGTAATCGTCTCCAATCTGTAAACACAGGTTAACAAAATAACTACTATGTTGGCAATTCAATAGGGCTGTGGATCGTTGGGTAAGTGGCGATCCAATCCAATCCTCGATTCAACACTTATGATCCGCAAATCGAATCACGAATCTTTTGTTATCAAGAAACGCCATCTAAAACTTCAAAATTGCAGTCCTGAAGACAGCTAAATGTAATTTCTTTTAGGAATAATGAAGTAAATCGATATAAATTGTTCTATGGCTTAAATTTATACGTACTCCCTCCCAGTTAATAGATTTACCAGCATCATTATTTAAAGAATCAATTGGACATCTTGGCAAACAAAGTAATCCATGATGAGACAATATTTATTCAAAGAAAAGGAATTTTTAAGAACAAAAATACACTTTTAATTTGTTAAAAACAAGATCGCGAACCACGAATCTTAGTAATGACGATTATTCATACTCGATTTTTCAATTTGATTTGTGATTGCCCAGGTACTCCGATACTCGTCACAGCCCTACAATTAAATAAAATTTTCACCTGACGTACTAATGAAAGTCACGTAGATTGTTCAATCCAATTTTTACTATTTATAAATCAAAGTACATCTTACCTGGATTCAAAGATTCTGAGCAATCCACCTGATTAAGTTGATATTTATCTGAATATCTCTCTATATCTCTTTTCCTCTCATCTAACTTAAGGTAATATGGAGATTTTCTGATTGATGTAGCAAACTCCTGCTTCAATGCAAGCAAGTATGCATAGTCTTCACTCTGATCAAGAGGTATTGGTTTAAATACTTGCGGCTGAAACAAAAAAGAAGAAGAAATATTTCAAGAAAGGATAAGTTTGTTAACATATAATATGAATATATAACACAAGAACATCAAAAGTTGAGGGTCAAAACGACCTTTTGCTTAAAATAATTTGAAGAGTCAACAAAATTTTCAACTAAATTAAGCTAGATGGTAAATTTGGCCCTTTGGTACAATTTACTACAAATGTTCTCAAGAGTAAAAAGCTTTTATCAAGAGTCATAATGCCATTTTAAGTCAAATAAGAGCCCTGGACACGTATTTATTTATTTTTCTGCTTTGCGATATAAATTAAAATAACAACATTAGCATGACAACATACTTGAGATATTCGTAATTAGGACACACATTCTTAGAATTATTATTATGAGGAGCTCATGTTACGGTACCACCTTTGCAAAATTAGTACTTGTCCGGTTGTTCAGACAAGTAACTTTTGCAGTACTCATGTACTATAGAGTATAAAGGAAAACTATTCATTTTGGTAATTCGGACAAGTACATGTATGTTCAAATCCTTAATTCACATACTGCAAACTTGTGTGTTGAACATTTTTAGGCACTGCCACTGATCCGTACATTATGACAATGGTTCAAAAAGTCCTGCACACTAATTTAAAGTCAAAGACCGAGATTGAGACCTTCAACTAGAAATTTCAGAGTAAAAAGATAATAAAACCATTATTGGCATTAAAAATTACAGGGAAAAGTGGTGGAGGTTGAAAATTTGCAGCAGGCAACGCTTCCCCGCGACCGAAGCCAAGAGCTTGAACATCGAACGATACAGTTTTCCCACGTCCTCGTCCTCGGCCAGCCATATCTCATAAAATAGACAAAATACGCTCGTTATAATAATTACAATAACATGTTGTCATACAATCGTAACATTGCTTATGGGCGCAGCCATTTTGTTTCATACGTCCTTAATTATTTCGTACTCATGTACGAACGGGCCCTTTCCTACTAATAGCCTACTAAATCTATACATGTGGATTATATTTAATAAATAATTACCAAAAAATCACGATACCCTGTATATAAAAGTGATGATACAATGTATACTGAATATTTGTTCTTTCGCATATTTATTTGTGCTTTATTTATCTCTACCCGTCGCACTGAACTGCTGACGACTTTAACTGACCATATAGATAAAGAGGAAAAACACTGACGACATACACAGTCATATTGTCAGAGACATAGATTTAAACTAATTATCTATGTCTCGATCTGATAATACTAAAAAAAATGTATTATACGGACAAGGACTTATATATATACATATATGTATGTACATATGTATATAAGTCCTTGATACGGGGTATTAAATATACGTCTCTGAGTTGTATATCTGCATAAAATGCTCTCCGAATTTGGAGGAATAAAACATTGTACATATTTCTGTCTACAGTGTGGCAGAATTGACTTTTAAATTAGTATACTTTCCAACATCTATGATTGATTATTATTACAATAAGTCCATTTTGATTCTTCTTAAATGCATTTAATCTAAAGATATTTTTCCTTCTACACATGTTTATTCAAGCAATCATTAAATCGGGTGTCCAATGTCTATTTTATTCACATGATATACTTAAAATCACATTGTTTAACCACCAGTTTATGTCTAACACTGACATTCACAAGGTAGAGCTGCACCCTTGTCCGAACTTTGCCAACTCCTTCTCCGTAAATTTAAGGGATACTTTTATTATATTTTGGCCAGGGTTCTAAATTCATAGACTAAATTATTTTATGCACAGTACATCTAGAAACGCTACGTTTTTTACCCTGGATTTTTTTACTTTCTTTGTACATGTACAGTACAACCTCTGTTGAGCAACACCCTGTGGGAGCTGCAAATATTGGGTGTTGTTTAGAGGTTGTTGCTCTACAGATGTTAAATTTATAGTAAATATCAGCTTAGGGAACATTTGAAAGTGTTGATATAGAGAGATTGTTGCTCTACAGAGGGCCGCTGTGGAGAGGTTGTACTGTATATTTGAATTTTGTGTAGTAGTGTTGTACAGTCGTGTAGAAAGTTGAACATCATCTACATTGTATCGAACGTGTTGCGTAAATCCCCTGCCACAATAGAATCACAGAAAGCACGAATTCCACGTGTACCATTAACGCATGCGCACGAATACTTTTGGAATAAATTGCATCGAATCTTCTGTAAAGTTTGCTAATGAAAATAAAATCACAAAAGAAGAGTCACAGGTTTCGGAATCACGATGCCGCGATAGTCCGAATTTGAGCGAAATCAGGCCATTGGGATGCTTGTGGCGGGACATCAAAACGGGAGGTTGTGCGACGGTTTGATACTCATGCATTCACAATCTCCCGTCTGGAGACATGTTACCAGCACACTGGCACCGTTCGAGACCGCCCACGTCCGGGTCATCCATGTGTAACAACTCCCCGGCAGGGCCAGCAACTCCGCGTGAACCACCTCCGGAACAGGCTCATAACTCCTGCAGACACTATTAGACAACTTGTAGGACGCCATGAGTAAGTACTCAATCAATATTTAATCAATATTTTACCTATTCACTTAGAACGACGATTCTGAAAATGCGGATATTTTACTTGAATAAATTAAATATTGTGTTTCGTTATTTTTCAGCCGACCTTTTTACACGTTATTAACTGTGTGCATTTTCAAACGAAAATTTGGATCCTTAAATAATGGAATTATGTGACAAAATGTTACAGGTGTATTGGTAACGGAATAAATTAACATTAAGTAGGTGCAGTTTGTTTGTCAATTCTTAGGTTGAAAAAATATAGAAAGTAGATCCAGTGTTGCGTTTCTAGATGTACTCAGTATATTTATTTCCTTCTAAATTCATGGTCTTTGTATATGTAAAATTAAACTAAATTAGGTTAGGGTAGGAATCTTGAGTATTTGATTAATCTTATTTATTGTTCACCTTGTTTATTATAATCCATAAAACTTGTTTCAGTTATGAATATTGTGACAACTTATAAATAAATAGAAAGTAAAAGCATCAGTAAACCCAAAAACTGTGTCCTTGTATATTTAGTTATTAGTTAATTTAATTAGTAACAGTAGAATCTGGTGTTTTGATCCAGTGCGTGTTTCAACATTTATCACCAAAAGTATATAAAATGGAACACAAGTCTTGATCAGTGATCAGGTAGTACATTTATATACATACAATACATGTTGAACTTGAAGAAAGGATCATCAAAACGAACAAAGACTGTACATGTTACAATAGTACAGTATATAGGTCCTTATAACGTGCATTAATAATCATGAAATCTCAATGGCGAATAAAGATGAGGTTCAAGTTTTCTGATAGAGAAACGTGGATCAAAATTAATTAGCTTACATCGACATATAATTGGTATGGTAATAATTCTAATTCAAAATATAATTTAACAATAGATGAGGTTTCAGGTCTACTCATACATTAATTATAGTCAGCTCATACCTATCTATATACATGTACACTATTTTAGTCAGTATAATCAGTTACTAGCATATGCACAACATGTGCAAACATTCAGTTAATATTTACATTCAGTGCTACATTATTCAAACTTCATTTACTGTAATTCACTTTATGATATTAGGTAACTTTTGGCATTCTGAGAGTCTCACTGAACATTTTGTTGAATAATTGTTTTTGAAATAGAATATTGGCCGTAATGAAAGATTTTTAAGCACCCATGTTTCACTAATAAGGTTTTCCAAGCTTTATTAACATGCAGTCATAATCTACACTGAATGATATTGACTTGGTTTGAGCACATATATATGCATGCATGTCTGTGTATAGTCTCGCTCTGTGTACATTGATTTTGTTCGATCGTTTAACACTATTCCATTACTATTTCATTAATAAGCAAATATTCCCTAATAGTACTTGTAGATAAGTATTACACTTTCATTTATTTTTGTTCATGCACAATTACCTCCCTTCGGAATGAATATTTGTAAATAGTTTTAGAGTTAATACTGTAATTAGCACGATATGTCAGTTAATTAATTTTTCACTCACTTAAGGTGGAACCAAACGATTGAAATTACGTCGTTTTCGACGTCAAAACGGTCATTTTTACGGTATTTATAGTGCCTCACTGAAAATATTAATCGCTCTATCAATTTATGTAGATATTTAATGAAATAAAATTTTAATAGCGGAGAATAAAATTACCTACATGTAGGTATAAATTTGATGATCATGATTTAATTATAAGTGCAAATAAAACGATTTTAAATGTAAAGTTTAGTGTTTTTTTCTTCTCACTTTCAAACTTAAATTATTTTTATAAAAAATCTGCCCGAGGGATTTTTTTTATTTTTGTCTAGAATAAAGTTTGATGTGTCACCTGTTGTTCTCATAAATTCTAAGAAAATCTATCGAGATGTTTTTATTTTATTGAAGCTTTAAATGATAGCATTACCTTATAATGCGCTCATTCGCTGTCAAGAACGTCGCTTCAAACACACGTCATGTTTTGATATCTATCGCGTACTTACATCTATTTTACTAACTGTACACTATGATCTATAACGATTTGTTTGAATTAATGATACATTGTTTGTCAGTAACCCTCATCAACATTGCCATTCTTTTCAGTTAACAATAAACACATTACATTATCATTTTAGCGTGCTTAACGTGTACATACGCGTATATAAATAATGTGACAAAATTGTAAAACTTGACCGCTCTAGTGAACTAAAATGGAAGATAATTGTGATTATTATTTCCATTTTTTGTATAAAAAAAACAGGTTCCATGATTTACATAATATATAATTATTATGTTATGATTGAGATGTGTAGTAAGATGTGTTATTTAAATGATATGCATTCTATGTATGTTTATTTTTGGGGGTAAATATTAAGATTTACGACCCCGTTGTGATAGCGCATTTATTATATATTATACTACTCAAAATTTGATAAGGATCACTTCTTATACTGTATGGCATTATCGTCAATTTTGGATTACATACATAAAATATTTTGTTGTTTTTTTTCAAAGATATCTGCATATCATGAGTGCAATATGTCATCCATACATTGAATCATTCGAGCGTAACGAGCGTCGAAATGAGGACAGGGTAAAAATTAAATTAGACATTTTATGGGTATCTCTGGGGAATATAAACTTTGAGCAAAATGCGCAAAAGTGCTAACTTTTGTTTTTAGTATTGAGACTGATGTCCCCGTGCGTCAAAAACAGTCTGACATCGACTCCTCATGCTTCTAATGAGTCGTCCAATCTTAAATTGTGGGATTCGAGCCCGTTCCTCCGGAGGTTCCTCTCTGAGCTGTCTGGTGGATGTTGGACAGGACGCCCAGATATCGCTCTCTGTAGCATATCCCAGACGTGATCCTTATTATATTTTGAGAAGTATATATTCTTAATATAAGTGAAGATGATAGCTACAGTATGTGGAAAATACATACATGATTAAAACAAACGAGTCCGTTGTTTCAGATTTGATTGAAATGCGTAAAGTTCATGATGTCATCAGAACGTTCGAATTCAAATGTAAGCCCGATTCTCACTGCCACAGTGCTGTTCCTGGTGACCCCCGATGGCAAATAACCGGTATATCAACCTTAAATGTCTACCGCGCATGTAGTGCTCACCAATAATCCGGAACCCTAATACCTAGTGTATATCATTGTACAGCCAGGGTACAACACCGGAACTACCTCGGTTCTGCCCCGGAATTTCAAGGATTAAGCCGGTTCTTAATATTTTCCCGGTAACCCCCCGGTTGTATTATGTCTTAAACATTTTAACAAATACGCATCTGTTCGCCATATAGGGCCGGATCAACAAGGTCCATCCAGGACTGTCGTGGATGACTACAGTGCCACCAGGGTTGTACTCCTGGTTTGACTAGGTTTCGCAAGGTCACTCATCCGAGACCAACCGAGAGTCAACCCGTCATTCATTGATTTTAATATGTATTAGTTAAATGTTATTTTGCTTGTTTCCAGAAGGCCGCATTGAAAATACATTTGTAAGTCAAATGTTTTGTATATTTTACTTAATGTGTACACCTTCTATAAATAAAGATATTATTATAACAGAAAGATTAGCGCTGTACACACGTTCTTGAAGGCGAATTAGCGTTTTGTAAGGTGACGCTATATAGTGAAGCTTGGATAAAATAAAAACAGCTCGATAGATTTTCTTAAAATTTATGAGAACAGTAGATGACACATGAAAGTTTATTCTAGACAAAAATAAAAAAAATCCCTCGGGCAGATTTTTAATTAAAATAATTTAAGTTTGGAAGTGAGAAGAAAAAACACTAAACTTTTACATTTAAAATCGTTTTATTTGGACTTATAATTAAATCATGATCATCAAATTTATACCTACATGTAGGTAATTTTATTCTCCGCGATTAAAATTTTATTTCATTACATTTTTCCATAAACTGATAGAGCGATAAGTATTTTCAGAGAGGCACTATAAATACCGTAAAAATGACCGTTTTGACGTCGAAAACGACGTAATTTCAATCGTTTGGTTCCACCTTAATTCGAACAAACGTACGATTTTTTGGATCGAGGCCGCTATCAGTATAACAAACAATCTTAACAATAACGCTATTTCAGTTTTTGTTGTTTGTATGACTAACAGAAAAATACTCACATCATACGTGTGTCATACGTCGAACGAACGAAGGGAGGTAGTCGTACATGAACAAAAATAAATGAAGTTGTAATACTTATCTCCAGTAGATGCTTGAAGAAATCCATTATTTCAAATATTCACTTTAATTTCGGTGATATGAAATAATTTTCATATAATCCGTCATTATGATCATTCCATTCATGACAAAAATGACAAACATAATTATTACTGAATATGTGCGATCATTTGGTTGGTCTTTGTCATGAATAAATTGTTGAAATACTAAACGTAAACATAGTTGGTCATACTTACCTGGTACAGGGAAAACCATGATCAACAAGGTGGTGTCCCCAGGAAGAGGCCCTTCCATTGCACTTCGGTTGGGCTGACGCCTGCGATAGCCCCAAATGTGGGTTACTCGGGTACGCAATTTATTAGTGTGGGGACTGCGTTCGCGCTATCCCTTATAAAATGCAAAACAATCTTACTGACATATAAATTGATTAACGTTTAGGTTTTACTTTTTTATGTTATCCACAAACTCCTTTTCTGTAACGAACTTTGTAATTTCTACAAATGAATTATAGATCGATAGTTTTACTCTTCGATAAACACTCTATAATTATATACATGTACTTAACTCCTTCTTAACTTGTATTTTCTGTGCTTTGTGGGGATTTTAAGCCCAGGGCCATATGAGGCGGACACTTCACCTTAGAACCATCGTTCCTGAAATGAACCAGAACTAGACTCCCGTCCTCCGTAAGCACCTATATCGCCTTTCTCACGTAAAGAGCATGATTGGTAGCTGGGCTCGAGCCCGTGAACTCTATCAGTGGTATTTTGTACGAACAAGCGTTTTCTTAATATATTTTAATCCGATTGCGTCAAATGTAGGTTACTCGATTGGGTCTGCTATTTATTAGTCGTGGGACTGCGTCCGAATTATCCCACGAATCAGTCAAGTGATGTAATGTACGTAAGACTGAATGCATATTTGTAATTGTTTTAGAATTAATGGTGTTTATGATCATTTTGTTTTCTTGACCATCCATC
The DNA here is from genome assembly GCA_964023205.1 of Lutraria lutraria. Lineage (NCBI taxonomy): Eukaryota > Metazoa > Mollusca > Bivalvia > Venerida > Mactridae > Lutraria > Lutraria lutraria. The sequence goes on from OZ026845.1 coordinate 10,734,952, forward strand.
TGTTTAACAAACAGTCCGAACAAGTATCGCCATTGCAGTTTTCCTGTTATTTTTTAAGACTAACGACGCATATTGAGTTCATATTATCGAGAAAACAATACATATAGCATACGTGTATAATACATCGAACGAACGAAGGGAGATAATCGTGCATGAATAAAAACAATTATAGTTTTAATACTTATCTCAAGTAGATGCTTTTAAGAAATCCATTATTTCAAATATGCATTTTAATTTCAGCGATATGAAATAATTTTCATTTAATCCGTCATTATGATCATTCCATTAATGACAAAAATGACAAATAAAATTATTATTGAAAATGTACGATCATTTTATTAGACTTTGTCATGAATAAATTGTTCAAATATTAAACGTAAACATAGTTGGTCATACTTACCTGGTACAGGGAAAACCATGATCAACAAGGTGGTGTCCCCAGGAAGAGGCCCTTCCATTGCACTTCGGTTGGGCTGACGCCTGCGATAGCCCCAAATGTGGGTTACTCGGGTACGCAATTTATTAGTGTGGGGACTGCGTTCGCGCTATCCCTTATAAGATGCAAAATAATTTTACTAACATAATAACATTGATGAAAGTTTTTACACTTTTTATGTAATCTGCAAACTCTTTCTCTGTAACAAACTTTGTAATTTCTATGAACATCAACGATAGCCTCAAATCATCAAATGTGGGTTACTCGGCAGATGATTCTTATATGTTCGATATAACAATAATCGCAATTTTCATAAGATAAAGTCAGGACGGAGAACAGACAGACAAATAAATAGACAGAACATCAAATGTTCTCACTTGTCTGATTTTTCTAGGTTATCACTTCGATCTTTTTTAGTCCGTTGCAGTGTTCACATTGGAGGGGACTATTAGTTTTCCCACCGTCTGTCCGTACGGACCCATGAGACATCATGGGGTTAGAGTTAGTACAGCTTGACGTTATGAGGAAGATCAAAGGCTGAACCTCAAAACATACCTCTCATGAAAACGTCCGTCCGTCTTTCGGTCCACCTCAAACTGAATCCCTTAAAATCAATATCATTGAAATGAAAGTTAGCTGATGTAATTTAAGACGGAATATTTGTAAATAGTTTTAGAGTTAATACTGTAATTAACACGATCTGTCAGTTAATTCAATTTTCACTCACCTAATTCAAACAAACGTTTTTTTATCGAGGCCGCTATAATACAACACAGTACTAAAATGCATGTCTATCACATTTATGAGATTGTACATTTTAAACAAACGCATTGGCTCAATTTACTTGTCAAAATAATAAAATGTAAATATACTTTCGTAATTAAGCTGTGACATCTTGGACTTAACAAGCGGAACATGTAACGGCATTTCAAGATTACTGTTGTTTTGTAAGACTAACGATGCGTATTGCGTTTATATCATCGAACAACGAGCGATACATCATACGTGTGTCATACGTCGAATGAAGGGAGGTCATTTTGTATGTACATACACTAATGTAGTTGTAATATTTATCTCCAGTAGATGACTAAAAAATTCCATTACATTTCAAATATGCATTTTAATTTCAGTAAATTATGAAATAATTTTCATTTGTTTCATCATCAAGATCATTCCGCTAATGAGAAAAATGACAAACATATTATTGAATATGCACGAACATTTGATTAGACGTTGTCACGAATGAATACTTAAAATACTGAACATAAACACGTAGTAGTCATACTTACCTGGTACAGGGAAAACCATGATCAACATGGTGGTTTCCCCAGGAAGAGGCCCTTCCATTGCACTTCGGTTGGGCTGACGCCTGCGATAGTTATTCGGGTACGCAATTTATTTGTGTGGGGACTGCGTTCGCGCTATCCCTTATAAAATATACGTATATCAACTTAGTTCTACAAATCATTAATAAAGCGATAGTTTTGCTCTTGGATAAATAATTATAATCTATGTACTAACTCTATATCTTTACACTTGTATTTATTATGCTTTGTTTGTTTGGGTTTTACGCCCCTTTTCAACAGTCGGAGACATATGAGGCGGACAGTTCACCTTAGAACCATCGTTCCTGAAATGAACCATTTTTAGACACCCCTTCCTCTGTTAACAACAGCCGACTTTCTCACATAAAGAGACATGATCGGTAGCTGGGCTCCAGCCCATGACCTCTATCAGTGGTATTTTCTACGAACAAGCGTGTTGTCTACTAAGTATATTTCTATGGTGTCTCTAATCCGATTGCGTCAAATGAGGTTACTCGGGTCCGCAATTTATTTGTTGTGCGACTGCGTCTGCATTTCCCCCTAAAATCAGTTAAGTGATGTAATGTAAGACAGAATGCATATTTGTAATTGTTTTAGAATTAATGGTGTCATTAAGACGTTTTTTACCATTCATCAGTATAACAAACAATCTTAACAATAACGCTATTTCAGTTTTTGTTGTTTGTATGACTAACAGAAAAATACTCACATCATACGTGTGTCATACGTCGAACGAACGAAGGGAGGTAATCGTACATGAACAAAAATAAATGAAGTTGTAATACTTATCTCCAGTAGATGCTTGAAGAAATCCATTATTTCAAATATTCACTTTAATTTCGGTGATATGAAATAATTTTCATATAATCCGTCATTATGATCATTCCATTCATGACAAAAATGACAAACATAATTATTACTGAATATGTGCGATCATTTGGTTGGTCTTTGTCATGAATAAATTGTTGAAATACTAAACGTAAACATAGTTGGTCATACTTACCTGGTACAGGGAAAACCATGATCAACAAGGTGGTGTCCCCAGGAAGAGGCCCTTCCATTGCACTTCGGTTGGGCTGACGCCTGCGATAGCCCCAAATGTGGGTTACTCGGGTACGCAATTTATTAGTGTGGGGACTGCGTTCGCGCTATCCCTTATAAAATGCAAAACAATCTTACTGACATATAACATTGATTAACGTTTAACTTTTACTTTTTTATGTAATCCACAAACTCCTTTTCTGTAACGAACTTTGTAATTTCTACAAATGAATTATAGATCGATAGTTTTACTCTTCGATAAACACTCTATAATTATATACATGTACTTAACTCCTTCTTAACTTGTATTTTCTGTGCTTTGTGGGGATTTTACGCCCAGGGCCATATGAGGCGGACACTTCACCTTAGAACCATCGTTCCTGAAATGAACCAGAACTAGACTCCCGTCCTCCTTAAGCACCTATATCGCCTTTCTCACGTAAAGAGCATGATTGGTAGCTGGGCTTGAGCCCGTGAACTCTATCAGTGGTATTTTGTACGAACAAGCGTATTCTTAATATATTTTAATCCGATTGCGTCTAATGTAGGTTACTCGATTAGGTCTGCTATTTAAAAGTCGTGGGACTGCGTCCGAATTATCCCACGAATCAGTCAAGTGATGTAATGTACGTAAGACTGAATGCATATTTGTAATTGTTTTAGAATTAATGGTGTTTATGATCATTTTGTTTTCTTGACCATCCATCTGTTTAACAAACAGTCCGAACAAGTATCGCTATTGCAGTTTTTCTGTTATTTTTTAAGACTAACGACGCATATTGAGTTCATATTATCGAGAAAACAATGCATATAGCATACGTGTATCATACGTCGAACGAACGAAGGGAGATAATCGTGCATGAATAAAAACAATTATAGTTTTAATACTTATCTCAAGTAGATGCTTTTAAGAAATCCATTATTTCAAATATGCATTTTAATTTTAGCGATATGAAATAATTTTCATTTAATCCGTCATTATGATCATTCCATTAATGACAAAAATGACAAATAAAATTATTATTGAAAATGTACGATCATTTTATTAGACTTTGTCATGAATAAATTGTTCAAATATTAAACGTAAACATAGTTAGTCATACTTACCTGGTACAGGGAAAACCATGATCAACAAGGTGGTGTCCCCAGGAAGAGGCCCTTCCATTGCACTTCGGTTGGGCTGACGCCTGCGATAGCCCCAAATGTGGGTTACTCGGGTACGCAATTTATTAGTGTGGGGACTGCGTTCGCGCTATCCCTTATAAAATGCAAAATAGTCTTACTAACATATAACATTGAGTTACGTTTAGTTTTTGCTCTTTTTATGTAGTCAACAAGCCCCTTCTTTTTAACGAACTTTTTAATCTCTATAAAGTTCTATAAATTAATTAAAGATCGATATTTTTACTCTTGGATAAACACTCTAGATGAATTTGCATATACATGTAGTAACTCCTTCTCTTTTACACTTGTATTTTCTGTGCTTTGTTTGGAGCTTACGCCCCATTTCAACAATCAGAGTCATATGAGGCGGACAGTTCTCCTTAGAACCATCGTTCCTGAAATAAACCAGAACTAGACTCTCGTCCTCCGTAAGCAACTGTCGACTTTCTCACGTAAAGACAAATTATTAGTAGCTGGGCTCGAGCCCACGATCTCTGTCAATGGTATTTTCTACGAACAAGTGCGTTGTCTACTAAGTATATTTTAATCCGATTGCGTCAAATGAGGTTACTCGACTGGGGTTGCAATTCATTAGTTGTGGGACTGTGTCCGAATTATCCCTAAAATCAGCCAAGTGATGTAATGTAAGACTGAATGCATATTTGAAATTATTTTAGAATTAATGATGTTATTAAGACGTTTAATGATCGTTTCGTTTTCTTGACCATCCATCAGTTTAACACACAATCCGAACAAGTAACGTTTTTTCAGTTTTTTGTTGTTTGGATGACTAAAGACGCATATTTAGTTCATATCATCGAGAAAAAAATACATACATCATACGTATATCATACGTCGAACGAACAGAGGGAGGTTATCGTGCATGAACAAAAATAAATGAAGTTGTAATACTTATCTCTAGTAGATGCTTGAAGAAATCCATTATTTCAAATATACAATTTAATTTCGGTGATATGAAATAGTTTTCATATAATCCGTCATTATGATCATTCCATTCATGACAAAAATGACAAACATAATTATTACTGAATATGTGCGATCATTTGGTTGGTCTTTGTCATGAATAAATTGTTGAAATACTAAACGTAAACATAGTTGGTCATACTTACCTGGTACAGGGAAAACCATGATCAACAAGGTGGTGTCCCCAGGAAGAGGCCCTTCCATTGCACTTCGGTTGGGCTGACGCCTGCGATAGCTCCAAATGTGGGTTACTCGGGTACGCAATTTATTAGTGTGGGGACTGCGTTCGCGCTATCCCTTATAAAATGCAAAACAATCTTACTGACATATAACATTGATTAACGTTTAGTTTTTACTTTTTTATGTAATCCACAAACTCTTTTTCTGTAACGAACTTTGTAATTTCTACAAATGAATTATAGATCGATAGTTTTACTCTTCGATAAACACTCTATAATTATATACATGTACTTAACTCTTTCTTAACTTGTATTTTCTGTGCTTTGTGGGGATTTTACGCCCAGGGCCATATGAGGCGGACACTTCACCTTAGAACCATCGTTCCTGAAATGAACCAGAACTAGACTCCCGTCCTCCGTAAGCACCTATATCGCCTTTCTCACGTAAAGAGCATGATTGATAACTGGGCTCTAGCCCGTGAACTCTATCAGTGGTATTTTGTACGAACAAGCGTATTCTTAATATATTTTAATCCGATTGCGTCAAATGTAGGTTACTCGATTGGGTCTGCTATTTATTAGTCGTGGGACTGCGTCCGAATTATCCCACGAATCAGTCAAGTGATGTAATGTACGTAAGACTGAATGCATATTTGTAATTGTTTTAGAATTAATGGTGTTTATGATCATTTTGTTTTCTTGACCATCCATCTGTTTAACAAACAGTCCGAACAAGTATCGCTATTGCAGTTTTTCTGTTATTTTTTAAGACTAACGACGCATTTTGAGTTCATATTATCGAGAAAACAATACATAGAGCATACGTGTATCATACGTTGAACGAACGAAGGGAGATAATCGTGCATGAATAAAAACAATTATAGTTTTAATACTTATCTCAAGTAGATGCTTTTAAGAAATCCATTATTTCAAATATGCATTTTAATTTCAGCGATATGAAATAATTTTCATTTAATCCGTCATTATGATCATTCCATTAATGACAAAAATGACAAATAAAATTATTATTGAAAATGTACGATCATTTTATTAGACTTTGTCATGAATAAATTGTTCAAATATTAAACGTAAACATAGTTAGTCATACTTACCTGGTACAGGGAAAACCATGATCAACAAGGTGGTGTCCCCAGGAAGAGGCCCTTCCATTGCACTTCGGTTGGGCTGACGCCTGCGATAGCCCCAAATGTGGGTTACTCGGGTACGCAATTTATTAGTGTGGGGACTGCGTTCGCGCTATCCCTTATAAGATGCAACATAATTTTACTAACATAATAACATTGATGAAAGTTTTTACACTTTTTATGTAATCTGCAAACTCTTTCTCTGTAACAAACTTTGTAATTTCTATGAACATCAACGATAGCCTCAAATCATCAAATGTGGGTTACTCGGCAAATGATTCTTATATGTTCGATATAACAACTATAGCATTTTCATGAGATAAAGTCGGGGCGGAGAGCAGACAGACAAATGAACAGACAGAAGAACAGACGTTCTCACTTGTCTGATTTTTTTAAGTTATCACTTTGATTCTGTTGAGTAGGTTTCGGAAAATCACAAAATAGTGTAATTTCTGTTCAAATATCGTTCAAATGAGTAATTTTGATTATTGTCACAAATAGAAATATACTACAATCATTAGATTTATACTACAGTACATTGTCATGAATAGACTCATGATACATCTATATTGAATTAATTATATTAATAACTTAGAATTTAACTTCCTGGAAAATCCATTTGTGAAATGATTAAAGTTAACAGAATAAATGCCTGTAATTAGTCAATTACATGTGCCTTATTATATGGAATAAGCAATGTACTTTTCTTGTATACAAAGGGGCTGGAAACCCAGGCTATAATGGTGAACTACTTTGGGAAACATAAATCAAAGTACTGAAAGCACATGGAACCGTACGGGAACAACTTAACAATTGCATGGCGGTGTAGAAAAGCGTAGTACTTTGGTCTGCATCGAAATTCATGAGCGCGGAGCACATGAAGGCTATGGTAAGTTGAACTATCGTTCAGTTCCCAAACCCCATTCCAATACCTCACTCTAGAAAAAAATCCAACTTTTGAATGCTTTGTAGTTCTGAACAATAGCAGAATCTTCAGACCTTTGATTCAAGTATAAATTTTGAATGATAGTTATATTACAACCCTGTTTATACTACCTACTTATGCCATTTAAAAAATATCCAGTGTACCAATTTTTTTCAGACCGATTACATTCTAGTGGGTAAAGCTAAAAATTAACTGAGAAAATAAAACAAAATATTATACCCAACAGAGGTCGAATGTTTAAACTCTCAGAAAATATTTCATAAATCATATATTATGTAATTCGGTTTTTGAGTTTTACCTGCTACGGACTTTACGAAATGCTGTCACATGTTATATTTTAAGTTGCGTATCTCTGTTATCTATGTCTCTGTCAGTATTAAAAGTTTAGTCTTTGTATAAGTGCATCTTGATTGATATGACATGGAGGGTAATTTGTTTATCAAGGGGCTCGAAGTTACGGGTTGTTTTGTATAGGAATTTTACCGATATGACCGAACGTCTCATGAATATCGGGGCCGTAGAAACCGGGGTGCTTGGAGGAGGTCTTAGCCTCCGATAAATTAAGCTGTTATGGGGGTTAGCTGATTCCTATCCCGTTATCAGACATAGTTAAAAATTAGAACCCTCCAAAAAATCTGTAATTGCCTCCTACGGGTCTGCATAATTATATGTCTGCGGTGGCATAAAGGGGACATAGGAACTATTTTATTTACCGTTTGCGCACGTGGTATAGGTACGACGTGCGCAAGTGATAATTAACACGTACGTGATATCTACTGCGTACGTACGTGAAAGCTACTACGTGCGCACACGATAGCTGACCAATAAGGATACCTGTCAGCTCTGCCATTTTTACAATGGACAGGGAATCGCTAACCTGTAGTAGCTATTACGTGCGCATGCAGTAGCTTTCACGTACGCACACAGTAGATATCACGTACGCACGTGGTATTTATCACGTGCGCACGCAATAGCTATCACGAACGCACGTGGTAATTATCACGTGCGCACGCCGTAGCTACTACGTGCGCACGTGGTAAATAAAATATTTCCTGTGTCCCCTTTATGCCACCGTAATATGTATCCGCAGAATGTTTATCACAGACAGATATATTCTCAGTTTAACTGCCATGGTTCTAGTTCCAAAGCCGGGGGTCAACAGAAATCATCAACGCAATGTGTTCTTTTAATTATTGACATGTTCCGACGCTTTTTCGCGAATGTGTCTAAGCTCACTTTTGAACTATATTTCTGGGCATGACGTATTAATTATTCAGAAGAAATTCCTCATTCTATTGGATGATTCAGAGGAAACCCTTCCTTCCATTGGATGAAATATACAAGCGCTGTAAAATTAAGACCACGCCAACTTATAGTGAGTCTGCACTGTTTCATGTGTACTTCTTGTGGTTGTAAAATTTGTAAAGTAGAAATGTACGAAAATGTATTTTGTCTGCGGTTGTAATAGTTATAAAGCGTTATTGACAAACATTCTACATTTATTTGAATTATTATACAGTAGATATGACTAAATGTGTAATTTATTTAGCTGACCAAATATCAACATTTTAATGCGTGACCTAATTGAGTTGCTAGGTGATAAGTATTGTTCACATGGCACTATATAACGGTAATATAGGAATTAAATAAAATCCATACATCATAACATCAAAGACACTTCGCGACGGTCTATTTAAAGACATTTCTTGTTCATTAATTAGTAGATGTACAGAGCTTCATCCCCAAAGCAACACCCTTTGAGAGTAGCATAATGATGTTGTTGTTGAGAAGTTGTTGCTCAAGAGATGATGAATTGATAGTTAAATCTTGCAGTACTGAGGATATACATGTATCATTAATTGTTCAGTGACACGATGATGAAATCTCATCTCCTTCCGTAACTTATTCGGAATAAAACGCATGCTTTTCATACGTGCACGTACATGCAAATATTTTAAAATTCATGAATTGATGTGTGTATAAAATACAATTTGAATAACTACGTATACATTTTTTACTTGTATTATGACTAATTTGAGAATATTGAAAAACACAAGACTGTAATTTCGGAACAACGAGTTCTAAATATACATTTTGCACACACGTACATACATGGAAATAGTTCGATAAAAGTCTGGTTTGTTATTTACCAAAACATACATATGGAAATAATCATTCATATCGTATGATGACATTCCTACACATTCACGTTTTTTTTCCCCTCAGATCTAAAGATTACATTTCCACGTCGTTTGCATCTGCAGCTAAAACCAATCCGCACGCACCTATGTTTGGGAGGGCATCCCCGGCGACAACAGCTAAATCGTCTGGATACGGTGCCTGATTTCGTAAGGGATTTTAGAAGGACATCTGACCCCATGACAGTCATTGAAGGCTCCAATAGTAGTAGTGAACATACCGCTAAACATATCAGAATACTGGACTTCATAATGTTGATTCGAAATTTCTGAAAATAATTAATCGTTTACATATGGTAAATATATATTTTTAAATGCTTTATGCAAATTTATACGTAATACATCAAGATACTTATAGGATCAATTAGTCTAGCACCATTATTACTGAAATAATTACACGTTTATATTATTGAACATGATATATGCCGCCGGACAACAGCAACAATAGAATACACCATCAAACAAAAGATAAATCATGAAAGTATAATTATATCATTACAATTTCAGTACACTTGAGAAAGTAGCCGATTTGTTGTACCAAACTACTAAAGGGAATATATATACACCTTTTATTACCTTCAATGCAGGATAGCTCATAGAAATATATCACAATTAAACATATAAACCATACACACAATATACAGAATTATGTACAAAGAAAACAAAAATAGAATTATACATGTACGTTCAAAAAGCACATTAAAAGTGTAAGTAGAAGAATACTGTCTTTATATCAATAAAATTTTCAATGAATATCAAAAAATAAAAGAAGTAAAATATACGAAAATAAATAGTATTTTCAGGTTTTACGACTGCTTTCAACGATATTTCCGTTAGATATATGTATACATTTGTATGTTTATTTCGAATAAGAAATTGGGAAACCCTATTTACAGGAAAGCTCGGGATTAGATTGCTCTGAATGTATCAATTAGAGACATAAGCAATTAACAAAGCGACCCCCCCCCACCCCAGAAAAAAAAAGAAAATGTGTACCTTATAGCGATTCTCCTTGGTGATGTATTAGTATTCAAACGGTTCTTTTCTGACAAAAGTAAAATTATGACCATATAAAGTCAAGTGGTTGATGAAACAACGGTACACGTTAACATAGGCCTATCTAACATCCGCTTATATATACTTATATAGACGGAAAACATTAATGTCAGTTGTACGTAAATCATATTCCATCATAGAGGATGGTTCAGGTTTTAAGTGGTTGATATATTGTTGGGATTCAGAATAGTAAACTGTTCGTTCACGCTTAATTGACTCTGAAGTAGTCTTTACACTGTAGATTTTGTACACTCATTTATTTTTTAAGATGCGCACGATGCGTGGACTGTGGGCTGTATATATTGTATATACATGTATACATGTATTATTATGTACTTTATATTCAACAATCACCTATTAACGGCAGACTAAGTTGAGATTATGTGCTCCGTTTTATTTAAAATCAACTGTTTTAATGTTTACAAGTAATGCATAGTTATATTATTGTTTTCGCGTTTTTTTAAAGAAATATAACAAAAATGTACCCTGTGTACAGTGCTTTAGTGTTATAGTTACACCACTCTACTGATGACCATATGTATCATGTTAAGGTGTGTTATAAGCGGAATGTAAACAAAGTTAATACAAAGCGTACAAGTTTCAGACACCTTCAAGCGGATGATGAATCTTTTTCCTAGTATATAATTGGCAATGCCTGGAACAATATTAATTATTAGCAATTAACTTACATGAATTTTACCATGAAAAGTTACTTCAGTCTATATGCGTGGGATGAACGTTAGATTTACATATTATGCTTACTACAAAGCTGAGTGTTCATTATTTGTTGTTCTGTTTTTTTATATTTATCTTTTATATATACGTGTAGTTTTCATCAAAGTTGAGTACACCGAGTATCTGGGACCATTATATACATATCATCAGGGATGCTATATTACATTTATAATATAGAGCATCCCTGACATCATGTACTATACTCGGACCTTTTTCAATTTCATTTTCCCTCATTGTTTGCGATGAAATATTACAAACTCAACCAGGAGGCGGCAGTTTGTCTAAACAATTCTAACAATATGCATATGTCCATGATATGTCCATGATACATCAGCTATGTCAAAGGCCCATGACTTCCTCCTTTTTTCATTTTTCACAACGAAAACCGCGGGAAAGGTTATACGTATGAGAACTAGTCAAGTTATGACAAAATTTGGTCGAACCCAGGACAAAATGGTACAGAAATGAAATATGGCTCATTCGAAAGCTTAGACTTTCTATAATATCAGGATAAAAATAGGACAAAATCGGATCGGCCGTTTTTCCAGAAATTCGTTTTAAGTATAGGCCATCATTTATCAAATAATACGTCAATAGCATGTTAACTGATGCGATAACTTTGACAAATACATCAGATAAATGATAAATATCTATTAAATTTTACAAAACATGAATAATATCAGCCCTGCATAATACAAAAGTACAAAAAATAAAAGATGTTTTAGCATTTTAACTGTTTGAAGTCAAAATTAGATGTTGAATTACCCCACCCACTTAAAAAATTAGAGTTATCTCGTGAAAGTGTGATCAAATTTAACAGATCTTTACAACATAACCTGTAAAAAGTATATCTCTGTCAGATTCGTGAAAATTTAGTTATCCTTTTTAAATGCAGGTTGCCATGGCAACTAAAATAGTTTTAAAATACTAAATTCCTCTCCAAATCGAAAAGGCCTTATCTTTGTTATTTGACGCCATGTCTAATGATTCCTCAATCTAAATCCAACTATTTTTACCCAAGAGTCAAATTTGGCCACGCTCCTGGTCCCCATAATGATATGGTCTAACTAAGGTACATATCAAGCATAGTGGGTCTCTGTTTCGATGCGTTTAACACTGTTTTCAACAATATTCAACGACGGCCAGTTCACCAAACCAGTTTTCCCAGACTGCATTCTAACCAGTACTAGCTTAATTACCATCCTACATGGAGCTGGCAACGTCTCCACATAACTTTTCCACATAAGGAAATCAACGAGTACAGCACATTTAACAGCTGGATCACGACCGCAGCTGATTGATTCTTTACCTCATGAAGTCCGAAAATGCACACTCCTTCAGTCCAGACTGACTGCATCCCTGATCATTCTTTATTTTATGTTGAGTTTCCTTTATACGAAAATCTGGCAAAGCTTTGTAAATACGTACATGTATCAATTCAAATCACTTGTAGGCATTTTTGTAACCCGACACTAATAAAATGCCACTTACTATGATTATTCATCAGGCCACAACAATGTAATAACTTGTTCATCGGATTTTTTTTTGGACGAAAGCAAGCGAGCGAGCGAAATATTTTTAAAAAAAAAGAACATTTTTCCTTTCCGATTTTAGCGAGCAGGCGAAATATTTTTTTTTGAATATTATCTTTAATTCCTTCTTTCAAACAAGAAAGTGGGAATGCGAATAAAAAGTTTGTGTTCAGTTATTTCAATAACTGTTACCGTTTACCCGTAAAAACGTTTTTAATGCCCTTATTCAATAGTTTTCTGAATCACCCGTTATAGGAACGAAATGAGTCAGAAATTATATCAGCCGAGACAAATGTTGATACCTTAAGACCAGCATCTACTAGTATCCGTTGAAAAAAAACATTGTGGCAAGCAATAATACGAAGCAATTTTGATAATAATAATAGGAGCGACAAATCGGATGAACAAGTACTGTAATTAAATTGGTGTGGCCTTAAAATTTTGAATTTAGATAACTGAACACTGTAGTCATACTTCCCCATCATTTGGTCGTACTTGATAAACATACAGATATAAAACTTAACAAATCAGAAATATAACTGTAAAATCCCAATTCACAAAATGGCTTATGACGCCAAATTCTAATAATCTGTAAAGTCAGTTAATTTAACGGAACAGGTTGTTCTTCCGAGTAATAATCAGTACATGTAGTTCATAATTTATGTCCTCAAATGGCTCTAACAACATGAACATCTAAGGCCGGTTCGATTTGACTCTTGTAAGAAGAGAATACGCTAGCTGGAAGAACTTAGAAGAGAAACCCAATCGAACGCAACCGCGGCCGAAATGTCTGCGTCCCAATAATCTTAGAATTATATGGATAATCTATTGAACACGCTGACATATTGTAAACAATGTATTTATTAAAACTATCTTTTTTATTGTGAGCTAAAACAAAAAGGCAACTTTAAACGGTATTGTTTGTTTGGTCATACTGTGTGTTCATGTGATTAATATCTCGTCCACCTCTTCTACCCATCGGGCAGAATAGATAGAAGAGCTTCTAAAATTAGAAGACGATTATTCAAAAAGTTCGGAGGAGCTCTGCCTCTTCCGGTAGCTCTTCCAATTGACCAATCAAACTGGCCTCCTCTCTCTCATCGACAGCGCATACGATCGGATTACCCATTTGGGAATATTCCCCTATTCCTGCTAGGGGTGACTATTTCGTCCAGTTTTGACTATTGCAATACTATTGCTATTGCTGAAAGTACTATTGCGATACTTTTGCTATTGCTGGAAACTATTGCAATAGTTATTGTCAAGATTTGAAATACACAGAGATTAACTTGTGAAATACAAATTTCAATGTAAATATTTACATTTCTGTAAATACATACTAAAATGTTTGTGGAAATGATTTAAAATGAATTGGACAAGAAATAGATTAATACAATTGGCTAATTTAACGATTGCGTTATTGGTCCTTTGTGGCAGTTTGATGCGTGGGTATATTTACAATTATTTCTACAACAAGATGCAATGGAAGTTTTTCTAAATTAAAAATAAACTTCATAAGAAGGAAAGTATCGAAATTATCGATAGTTGAGCTAACTATCGGCGATAATTATTGGACCATGACTTTTACTATTGATCCATACTATCGAGAGACTCAGGATCGCAATGCAGCGATATTTTGATGCATTGGCCCACCCCTATTTCCTGCACAAGGGCCTTCTTTAGATCATGGAGATTGCCAGGGGCTGCTGGTCGACTCTGAATAGAAATGAACTCAGCTGTGCAGTTGTACTTGAATTTGTTGTTTGCTATTGTGAAAAGATTTTTTTCTTGCAGTAAAAATATCGTTATCCTAATACATTCCTATTTACTTATAGGTGTCTTAATAGTTCTAATCATGTAAAATTTGAGATGTTTTATTTATCCTAAACCATGGAAGAAGAGTCTTATTTGGATCATTGGTCAGTAAAATTAACGAAGCAACTTGTCCTGTTTGACCTCAGAGAATACTTGTAAATATAATAATGCAATCGTATGAAGTGAACCATTTTTAAACTCATGTGAAAAAGTACTGCACCGACCAATTTCACTCATAATGGCAATTGAATGTATGTTAGTCATTGTCCGCAACAAATTATTAGTATAGTTGATCAACTGTTGTTCTAATGTCAGGTTTTATTTTGGCATATCAGCTAAATATTTGTGTAGAGGGTGCAATACATGTCAACTTTCAGACTAGAATATCAAGACATTAATAGATGCAGAAAGACAATGTTTCGGATAACAATGTTTATTTTAAAAAAAAACGGAAGTATGAATTTTAAAGATTCGTCGGCGCAGGAAGTGTTTATCATAATGTTTCTTCAATACATAACATTTTATATTCTTTACTATCCATGATATATCTAACATATCTAACTATTTTAGAAGTTGAAATGTCATACACACTTGGACTCCGTTGGTCTTCCTTAAAGATGAGACATTCGCTCAAAAATTTGATTTTGTATTTTCATAAAAGCGCATTTTTTCTGCAAAAAGTCACTCTTCGTTGTTGACATCTTTGATAAACATGAACAAAAATAGGAAGAAAACATGTTTATTCTTTGTTTTTCTAGACTAAATAAAAAGTCGGGAGTCCATAATATAATATACATATTCCCCACAGGTTTTGCCACAAAAAGCGTGGTCTCATTTGATAGAAAGTTATATACTAAACCAAAGATTCCTCAGTAAAAAAAACAGGCCCCAAAAGCCTTGGGTCGTGATCAACAATCCATTAACGTAAGCGTGGTCTAGTCTACATTAGGTTATAACTCTTTATTGATAACCGACTATCAAAATCATGACTAAATATAGGTAGATATTCAGCTATATAGAATGATGACTTAGTAAATCAACTCCTAAGAACATTAGGACGATATTAGGCTGATTTATTTGACGTCAATTAATGAAAACGACGCACTAATGTACGAGGTAATACGGATTTTATACGCAACTATACCGGTTTTCGGATAGTGAAATTATCCGAAAATGAAAAGCTTATTTATTTTGTTAAAACTGGTCAGATTTTGGCCTATTTTATTTTTTATGTATGTTATCATATACATGATCGTTTTATAACAAAATAAATTCTGTACCATTTAGTCCTACCCCATCCGTTAATTTGACTGGACTAAACGTGGCCTGTGCCTGCATGTGTACTATTCGTTTGATTTAGGCGAAATATGCCATCAAAATGAAAATAAATCAATGGGTTTAATTTTTACTTTATTTTATATATGTCAAATTATTTTTGTGCATTCTGATGTGATTATTAGCCGATAACTCTACATAAATAATTATTAGAGTATATAAATCGCTATATTCACTATGCAGCAAAAAAGTACGTATTTGGACGGCATATACTGGACTTTATATAAGCAAGCAAGGGAGATCATTTTGATGACTGTACATTTGACGTAAGATCATTTTATTTATTTACCTTTCAGTTGATATTTTATCGTGACTTTTTGATGGATTTTCCCTCTTGAAGATAATCTCATTATAATGCAATACATTTGTACTAATGAATAGCAAGTTCTTTATGGATATTTGATCAAAATTCTGATTGCTTATTATTCGGATACTCGATTTCGGGTGCCTAAATTGAAGACCTACTGGCGGCCATCCTACTGGTAATTGAAGACCTAGGGAAAAATACACATATACAATATATATATACATAAACATTAATGTTATTTCAATATTGTAACCAGTGCCCTTCTTCGGTATCTGACTTCAGATACATGCACAGTATGAAAACTTCTATCAAATGTCTCATTAGACTTAGAAGTTAGAGCTGTATTATACAGGCCATCCCTAATACTGCCTACCTAACTCTTTACCAGTGTTAAAATACACGACAGTACAAGTCTGTAATCAAACAACCATTTAATCCTCATAAGCAAATCTTCTTGTCAAAAAACATAAAAATATTCTCAATAACATTAACAATAAAATAATACATTAACTGATCGCATTTCTTGACACACAGACGTCCATATTCATTTTTGCTTGATGACCTTATTACCGCCTATCGACCAATCAAATGCGAGATACGTAGTAACGCGGGAAATTCCTGTGTCAGTACTAAATTCCAACCAATGTGCGGGCCATCTAGCATTTGCAGAAATATCAAAACTGTGTTTTAATAGATCTAAATTCTAATGCATAAAAATGCGACACAATTATATAGCAGTGTTAATTTGAATTGAATGCAAACGGCAGTATGAACGATAAATTGACTTGACTGTACTGTAGAAATGATATAAATCATCAATAAAAAATGTTTTAAAGTCATGGGATGCAATGTAAACAGTAGTCTGGTTCCCTGCTGACATATGCCAGACGGAAGCGGATGTTGAGACGACATGCATGTGCAAATTATTGTGATTATCCGGACATCGGCGGTAAAAGCGTCACCGCGGTAATAGGCATACAAGGGATACTATTAGAATTAATTAGAGACATAGAATAAATAACAGAGATAAGCAACTTCAGTTATTTCCTATCTGATGTATAGCGTGTATGACTATTACTTTCCCCAAAAATTGCTGATTTTGTAACAAATAAAACTTTTTACGCAGCGTTCTCAATAAGTTTGTGGCGAACAGGCTCAAAAGCTAGACTAACGGGCCTGCTATGGGGGGTCCGGGCAGTTTCAAGTGATATTATATAAACTTTTGAGATTCCCATCCGGCCCAAACACATATTTCTAAGCTGGTAAATTGGGTTGCAGCCTGTTGTTATTGAGAACCCTGCAAGTTACCTACTGATATTACATGCATGCATAAATTTTACATTTTCTGAAAATTTATTATTCAAAGTATAGCTGCCGAGTTTTTCAAATACCAATTTTGACTGCTACAGTGTAGTTTTATTACATCCATGTTTATACTACAATGTACCTAAGTACCTAGGGATGCCATCTTTTTTAGAAATATCTACTGGTACCTATTTTTTTCAGACTGATTACATTCTAGTGGGTATAGCTAAAAATTAACTGAGATAATATAACAATATATCATTTCCAGGAGAAGTCAAATGTTAAAACTTTCAGAAAATGCATAATTTATATATGTATGTTATATGTGTATTTGTTTTTTTGAGTTTTAGCTGCTACTGAATGTACAAAATGCTGTCATGCATGCCATTTTAAGTTGCCTGTTTGTCTCTGGTTGTATTCATAACCAAGACATCATTAATTTTGTGCTTTTTTCAGGATGACTTGTAGCTGAACTAAATCATTTCAAGATGATGGCCACAATGGATTTAGGGGCCCAAGGGGTCACAGAGGAGGTGTGTACTATTTATAGATCCATATTAACCACGTAAACGTATATTATTCATGTAGATTACTGCTTGTGGAGATTTAAGTACATGCATATTCCCTTTATTGGTGGTGCTTGATACCATTGGTCAAAAAGCTAATAGTTTAATGATAATTTAGACTAAGGTATTAACCGTATTTGGTCGGTGATATTTGTATATGAAATATACAATTATGATCTTTTATTCAAGACAATCAAGTTGATACAGGTCTGACAGTCAATCTTATCGATTCTTACTAAGCCTATTTAGAATAATTTGGATAAGGTTCCTGCCATATTTGTTTACACAACTGATCAATTTATAGGTTCACTTCAGTTCAATTCATTTATGATCTAATTAATTGTTGCTTGTGTAGCATGACTGATAGTGTTTCTATGTAGATGATATAAAATTATTGAAACTGATGTCATGTGATATACTGGTACTACCATTTCATTTGTCACATTTAGCAGCTGATGCAAACAAAAATTCTTACTATTTTGATAATCATGGTATTTGTGTGAATTGTATTCTATGGAATTATTTGTCTGAAAAACAGTTCATTTTGCGAACTTGGCAATCCTTTATTATTGAAAATGACTCATAAATTTGTCTTTAGAGATACATTCTAAAATGATGTATTATATTTTAAACAACCTTGATTTTGCTGTGTTGACTGAATTGTTCCAACTGTTACCAGAACTTTAATTCATTGTATAACAAATCATGTTTTGTATACTTTCCAGGCTACAGAACTTGCAGACTATATAAAAGAGAAGATATGGCAAGATCCGTTAGCTGCTGATTTACAGTGGAGTCTTTTTTTGGCAGCACTTAAAAACTACAAATATGATTCACTGTTACGTCCATTTCCTCCAATGTTTGTTAATGACGATGATGAAAAAGATCTGAATGCCCTTGTGAGTATGAAGCACCTTCCGTTGTATTACTTATCCATCAACCTTAGTCCTATCCAGTGTTCTGTCAAGAATTTCAGTTGATGGGAAATGGATATTGACCCCTTGGGCTTAAAAAAGTGAAGTCAGTCCAAAATTTGAAAGGGCCTTACATTCTACTCTTTGTACAACCTTAGCACCTGATAGAATTTACGCTTTAGTCAGTACTCAGTAGTTGATAAAAGTGTTCATTGACCCTATTAGACATTTTTCATCTCTACGTGAAATTTTACCACACCAATGTCGTAAGGTCGCATTTTTTGCAGAACACCATGTACAGGCCCTTTTTATGCCATTTTTGGGTCCGGTATTCTCCCTCGTTCCCCAAGTAAAAAGTATATATTTTTCCCCACTGAGAGAAAAAAAATCCCCAAATTCAGTGTTTCACACCGAAATTTTCCCCATCAAAGGGATCCGACACCTGTTCCCAAAAACAGTAAAAAAAGGGCTGATGTAGTGTAATATGCTACTGACACAGTTTAACTGGTTAACTATGTAAGCAAAATATGCATAGAGGAATAATGTTTCAGAATGAACCTGAAATATCTTTCTTAACAAATAGAATAAGGCAGAAAAATATAAGATTACTTGAGTTATACTGATATGAAAATCTTCTAACAAAATAAAACAAACCTTACAGTTTTTGTGTATTACATATACAGGAAACCATTCATTTCATTGTTGTATAGTCACCAAATAAACTAAATCATATACATGTACATTGGCGTTACATGCCTACAATATTCATATATATTAATTATAATGAAAATATATGTGAAAAGTAAAATAAAGTATTGAGGTTGGTATCATTTCAAACAGACATTAACATCGTTTAGAACTTATGTTACATTTTAGCACAAAGCTGTAGAGGAGGTTCCAGTGTTGTCCAGATTCTGTCGTGACTGTTACAAACAACCAACTAAGTTATTAGAACTCATAAAATGGGTTCTTGATGCCAGGGCATTTACATTGACATCTGTTGGTCGAAGTGAGGTAAGTGGATTGAAATAGTAATTTGTGTGTACAGAATACTAACATTCTGTCATATTCTCACAGCCCAACTTAGCCTTTTCAATAAGAACAGTACCAAATGACATAAGGTTTAAAGCAAGTAAACGAAACTAAGGTTAAAAATAAATAATAATACATTTATGCCAGATGTACCCGGTACACTTATTTTTTGTTATTATTGCTTGACATTTTGAATTTATGTTGCATTTGTACATAATTGTTTATATACAAATGATGTTCTTTGTATGCAACATATACAGAACAACCTCTCAAAAGCAACACTCTGGGGATAGCGGAAATATGTTGTTGTTGAGAGGTTGTTGCACTAGGGAGGTTAAATTACATGTAATAGTTAAATCATGCTGTGGGAAAAAATGATGCTGCTGTTGTTGGGAAGTTGTTGCTCAAGAGAGGGCTGCTCTGGAGAGGCTGAACTGTATAAATGTCAGGGCCTTTTTTCCAAGAATTGGGA
Organism: Lutraria lutraria; assembly: GCA_964023205.1. Classification (NCBI taxonomy): domain Eukaryota; kingdom Metazoa; phylum Mollusca; class Bivalvia; order Venerida; family Mactridae; genus Lutraria; species Lutraria lutraria. Next base: position 10,755,439 of record OZ026845.1, read on the forward strand.
AGGGGCCTTAGCCTTTCATTTTGGGAAGTTCAAGCGCGATACTTGGCCAAATTTTTAGAAGGTTAGATAACCGAGTGAGAATAGCATTGTATTTTTGGGAATTTCTTGCCTCAAATTGGAAAAAAACAGCCTTTTTGCAACTGGGAAGTCACTGAATTTCGGCCTCTGTTATAGAAGGAAAAAAGACCCTGAATGTATGTTCTATTCTGTAATATCATATCACACCTAGAAATAAATACATATAATATTAAACAGCATGCTCCCTAGACTTCAAAAGTTGGGGGTCTAAATGATCCTTAGCTGATAAAAAATTGGAGTCAACAAAATTTCCTACTAATGTAATAGTAAATTTGACCATTTGGTTCCAATTCACAAGAGTCAAAAACCTGATTTTGCTAATTTCAAGAGTCAAAATGCCATTTTCAAGTACATTTACTGTTTTTTTTTCAGTTCAGTAAGATTCATGCTCTCACTGGTCATACAGTGAAGGTACCTGAACCTAACTATATCTTTGAGGTGACTCCAAGTGCTGCAGCTGATGAGAAATTTGTACATTTACAGAATAATCGGGATTTATTGTATGCTTACCATGGCAGTAGGCTGGAGAACTTCTATTCTATATTACATAATGGTCTTGCCTCTCACATGAACAAGGTAATGCTGATTGGTTTGATTATATGCTTAAAAATATGCTGTGGTCTCTCTTACTATAATACCGAGAGTATATCGTATGGAAATTCTGTGTCCCTTAGGACTCGATTTGGACATTGGGTAGAGTTTTTGGCTTATTTCAAGTTATTTGGGTGGAAAAAGGCATCTTGTAAATCACTATTATACTGTGGTTAATAGGAATGAAATCCTTTTGTGTCTTTTTCTGTCTTAAGTTATTCATTATACTCTATGAATTATTCTTTTACAAACATAAGGTTGAAGATTATCAAAAATTGAATCAGATTATATAAAAAATGGTTTAAAATCTAAAAGATTAACTCTTTATACATGTATTACTATCGTATGACTGGTTTACATAGGATTCTAATTTCAGACATCAGTGTTTGGAGAAGGTACATACCTGTCCAGTGAATTGTCCGTGTCTATGATCTACAGTCCTACTGGTGTAGCTTGGGATCACTCTGAATTGGGTAACAGATTGAGTTGTGTGGCAGTGTGTGAAATGATTGATGATTCTGCAGTTAAGTGTCAGGATAAACGTAAGATCTTATCACAAAAATTAGAGTTTTCTTTTACCTCAGGGGTGACAAATTGACAATATGTCGGATATATCTGTCCTGATTTCTGAGCTAAATGAAAGTAATTTGATGAAAATATCTCAAGAAATGACAAAGTTATGATCAAACTGAGTTTAATATGGAAACAATTTTGTGGAAGGCCTCATGTTTGGCAAAAATGATTGGCTGAATACAATTTTCAGGATTTTTTATTTGGCTGTATTGACATCCCTGTACCTGTATTTACTGTAAATTTAAGACTGTATACAGTGGCCTATCATTGGAGAGAGCAAATAAGGTCACTACACACATGGAGTCACTTAATACCGTCACTGTACAGTCGATAAGTTTCCTCACCTGCTGAGGGTCATTAACTGTATTATTAGAAAAAGAAAAAAAAGAAAGAATGAAATGCTCTCAATTATCATTGTATATTTAGTTTTCATTATATACTCTCTCTAAGATATAATATGGTTATAAGATGACTGCTGTATCATTTATGTTAGTTTTTATTGATAAAAACTGTCTTGTTTTGTATCAAAAGGTTTATGATCCTGTAGTTCTTAGAAACGTCAGTTTAAACATTATTTGTTTATGTTTATAAATACAGCCTATGCAGAAGACATGAAGCACGTTCCAGGTGGTACACCTACCCGTTCACGAGCGCATGCTGGACCGAGCGAAGGAGGAGATGTGCCAGAGAAATATTATGTCGTGCAGAATAATGAAGTTTTACGAGTGAAATATTTATTGATCTATGCTGAAAAAACAGTCACGCACAGGTTTGTTTGTCGTATTGATTTCAAAAATACAAATTTTTATTTGGAATCTAAATTTATTAACCTTGAAGTTGGCTTTGAAGCAAGTTTAAAGGCATAGTTATTGTTAGTAGGTAAGTTCTTTGGCAAGAGATGATGTCAAACTATTTGTTTCCATTTGATAACTTTAATTCATATATTTACCTAATCTGCTGACTTTGTTGTGAAGCAACATGTCATGGGAGACCTAGCTTGGTATTGTATATTAGGGTTCAGCCCTTTTTTTATGGCAAATTTGGGGCTGATTTTTTGCCCCATTCCCCAAGCTGAATAGTTTGTATTTTTCCCGAAATTTGAAAAGAAATTCCCAAACCTTTTTACACTGTGCTTGTTTACTTAGTAATTTTTCCCTATTTGCCTATTTTTGACGCAAAATTCCCCTCGAAAAAGGCCCTGCCACCCTTTGCCAAGACTTTAAAAAAGGGTTGGGGTCAAGGTCACTTTTACTGAAAAGGTTCAGTAGAATGTTTTTACAGTGAATTGGTCAGTGAATATGTTACATTATTTTTCTACATGACATGTATTATATTCGTGTATACAAATGCCATTGCTTAGCTTATTTCTTCCCTGTATCTCCTTATTTCTGTACACAGAGGTGATTCTGCTTGGCATATTTATAATTTTTATCACCTTAATTTCTAGCAGAGCTGAATCTAAATTATCTGAAACCAAGTCACTTGTTAGAAACTTCTCTTTTTGTCTCAAATGTTCTGAGAATTTGCTAAAGTAATACTTGTGATTAACTCACTATTATTTTAGCATGATTGTTAGATATTTTTGAATATTTTTCCATTTATCTATTGATGATAAACTATGCATGTTTAAGTGTCTAACTGAAATAAGTGATGTACTGTTCTGTTCTGACTGTCCTGTAATAAGGTTATGTAGCACATCTAAGCATCTTGTATTGTCATTTGTGAATGTGGCCTGTTCTATATTCTATGCATCATTCTGAGTATGATACGGTAGAAATAATGTTGAGCATTGATTGTTTTCAGATCTAAAATGCAGAGAGGACAATCTTGGATAAAACGATATAAGTTCTCTCTAATGATGTTAGGATATTTTATCATATTGTGTGCTGTTGGTATGTACAACTCACAGACATGTCAAATGATGTGGCGACGGATTTGGCGATCCAGATGATGAGACCTCGGCTACTTTGTATCCTATGTATAGTCTTCAAGTAAATCATAGGATTTATTATCTTCAAGTAAATAGAGATATTCATTGTTGGATTTATTGTCTTCAACTACTGCGAGATATTCATTGGTGACTTTTTACTCATTTTGGTTGATTTATCTTGTCCCGCATATTTTTATGAACTGTGCAAATATTCTCTGTACAAGAAAACATGTTATCTATTTATGACAAGGAGCATGTTCTTTGTTAGTTATATAGTTTTTATTTGTTGTAATGAACTCATTTTTTTATGAACTGTTAAATGTTGTACCTGTCAACTTGTTTATTTTGACCTTTGTTTCATAATTGTTTTGAATGTTAGTGACTTACTTTGTTTCATAATTGTTTTGAATGTTAGTGACTTACTTTGTTTCATAATTGTTTTGAATGTTAGTGACTTACTTTGTTTCATAATTGTTTTGAATGTTTGTGACTTACTTTGTTTCATAATTGTTTTGAATGTTTGTGACTTACTTTGTTTCATAATTGTTTTGAATGTTAGTGACTTACTTTGTTTCATAATTGTTTTGAATGTTAGTGACTTACTTTGTTTCATAATTGTTTTGAATGTTAGTGACTTACTTTGTTTCATAATTGTTTTGAATGTTAGTGACTTACTTTGTTTCATAATTGTTTTTAATGTTTGTGACTTAAATTATGAACAGGATAAGTTGAACTGTAAAAAACGGTCAATAAATGCTTGTATGGGTTTTTATTTGTTTTATGACCAGAGTCAGTCTGTGTATATATCAGATCCTATCATCCTAGGGTTATCATTCTGGTAGCATTAGAGACTTGTTTTTTTATGTGTTTGTTGATAATCTCATTTTGTTTTGGAAAATTGCATGCAGCCCGGAAAACTTAATTTTAGATAAGCTCTCAACATCAAATGATGAGGGAGATTCTAGTGATTGCCTTTGGGGGCATATGCTTTTATTGATTGCAGCTTCTTGTTTTTGATATTGCTTCGTATTGATTAATTATCGCAAATCAATTCAAATTGTATAATTTCCTTACTGAAAAAAAAGGGATTTACTGTATACACTGCTTTAGTTCTTGCCATGTGTTTTATTGAATATTCAAAAACATAATTTACTGATATATGATTAAAAGATAACAGTTGAATAGTGTGTATATTTTAAATGAGAATCGAATATGATCTGTTTGTACAATAAATTTTATACGATTTCAATGTAATGTACATCGTTAGTACTCCACTAGCTGTGATTTTGTCTGTGAATCTTTTATGTTGATATTTACCTTTACGTTATTCATGTATAATTTATGTCATCTTTATAAATCTATTTATTTGCTTTGAAATCCTGACTCAGTTTCATTTTTTTAATTGAATATTGATTTTACTGTGATTTTATTTAGGTTGAATAACAACAATATTATCCGAGTACACATATTATTAAGCTATCTGTATATTTAAAATTTCAGATATTTTACTGAAACATTTTCATTTAGTGCCATTATACTACACAATTAATATCTAATTTGAATAAAGACCTAAAATTCCATCTTGCATATTAGCACCTTGAACTGTTGTATAATTCAAGAGAATGTGAGAGAACATTTGTTGTACATTATTGATACATACATACTAGGTCTATTGTGAACATTATAATGTTTGTGATTTCAACCTGCAATGTTGAAGATTGGCATGTAAATTCTATGATGTTGACAATTTTCTTCTATTATTATACCATATATACTTGGGTAAGAGCTACTATATATATTAAACTGTTTTTTTGGGGGGGGGGGGGGGGTAACATTGCACCAACAATTTACATTGTACCAACAGCTAAGGTCTTTAGGTGACTTCTGACTTTAAAGGTGGAGGGAAACCCTAGACATATACCTGGTTAGAACCATCAACTTTCCATAATAGGCCAGATGGATGGCTTCATTTCATACGAAAATAAATTCTGGTCCCTGTTTGGATTTAAACTCACATTAGTGAGTGGTTGTTAAATTATAGTCGGAGACTGTAATCTCTTGACCATGGATACAATATTATCTTCCATTGCTGTATAGAATTTTTCATGCATAATTTTGATAAAAAAATTATCACAGGGCCTAGAGCTTAGATATTTGGTGTGCAGCATTGTCTAGTGGACCTCTACCAAATTTGTTCAAATTATTGTACTGGGGTCAAAATTGGCCCCGCCCCAGGGGTCACTTGTTTTATATAGACTTATATAGGAAATTTTGAAAATCTTCTTGTCAGAAACTACAATGCCTAGAGCTTAGATATTTGATGTGTAGCATTGTCTAGTGGACCTCTACCAAGTTCGTTCAAATTATTGTCCTAGGGTAAAAATTGGCCCCGCCCTAGTTGTCACTTAATTTTACAAAGGCTCATGATAAATTTCTCTAAGAGTCCTTTTGTCTGGTGAGCGATATAGGGCCATCATGGCCCTCTTGTTTAGTTATTGTGTAGCTGTTCCATGCTTTAGATATATAGGTATACACACACACACACACAATTAACATCATGCTCACACCAATAACCGTTAGTTATTTGATATTTTCTTCCTCTTCAATACATTACTGATGTTTCCTGTGTACAGATTTCAGTGAAAAGAACTTAGAAAAAAACTCAGAGGTTGGAGGATAATTTAAAGAATGTCATGTTTTGATGAAATTTGGACATACATGTTTGTTCTGCAAGTCATACATGTATATACAAGTCAAACCTGTGTTAGCAACCACCTCCGAATAAAGGCCACACTGTGAATAAAGGCCACACTGAATAAAGGCCACACTGTGAATAAAGGCCACACTGTGAATAAAGGCCACACTGAATAAAGGCCACACTGAATAAAGGCCACACTGTGAATAAAGGCCACACTGAATAAAGGCCACACTGTGAATAAAGGCCACACTGTGAATAAAGGTCATTCTTTTATTAATTGTCATTGATTGTTTTAGAACAAAATGACCTCCAAATAAAGGCCACCTGTCAAAAAAGGCCACATGATTATTTCACTTCATCAACGGATCTCGGATCTCAATTTTTTATTTGAAAGATATCCCTGTTTGATGATTGAATTATGATGAATTTCATCTATTTTATGGTAATTGACTTGGAAAAATAGAGATCATTTAAGATATTTGTACTTCAAGATTAATCTCAAATCTTCCAACCTCATACAAGGGAAGGTCAAGCAGGATGTTTCTTTCAAAAAGACAGGTTTTCACTGTATAAACAAATTGACTACAAAATATGGCTAGCATTTCAATTGTTGTTAAGGTAAGAAATCCGAAAATGTTCATGAAATCCAAACTCTCTGCATAATATATCTGCTGTTAGATAATGTCGGATTATTGTGTCACTGTCCAGAATGATAAAAATGTCATCTGTTACCTCACTTTAAGTACATGTAATATAAGACTACTGTTGATGTAGCTGAGTGTTTGCATTTTCCTAATTTTTTTCAGTAAAATCTGAATAAATTTATCTGATTTTCACGAATTTGATTTGTGTAAACATCGAATTACCTGTTTTTGAAGTACATTGTTTTTAAAATTGTTTCGTTCATATTTCCTCTCATACATAGGTGTTCAAAAATCATTGCACCATGCAGTTGTTAACTAGTTCCCGTTCCATGTTGCAGTGCAAGGCTGTGTAAGTTCAGTTCCCATGAGTACTTTCAGTGCTTTGATTAGAACATCATCTGTTTTGTAACCAAATAATTCTCCCCTTTGATAAATGAATAATCACACCCCTTTTAAGCATTTGTTAACTCAATAACCTCTGAAATAAATTATTTGTTAAGATATACATGTATTGTGCAATACTAACTTGATTTATTAGAATGGTTGCAACTTTTAGTTAATTTTGTTGTTCAATGTAACAATGATTAAGTTTCGTCCCGTTTTGTCATCATTTTGATGTATAAGGTTGTTATGTGTGACACACATATGTATATACTCATTGTCATTTTAATGTAAATAAAGCATAATAAATCATATATCATACTATTGATATTTCTTTCTTTTTTTCTTCGTTTTTTTTTTGTATATAAAAACTGAAAAACCTTTTCATCTCAAAATCATTATAGCCCCAAATATGAAATATATGGGGGCTATATTGGATTCACGTTTGTCGGTCGGTCGGTCCATGCGTCTGTAGACACAATTTGTCCGGACAATTTCTCAGCAACTACTGACAGTATTTCAATGAAACACAGAATAGATCAGTAGTAAGCCTAGTTGTGCATGCATTAAGCTTGTCTTGTTTGGTCAAATTTTCATGGAGTTATGGCCCTTTTTTGTTTTTTGTACAGTGTATATACAATATCTCAGCAACTACTTACAGGATTTCAATGAAACTTCACAGAAGTTATAAAAAATAGCCAAGTTGTCCATGCAATAACCTGGTTTTGTTTGGATTAATTTTCACTGAGTTATGGCCCTTTGTTTTATACAATAGGTAAATTTTTCCAAACTATTTCTCAGCAACTACATGCAGGAATTCAGTAAAACTTCTTAGTAGTGATAAGTAGTTTGCCAAGTTGTGCATGTCCACAATAGGTTTTGTCTAAGTCAATTTTAATGAGTTATGGCCCTTTGTTACTTTTTATATAATGTGTATTTGAAACTTGGTCAGGATATTTCTAAACACAATTTGCAGGTATTAAAAAAATGAAAATGTGTTATATTTCCCTTTGTAAAATGTGACAATAATTGTGTCAATGCGCCAGCTGGGGGCATTCATCACCTTTAGTGATAGTTCTAGTTAGATCTCAAAATCACTCTAGTTCTTACATATAAACCAACAATATAAGGAATGTGTCCTCTTTTTAGCTCACCAGAGCACGAATGTGCTCAGGGTGAGCTTTTGTGATCGCCCTGCGTCCATCGTGCGTCGTTATGATTTCGTGGCGTCCATGTTTACTTAAAACAACATCTCCTCCTACACCGCTATGCCGATTGCAACCAAACTTTGCTGGAATGATCCTTGGGTGGTCCCCTTTCAAAGTTGTTCAAAAAATTAAATTTCATTAAAAATTCTGGTTGCTATGGCAACAAATAGAGAAAACTTAAAAAATCTTCTTGTCTGAAACCACAGGGCCTAGAGCTTAGATATTTGGTATGTAGCATTGTCTAATGGAACTCTACAAAGTTTGTTCAAATTATTACCCTGGGGTCAAAATTGGCTCTGCCCCGGGGGTAACTTGATTTTACATAGACTTATATAGGAAATTTAAAAAATCTTCTTGTCAAAAACTACAATGCCTAGAGCTTTGATATTTGGTGTGTAGCATAGTCTAGTGGACCTCTACCAAGTTTGTTCAAATTATTGCCCTAGGGTCAAAATTGGCCCCGCCCCGGGGGTCACTTGATTTATATAGACTTATATAGGAAAATTTAAAAAATCTTCTTCTCCGAAACCACAAGGCCTAGAGCTAAGATATTTGGTATGTAGCATTATCTAGTGGACCTCTACCAAGTTTGTTCAAATTATTGCCCTAGGGTCAAAATTGGCTCTGCCCTGGGGTTTATTCTTTTTTATATAGGAAAATTTAAAAAATCTTCTTCTCCGAAACCACAAGGCCTAGAGCTAAGATATTTGGTATGTAGCATTGTCTAGTGGACCTCTACTAAGTTTGTTCAAATTATTGCCCTAGGGTCAAAATTGGCCCCGCCCCGGGGGTCAATTGATTTATAAAGACTTATATAGGAAAATTTAAAAAATCTTCTTCTCCGAAACCACAAGGCCTAGAGCTAAGATATTTGGTATGTAGCATTGTCTAGTGGACCTCTACCAAGTTTGTTCAAATTATTGCCCTAGGGTCAAAATTGGCCCCGCCCCGGGGGTCACTTGATTTATATAGACTTATATAGGAAAATTTAAAAAATCTTCTTCTCCGAAACCACAAGGCCTAGAGCTAAGATATTTGGTATGTAGCATTATCTAGTTGACCTCTACCAAGTTTGTTCAAATTATTGCCCTAGGGTCAAAATTGGCTCTGCCCAGGGGTTTATTCTATTTTGTATAGGAAAATTTAAAAAATCTTCTTCTCCGAAACCACAAGGCCTAGAGCTAAGATATTTGGTATGTAGCATTGTCTAGTGGACCTCTACCAAGTTTGTTCAAATTATTGCCCTAGGGTCAAAATTGGCCCCGCCCCGGGGGTCACTTGATTTATATAGACTTATATAGGAAAATTTAAAAAATCTTCTTCTCCAAAACCACAAGGCCTAGAGCTAAGATATTTGGTATGTAGCTTTGTCTAATGGACCTCTTTTAAATCTGTTCATATAATGGCCATGGGATAAAAAAACGGCCCAGATCGGTCACTTGATCTTACTTAGACTTGTATAGAAAACTTCAACAATGTTAATCTCCAAATGACCTTTTCTCCTGGTGAGCATTTATAGGGCCATTTTGGCCCTCTTGTTAGTTATGACATCAATAAGGCACAAACAAATATGTTTGTTTCTGGTTACATGCTCATTAAGTAAAAAAGGATAGTCAGGTAGGAGCTTGTTCAGGGCTCTTGAAAGTGTGTGGAAAGGTAGATAAAGTTAGAAAGTAGATCTATTGTTCCTTAGCTTAGATAAAAAGTCTAGGGTCACAGGGAAAATTAGGACAGGTTGGATAACCAGAAACGAACAAAAATTAGGCCTTGATAATACTTGAATAAATGTAATAATAATTCAATAATACATAGAACTGCAATGCAATACATAACTTAAATATTTTGTAATGTGTGGGCTTCCTTTGTGTTCAAGCATGTGTTCCGGATTCTATACCATTGTTAACCTTGTTCCCCACATGTAACTGTTTGGGGTCATTTTCAGAATTTCCCATGGAGTATCTAATTTGAATCATGTATAAAGACAGCTGAATATATCAGAGAAAAGATAAGTTAATTGAGGAAATTACAATTAAGTGTTATATACTTAAGTATCCATTAATTTCACTGATATTCATCTTTTTTATGTATATGTGTATGTCTCTACTTAAAATTTGATCTGAGGTCAATTATTCTACATATACATGATACAAACAGGTAGTTTTATATTTAGTCAATAAAACTACCTGATACAACACATTCTGGTTTCACAATGTTGAGCTGGTCATGAATTCAAACGATAAATGTATAAGGTATAATATTTAAGGTAACAGGAAAACATTTTGGGATTGTTGGGTAACCAGAAAAAACAACAATTTTCTTAATGCATGAATATGATTTGAGCTTACATTTACTGTTCTATACTTGGCTAACTAATTCATTATGCAAGACCTGGTATCAAAATTGTGTGCACTGCTTCACGAGATGTTACGACTTGTTAATCAGTTATAATGTCTTTTTATCACTTTTTATTTTTGTTGATAGGTTAAAACCCTTATATTGTTAACTACCTTTGACGGTTTTATCTGTATTAGACATATGTGGTAACGGTTCCGCACCATTAAGCCCTAAAAATGTTTGTTTCTGGTAACCCAGGGACAGGTGGCAGGTAATGTTCTGATTAATCAACGAACCATTGAGGAATGGACTTTGACGTGACGATGTTGATACTCCCATTTCGTCAACTAATCATTGATTTTGTACACAATTGTCGTTCTTGATTACTAATTTCAAATTTACAAAACGTTACTGCAAACCTCAAACTTTGCTGACAATGACTCCACTTCAAAGACATAAATGATTCATTTGATAAGCTAGTGACTAGTGTAATAAATAGTACTGTTCAAGCTGTATCTGTAAATGCAACATCGATAACTCTTGTTCAAATATCTAAATAAAGTTAAAGCATTAAATACTTCCATTCTTATTGATTTTGTGCTATTCATTTAGTGTAAGGGATGTTAAATTTATGCAGTATTGTCATTTTTAGTATTTTCTTATTTGATCAGTGTTAACCAATTAGTCACTGACCTTTGCCTCTGATAAATCGATTAAATTTTCATGGACTGATTACAATCACTAGTGGCGGGCCTTAGAATGGGGGGATGATTAACAATGTATACAACATATATCCTTTAAACATTTAACAAGAAGTGTCCCGTAAAGGTCAACTGGATAGTATGACCTTGACCTACTGACCTCAAAATCAATAGGGGTCATCTACATGTGATGACCAACCTCCAACCTAATCTGAGGAGCTTAGGCCAAATATTTCTCTAGCTATTGCCCGGTGCACAGCAATATAGCCATTTTTCTTCGAAAGGGGGTTAAATTGTCAATAGGTTTTGACATTGAATGCTATAGATAAAGAGCTATCCTACAGGTTAATGGAATGATTATTTTAACAAAATAAATGTTCAAGCTTTGAAGGGAATTTATTAATCAAGGGGGGGGGGGGGGGTATATACGAATTTCGGCCAAAAATCAGTCTAAAAAACACTGCCTGTGACCCTAGACTTTTTACTTGACCAAAGGAACAATATACCCACTTTTAAGCTGTCATACATTCCCACATGTTTACAAGAGCCAAAAGAGTCCGACCTTCCTAGCCTATTTTTAATGATCATGTAGTCTTAAGCAAACTTAAATAAGTTTGAAAATCTACGTACTTTGTATGGTGAATATTAATTCATACAAGCATACTTTCAAATCAACAGCCTTACAGCGTTCACACTTTCACACTTTTATGGTCAAAATACGTGATAACGAATGCTATCAATAAAATTTCACTCAGGAAGAAATTTCGGAAATGTCGCTTATGTGTTTCGCTTATAAAGATCTATTAATTAATTAATTATTTAAAGTGTTTATTGATAATCATATTTGCTTGATTATTATCGTACTGAGTTCAAAGTCCGCTACCAGGAAATCCTTAAAATCAAGTACATGTGTAACCTAAACGTTACAGAGAATAGCTAGTGTCCGTACTTCCAGGGGTGATCTAAAATCGAGTTAACAACGTTTCGCCAGGAGGTGCAGCAATAAGTTTGTGTTTATTTTTTATCAGATAGTTGTACCATCCTGTAGACCAACAAGGTTTCTTCAAGACAAGAATAATGCAATTTTCGAAGTTAAACAGGTCACACAAATCAGGTGCATAATTGTGTCTGACAGTCTTAAAAAGTACGTCTGTATTTGATTGTATTGTTTTACTGAGCGCACGCATGTGTACATTTACAGGAAATACAAAAAAGCTTTGTATGTGCTTTTTTACAAATCTTGTTTCCAAATGTCTAATAAATCATACACGATTTTAATACCAACTAAAATATCCTGTTGAGGGTTTCAACCCTTTGCATTTAATTTCCTACATCGAGCTACGCCACAGCCAACTTTGCTATATAAACCGCGCCGGAGCAGAACTTTCGCCACACTTCTTCTTGCGGACCAGAATTGCAGTCATGAACGCTGTTATTGGTGGATTGGTATTGTTCTTAACGTGTGTTGCCGTCTCCAAGGCGACGTTCGAGCAGAAGATACTAAGTTCAGACTGGTCTGAGGACAACAATGTTAGATACGAGCCAGTTTTGTCCAAGGATGAAGACCCAACTCAGATAGCGCCTGGTACGCTAGATATAGAGGGAAGTGAGTATATAAGCTTTGTTCTTAAATGTATAAACATATCGGACGTATAAACTGGTTCACAAAATAACTAAACTTCTGTATTTCAACATTTAGAATGTGGAAATGTTAACATCAAGTTGCTTAGAACGCCTTCAAAGTCTCCTCGTCTATAATAATACTATTCGATATAATTTATCTTCATCATAATTTTTTTTTTCAAATTCATCCATTGTTCATAAAGTGTTCATAAACCGGCTTTTTGATACGTTATTGCACTAGGCGCTCGTACCACCGTTTCTTATTCAATCAGTGACATTGAAGGATTTTTTTTATATTTTTGGCTTTCTTATCTGAAAAGAATAAAAACATGCGTTCTAATTTCTTAGTTTCAAAGAGCGACTTAGTACACACTGCGCATGCTCAGGCGGAGCACTAAGACGGTTTGAATGCATATTTGCTAGAATTGTAGTTTTTTAATTTGAAATGCCAATGATCAACATTGTAGACATTTAACTTCAATCGCAGAAAAAAACATCCCAGAATTCAATGAATATAATAAAACACTTTTTATGTACAAACAAGTGCCAGAAATACACACATATTCAAAGAAAAAATAATTAAAAAAATTGAAGTAAATACATCATAAAGAATTCCATACAATGATTATATAATGGAGGCGTAGTATAATACTGATTGTATATAAGATGCCTGGTAAAATACTGATTATTATATTGGATGTGTGGTAAAATACTTGTTATATATTAGATGCGCTGTAAAATACTGATTATCATATTGGATGTGTGGTAAAATACTGATTATTATATTGGATGTGTGGTAATATACTGATTTTACATAAGAAGCCTGGTAAAATACTGATTATTATATTGGATGTGTGGTAAAATACTGATTATTATATTGGATGTGTGGTAAAATACTGATTATTATATTGGATGTGTGGTAAAATACTGATTATTATATTGGATGTGTGGTAAAATAGTGATTTTACATAAGAAGCCTGGTAAAATACTGATTATTATATTGGATGTGTGGTAAAATACTGATTATTATATTGGATGTGTGGTAAAATACTGATTATTATATTGGATGTGTGGTAAAATACTGAAATATATATTAGATGCATAGTAAAATACTGAAATATATATTAGATGCGCTGTAAAATATTTGTTATATAATAGATATGTGTTAAAATACTGATTATTATATTGGATGTGTGGAAAATTACTGATTTTATATAAGATGCGTTGTAAAATACTGATTATATATTTAATGCCTGGTAAAATACTGATAATGTATCAGATGCCTGGTAAAATACTGATTATGATATTAGATGCTGACTCTGTATCACACCTATCGGGTCAGTGTTAAGTAGCTGTGTAATGAATTTATCTTACCGAGTACCATTCACTTAATCAATATCAATTAACCAAACTTTTGTTTTTTTAAGTTTATTTTGAAAAATGGTGATTACTGACAGGATACAAATTGCTAATGCCCTAACACGGGGATATATGATGCGTGATAAAATGAATAACATATATGCGGGATAAGACTAGTTGTATTTGTATAAAATACATTTATTTATTAGATGTGTTTGACAAGCAACGTATGATCGGCCATGTATTGAAAGTACTGAACGGTGGAAAATGGGGTACATGGGGAAAAGCGTCGTTTTGTCCACCCGGAAGTTATGCAGCTGGCTACAACATGAAGGTATGTACTTTCCTATGAAATAACCATACGTCATTGCAGTTCACATAATTATGTTCTTTTCATTTCCGTTTCTTTACATGGTAAGATTGTTGGTGTATGGCAAACCATCCTATTTTCTCAGTTAAGTCTTGAGATACCATTACTTAAAGTTATAAAAGTTTTACGTGATATTCACATAGAATTACAGGATTTATTGTATGTTGGTGCTTATGCTATCATTAACTATCGAGTCAAGGTGATTTACACCGGGCACGATAAAGAACCAGGAAAATATGTTCCGAAAAAGAAGACTATTATAGATGCCCGATTTTCTTGTATTGTATCCCCCCACACACCTCTCTCTCTCTCCCTCCCTCTCTCTCTCTCTCTCTCTCTCTCTCTCTCTTGGGCGGATCTAAAATGACCGACAAGCAATAGATAAATAAATCAATAGTCTTCAATATATAGTCGAAACGAAAGAGTTTAAAATGAATTAATTAATCAATTGTTTTATCAATTCAATCCAACCTAGATTGAACCGGAACAAGGTAGAGGTGACGACACATCTCTTAATGCGATTGAGATCATTTGCAAGAATCAGGATGGACATGTGAGGGGTGAGGCAAAGTCTAAAGTTGGACCATATGGTCACTGGAAAGGCAGTATTTTTTGTAAGGAAGATTGTCAGTTCTTGACGTCGTTTGATCTTCAAGTTGAACCTGACGTAAGTATTGCAGGAAAATGCATGACGTTTCAATTCCATTCATGAAATAAAACAAAACGCATACCATTGTAAGGGTTTCAACCCAAAAGCCAAGTTTTTCACAGTGTCTATTTTACGTCGTCAATAGTTCACAGCAAAATAACGACGTACTGAAATGTACGTTTAATGAGATTTTTTTATTATTTAAGTACAATGTAAATTATTACACGGTAGTCATTCTCTATATTCAATGAAAATAAACAAGAGTTCAATGGTAAGAACAGAATGCTTGTATTAGGGTATGTAATCCTTAATGTGAATTTAAATAAATAAAGAATATTCATTGCTCAATGATGTTGATTCAATATATTATATGTATAAAGCTTAAAGGGGCATACCCTACAACTGACAAACATTCTGTGAAAGTGTAAACATGTGCTAGATGTATATGTAAAACAATATATAATGGATAATTGCAAGAAGAAGTTGGGTCATAAAATGACTAGTTTAGGTACGAGCCGCATAAACCAAAGCTATGAATAATAAATCACTTCCACCCAAAAATGTCCATGACTAAATGTATGCGTGTCACAAATACATATTTTTTATGATTTTATTTTTAATTGGATGAATTTTTGGCTGAAACTTTCTTCGTCGGCTTTTTTCTTTACAAGCTTCTAATTTATCATCATTTTGCCTTAATTCTAAATGTAGGGTATGCCCCTTTAAACTTATTATGTTACGAACTTACATTATTAGCAAGGACACTTCAAAGATGATACAGCTGCCAATTATGTGAAGTTCACGTGTCGATGTTTGGACAAAAGTAACAAACATAAGTACGAGTTAGTCAAACCTCCCGGTCGTGGTTTCTATGGTGATTGGGGACTCTGGAGCGAGTCATGTGAAACAGGCTCAGCAATTTGTGGAATCAAAACCAAAGTTGAAGGGAAACGTTATTGGCGGGACGATACTGCTCTGAATGACGTCATTTTCTTCTGCTGTAAATAAAATGTTCTACCGATGTAAAAGACGTCATCTCGTACTGCTGTACATGACGTCATTTTACTGATGCTAATGACGCTATCTTTTACTATTGTAGATGACGTCATTTTACTGATGATAATGACGTCATCTTACTGATAATGAGTCATAGATATTTTACTTCTGTAAGTGATGTCAATTTTATCGCTGGATGCAAAAATGTTGTCTTCTGCTGTTGATACGAATAGCAGTTTCTTCTTCTGTGAATCAATCATAGACATACTCTATGAATCTACACAACTTTTATCGTTGGGTTGAACGTATCGAACACCTCTTTAAAATACAAGTAATTTACTTTATGATGTACTCGATCTATAATTGCTGTATTAAACCCTCTTTCTGGGAAATCATCATTTATCAGAGATTAGTTTTAATTATAAATACAACAGTGGATTTCTATTATAGGTAGGTGTTCAGTAATTAGAAACTACATAGATCTAGTCCTTATTTGAATTTTACAAATTTTCTTACACAAAATTTGATGTAAAAGCAATAATTTTGAGTTCCATTCATTCTTTACTGTTTGAACTTCCCAATCAATCTATTATTTAGTTTTTAAAAAATACACATAAAATGCGTCTTGCAAATCAGTTTCTATTTCGTGTATTGCAGGAATGAATCTTCAGTGATACTCTATAAACAGATTATAAGTCCCATTATTTCTATCTAAACTACGTTATGTACGTACATAATTATGTGCAGTTTTATACCTACATATTTACTTAGGCCTGAAAATAATGTTTGTTTCTGGATGCCCATACTACACGGTTCATTTCCCCGCGACCCTAGACTTTTTAGAGGATAGAAAAATCCACTTTTACACATGTCTTTCATAGCAAAAAATAACCCTAACCCACCTACCCTATTTTTAATGAGCATATAACTAGAAACATACAATTTATTGTTCTGCCTTAGATACTTGGTAGTATCGAGAGCGATATTAGTACAATGTATATGAATAAATGTCTTTTTTATTATTGGTAGAATAATGTCATCTGGTATTCTGTTGAAGTGTTCCTATGTATATTGCAATATCGGTGATTGTCTTAGATGACATACATAGATCGTACAATTGGTGAATTTTGACTGAGGTGAAACTGTACTACAATTTATATCAGAATAATCTGCTAGACATGCGGTTCAAAATGAAACAATGTAGTCTTGAATTTAGACTTTAAGTATCTCATTGTCTAGAAATACCTTCTATTTTTCTATGAGTAAAACTGTATACTGTATAATTTGTTTTTCATCCTTTTATTTTTATCTTTGTCTAAGCAATATCTCTGGATAAATATACATTTTGTATATGATTGCTGGGACCTATACAGTCACATATGTACATGTACCAATATACATATATCGTATATGTGTATATTAGTCCAAGATAATTGTATAGAATTGAGATATTAGCATCATCAATTAGCTAATCAAAAACGTACAAACCTACACTCATATGAACAGAACATTCCGATATCAGACATTGTCATATAAATGGTCAAGATATAGACCGCTCGCACATGAATCATTATCAGCACTTCTTATGAAAGATGTCGCAAAGTCGAAAGAAAATAACACGTACATGTACTTCTGATGTCAATTCTCGTCAATAATGGTGATGCTGATTTGTCGATTGGTATCACGTGATTACAAAACACGGTCTGATTGGTTCACCAGTTAATAACAGCAAAAACAGTCTTACAGTGATAGAAGTCATGTATTACAATTATACATACTAAATATATACATATGTATAGTATTCATGTACATTTATATTGTGACTATGGGGAATATGAAAACTGGAAGGAAAGGGTCAGTGGGGATCATAAGGGTCTGAGTACGTTGAAGGGCTAGTGTATAATGATTATTCAGGCCTAAAATGGTATGATAATTGTGTTTTAGTCCGTGTTGCCGTTTTAGACCTGAATAACCATTATACACCATCCATTCAGTGTTCTAACCCCTATGGTGAAGATAAACACTAAACAGTGATTTTTTCGTCTCTTTGAGAATGGGTCCGGGTCCGGTTAAATTGGGAATTATGGAGTCGTTACAACTAGGTATGTGGGAAATTTTATCAATAGATATTAGACAATGTCAAATAAATCGAGTTCTCTGGTTTCTTTGCACTAGTATACTATACTTCTTGTAAAAAAATGGTCATGGCTTTGTTACTTTTATAGTCGATTTTGAAACTCTTTTTTAACGTTCATTGTGAATTTCACCGTTTAGATTGGGGATAATTGAAGCCTTAACGCATTTGGAAGGGTTCGTTTACCGGACCCAAACAAAGAAGGAAAAAATCACTGATAAATAAATATCACTGATTAATAAACTGATTCCCGTTCCATATTACAATGCACTAAAGGTCTCTGAACAGACAGAGTTAATGGCGATAAAATGCAACACCATGTCGTAGAAATCATTCAATGAAAATACGTAATGTTTAGTGTACAAGTTCGATTCAATGAAATGCAACCATTCAATGATGTGTTCTACATCTGCCATCATTTACTGAAAGTTACAATACAGATATGAAACACTGTACTTTTGTCCCTGGCTTTTATAAATTTGTGACATTTTGTTCTTTAAAACTGGAGAAAATGGTAACAAAATTCGTAAAAATGAATGTTCGGAAATACGAAAAATCGCGTTAACGTAAAAACGTATGAAATAAAACTACTACGTTTTGATAGCAAGGTACAGAATTTCAACCAGCATAATATTTATGTGTATTTGAATTACCTCCCTTACGTTACGAATAAAAAGATGATTGCTGAATAATATTATATACAGTAAAACTACTCCAGAGTGGCCATCTCATAATCAACAACCTCCTTTTAACAAAAGCATATTTTTCCCACTGCATGATTTAACTGTAAATTTAACCTCTCTAGAGCAACAACCTCCCAACAACATATTTTGCTATTCCCAAAGGCAATTTGCTTTGGAGAGGTTGCACCACTGCATATCTAGAAATACGGTTTAAAATCAAACATAGCGTATCAAAAGGAATGACAATGTATCATATCTATCTTTTATATAGCTATACAATCTAATGACCATGTTTTATGACAACATTTTTTTCACCATATGTATTTTTTAAAAACTTTATTTTATTGTTAGTGTAAAAGTAATTCCTAGGTAGTGGTGGGTATGTGGGTAGGACTTCATACACCGTCAGCCTGTGAGGAGAACATAATGAACAAGTCTTATTATGGATAGCAGGAAAAGAAATTTATCCTTTACAAGGAGCAATATAACACATCACATTTGTAACACGTAAAATCAAAAATCGGCATCGACCACATTCGTCATAAACTGCATTACATATTTGCTTGATTTCCGCTACAAAATGTGATCACATTTGTTAACCTTTCGAGTATGTGGTCTCTTACAAATGTAGTCTTTCAAGAGATCTGTTCGGTGGTGTAGTGTAGTTTATGGTATCAAATCTAAGCACAGTTTAACCTGTGTTTACAGCCAACTTCTAATAAAAATGAAAACCTTGAATAAAGGCCATTCTTTATAAACCGTTATTGATTACATGTATATAGAAAAAAATGAATGACTTTCGAGTAAAGGACAACTGTTAATAAAATCCACATCTCGTCTTTCCAAAGCCTTTGTTCACAGGTTTAACTGTGAATGTATTATGATACATGTTTATGACGATGTTTCTGTGCTACAGTAACATAAATACACGAGAATCGGCCGTGTGGACAGAAACTAATTTGAAACAAGACAAAATTAATAGTTCGTTTTGTTTTACTTAGCAATTCATCAGTGTCACGATATGAGGAATAGAGGGGTCTGTTAAACACATCATCTTGTGAATACATTGGATATATCATGATCTTAAATGATGTATAATAATAATATACATTTGTCTTTTATGAAATAATTCGTGCAAAGCATATAGAATGACAAGTAATTAGATTACTGCCCGTCGAATAAAAAAGTAAATACAAATGCATGAGCCTTTTTTATTTCAGTGAACCTTTTTATATTTTACATTTTAGGTTTTGTGCAAACATATTATTTTTTCCTATACTACGGTATGATGTATATACAATTTCTTACGTCGAACAAAGCCAGTCTGAGCACTGATTTCAAGTGAAAAGATGGCAAATAAAACCTAAAACGTCGAGCATTTTATGATCTCACTTAAACGATCTGTCTGACTACCATTTAAGAATCGAATACAAGCTAATGTTATAAATCAGAAATGCTTGGGTCATAATTAATCGTAACAAACAGGCTTTTGTTATGTTTATTTGTTCTTTGATCGCCGGATCTTAATACAATAATGTCATTTACGTCGGTATAACGTTACCACATCTTTCTATGAACGTCTCTCGGGGGAAAACAACTTTTCTCATGTCATTTACTTTAATGATCTTCTTATAGCGAGGCCATTACCAATACCGAGTTGAGGATAAATGGCCACAATTTGTTACGATTTGCGACTTCTCCAAACATGTCGATTAAATGCGCATGCAAATCTATTCTGGAAATAAATATCCCGATTATCAATTATAGAAACCACCCAAAGGAGTAGTCGATATTTGGTTGTGACATTTATAATGGAGCATTCTTGATCTATTTTGTAATTCAGACGAAAGTGTGAATTTCGAGGAATACTCTATAGCGTGTTAAGCAAATCAAAATTGCATTTTCCAGTTATAAGGTCAAAATGTTTCATTTGGCTTGGAAAGACTTGGGGGTCCCCGAAGATTTGTTGAGAAGATATCTGTTCGTCAAGCCTTAATACTCCTATTTCCAAGTTGATATGAATTTTATCTTGGGAGAATAATGATGTTTTTATGACGTGACAATGTACTGGCACATCAAGGCAGAGGCGTACTACAGGGAAATGTCTTTAGATTGACCTATTACAATGAAGACATCGAAGCCATTTTGTTACATGATGTATTAACATGATGTTAATACACGTCATTACCAATAGAATCTTCTTCTTGAAGAGCTTAACTGTCCGCCATCTTAGAACATGATTATTCTAAACTATGTGTCGTCCAAGTTCCCGTTCAGAACAAAACCACAGATTAAAAACTGGAAAAAAATACCAACATTTTTGTGGCTAATTTGATACGTTACGTTTTTTTTCCACAAAATGTGCAAGTTATATTTAATGTTTGTTTATCAGTTTTAACAGCCCATTCGACGGCCATGGTTATTTCAGAGCCGCCACAGAGAGAGAGAGAGATTGAGAGAGAGAGAGAGAGAGAGAGAGAGAGAGGGAGAGAGAGATTGAGAGAGAGAGAGATTGAGAGAGAGAGATTGAGAGAGAGAGAGAGAGAGAGAGAGAGGGAGAAAGAGAGAGAGAGAGAGATTTTGGAAGAGGTACTGGAGGACCGGAATTTATATCCCTACTCTTTTTTAGTAGTTTTTGCTGGTACTTCATCGTGCTCGGTGTAAAGCACCGATACATGCCTCATCCGTTTCCTGAGATTCTCTTAACACAGCACTTGGCTCGGTAGTTGGGATTTGGACACGGAAGGATCGACTCGGAAATATTGAAAGACAAAGCAGAGATTCAATCCCGCGACTTTTCTATTAGTAGTAGTCTAGCGCGTAACCATTAGACCAACCGATCTGCAAGTTATAATAAGAATATAAACACAAATTGTCAATGTCATTCTAAAAACTCAATGTATAATCTTCTTCTCACAGAAGACTCAAACATTTAACACATTTCAAAACTGACTGCTTGCATTCAGGCTAATTTATGTTTAATCAAAACAGATGATCAGATTTAAAAGTTCATAAAATTTAATGAAGTAAAACTTGATCAATGAAATTGCCTGTGTTAGCAGCCACCTCCAAATAAAGGCCATTATATTTTCGGGTTGAATCATTACCGTATAAAATCTACCACAGACATACGCACGGAAAGTATTTTCGGCCATGTTGCAAACGCTGTTAAAACTCTTTTTACAATACTTTCTTAAGAAAACACGTCTTTTAGATTTAACAGTTGCGCTGACTTAAGTAGAACTGTAATGAATTAGAAACTCCCAAAATACAAGTAAATGTAGACATAACCTTAATTAACACTCGCAATTTCACAGTCCTCTTCGCGCGCATTAATACAACATTTCCTTGAAATGCTACACAAAAAGTAGTACTAAAAGAAGTTCACGTTTCCAGGAAAAAAAGACGGAAGACGCAATTAATGTGATAAAAGTTATATCTATGTACGATGAGAAAATTAAAGGAATATTTTAATTATTAATGACGCCCCTAATTCAATAACTGGCCAAATTAACTGTAGATTTTCTACATTTTCGACCAACAAAGTGCTATCAAAGTCAATAAATATCGCGGAAACGTGCCTAATTTGGTTAATCTGCGATGATAGAGGAATGAACGTCCAATCAGATTTCGGGCAAATCCATCTTATTTGGCTATAATCACTTGATATTCTTCTTAATTCACTGACATTGATCGTAAAATTTCGAGAAAACTTTTCACAGACGTTCGCTCTCTTTCAACCATAGAAAAAATAACCGAATATGAATAAAATGACGGGAGAAGTTGGGCTCCACGTTTCATTGTAGCTTCATACACGGCCAGACTACATTGATGTTCGCACTTTTGCTGCGAACGAATTTAATCAACGGACACAAAAACAAATATTTATTACTAGATATGATACTTAACAATTTTATAATTTTGTTTTACATGTATTTATTTGGGTTTGACATGAATTTTTAACAATTGTTCAGTTATATAAATTTTCAAGGACTTAGTACTGACTAGTACTAATTTAAACTTACCCTTCTACTTGAAGGAACTGATACCTTCTCTAAATGTGTAGGGAAGTCGAATTTTTTGTCAGATTTTCATGGAAGTGTATGACCTGCCGTGACCGGAAATCGAACCCGGATCGGCGGGTAACAAATCTGGCACACTAACCACTGGACCACGACCGCGGCTTTCTTATATTATTTATGACTAAAATGATGCATCACAGCTGGCGAAAACATTAATGTTTTTAAAGATGATGAAACTTATGAATGTATTTTATGTAAACAATTCCTTACTTCTGACCTAAGGTATTTCATCTCTCTCGGAGTAAAGGCGCGGGTCGTATCTGCAATATAATCAGACCGAAGAAATGTTGTCGACAATGATAATATTGACAAATATAAATTTTAATTATCAATTATTATCGCCTACATCTAAAGAATTCCCTTAACTTGTATGTTCATCAATTCGTCTCTTCAAATATCCGGCGAGCTTTTGTTTTTACCCTATATACTTGAAAGAGATTTGGTTGGCGACAGATTAGTCTCTGATAGGAAAACAGTATTTTTACATATTAAATGACATAGTCGCGTGCTCGGTGAGCAAGTTGGCTATTTCTTATTGTTCCAAAACCAGGCGAATGATTGTGATTTCCTTTAAATGTTTTATCTAACTCGGTAAATTGAAAACGTATTACCTTGCCATCTTGATTAAAAATAAGATTAGTGTTGCAGATTTATAAACCATTATCACATCTTATGTTTTATAGTTTCGTAAGATTATCACGGTAAAACACTGTTCTTTAATTTTGAACAATGTAATGTAATATTGTGAAACAAGGGTTCGATTCCCGGTCGCGACAGGTCATACCCTTTAATGAAAATTTGAAAATATGCACCTTGTCGATTTTACGACACACGTGGCGATGTTGCTGGTTCCTTGTGGAAAGGTAAGTTAGTACTGATTAGAATACCGTCTAGGAAACCTTGTTATAGTGTCCCTGAGAGAATTGGCCGCCGTATGTAACTGAAATACATGTAGTTAAAAAATGGTGTTAAACTCAAATAAATAAATAGTGAAATAAGGATATGCATTGTAATTAGCAATTATTCGGGTACTTGTTGCATTACAAGCATGTCGTACACTGAGGAATTTGTTATCGAATTACTTTATAATAAAGGAATTATTCGGGTTCCAAGGAGTTCGCTATAACCGTGTTCTATAGTTTACGGTTAAGTTGCCTCGAAAGGATTTCATGAAGTCATTATTTTTCTTGAACTTTTCTTGCATATTTCACGAAGAGTCCATAAAGTATGAATAATGATTTGACCACACCCATATAATACCGTCCCCGTCAACTTCAATCAATTTGAGTATCTATCTATTAATTGTCATCAGCAATTATGATTTACGGAATTACGGCGTATTAATGACGTATTAATCCAGCTTGCTACTCTAGAATCAATGAACATTAACAGCCAATCACCGAGCTTGTTTCTTACAGGAATAAATCAACGCTTAAAATCTCATTTACTTAAAAAATTGATACAACTTCGAAGTAACAATTGATCAAAGAAGGTATGAAGTTAATAATTGTATAGCTTTCGTAAAGCAAGCCTCATAATTTGTTTGAAAAATACCGATTTAATTTGTAAGGAAACGTCATTATTTGAAGAGTTAATATTAAAGTACGTGTATCCGGACCCCTGCAACGAGACTAAGTTCCAGCTAAGTACCGACATTTCCGTACTCGTGATAGCCTGATGAGCCGTCTTTTATGTAACCAAGTCAGTGAGACGGAATCGTTCTGCAATTCTAAATTGATTTCCTTAATAGAAATAATGCATGTTCCGTATCACTTTACATTGATCTTTAATATCTTTTATTCTCAGACATAAAGCAACATCGTTAGTTTTACAAATACACCATCATTTATGATGGCGATCTATCGGGGTATAATAATAAACTGTTGATGCATTTCTTGTTTCGAGACTCTTAAAACAACACAACTCGCCAGCTCGTTATCACGGTCCGCTTAATCTCAAAGACTACGATTTCTTGGACAATAAACTTCAAAACAATTTGTGGCAATCCTCAAATGTATTTTATATGTTTAGCATTTTATTCGAAGTAGCGATATCATAAATGGGGTGAAAATAATATCATTGAATATCAAAACACAAGTTGCTCATTTACAAAAATAGCATTAGATGATATAATGATGAATTAAGAATTCAATAAATACGGTAATATATCTTTTATTTGATTTGTTTTATTACTTTGAGATAAAATCTGTAACCCGGTTTTCAAATTGCTGGCTGTGTATTTTATCGACACAACAATGATGTAAAATGGACTGTGTTACAATGCGCTTTGTAATTGGTATGGCAAGAATTGCTGTGAGTTTTAGATTTTTTTTGTTATCCCAATTTATTGACTAAATAATGTGAACACATATCCGATATCAATGCTATTTCAACAAGATTTTAAGTAAAGGAAGCGACAGAACATAGAACCATTGTCTCTGAATTTCTGTATAAAGTGGCGTATACTGATATTCTACATACCGAGCTTTGGATAAATCTTGCACAATTAAATACTTGTACATTATAATACCAATGTATATATCGGGTTAACTTAATTAAGAACAACAAAAATGTTAAAGATACAATTATAATTATGACATGGTATACTAATCGACTGGTAAATTGATTGATTGATTTTAAGGCGTCGGTCGGTGTGTTTACAGAGACTTGTATGATATCCACAGTTAATTATTACCAAACCTCGCAGTTCTGAGTAGAAAATGAAGGGGTCAATAGAAGGGATCTTCCCTCCTTCTTTGTCCTTTTTACACTCGTATTCAGTACTGGGAAATGTCTAAAAACATTAGTGTATGCACAATGAATTTATTTCAATATGCAAATGTTCCTCTCGCATTCGTTTAGTTAATCATGACAACCAGACAGGCTTCGGCATCAGGACCTCTTGGCATAATTGTTATGTTTTATATGTGAAATTAGAGAAATTACTTTTAACCAAAGCACACCTTGGTGTGTTGTCTTCAGTCGCTTATCGAGGACTAAACGGTTAATTTGGAAATTGGTCACCGCGTCGTCGCCGTACAAACTTTGTTGATAACCGATGAGCGACAAGACCAAAAATATGTCGCCCTTTGTATTGTACGTTGTTATTCTAACATTTTTTATGGTGAGCAAATTTTAAAATGCGACTATGAAACAAATCCAATTCTTGCAGATTTAAGCGTGTCGTTCAGTGCTGTATGAAAAGTAATGCTTGCAACGATGATGATTGTATTTTGAAGTATTTGTTGGAGTCAAAGGGTGTCGGTATCGATTTAGTGAATAAAAAGAGTATAACATATTGATGATAATCTCACAAAATTTGTATAAAAGCAGAAATTAAACGCTGGCCCCTTAACAGACCCTTCTATTGAGATCTATGATTCATTCGTAATTAATAGACAAGACTAAAACGTGTCGAAAGTTTATACGTAATCTACACTATTAAGAATTAAGCTATGAAAGGGGACAGACTCGAATTGTAGATATTATCAATTCTGACACAGTTTGACTCAAATCGTTAACTTTTTGTGTACCCTGCAATTACGGAAAACACGATAACTAACTTCAATGAAAAAAAATACAGATAAAATAGATAATTTGTAAACATCAAATGTGTATACATTCAAAAATAAGTCTAAAGCCGATTTAATTTCTGAAAAAATATCAATAGTTCAAAACATAGATAATTGTGGCATAACCGATTATGAGTAACGAATTTTAACACCTTTAATATAAGATAAATGCATTTTTGACAATAATTATCACAATGACTCACCGAGAGTCAATGTTTGAGTAAAATTCCTGTTTATTTATCTTCGGGAATACTTAAGGTGAATTAAAATTCTGATTTAAAATAAAAGAAAAGTCATTTGAACACACTGTACATGTATTATGACTAAGCACATGGAATCTTCTAATGTAATGAAATTCAGACATTTTAAAGAGATAATGATGAAACGATAATTGCCGACAATAACTGAACTTTGCGATGAGCGAAACAGTCGAATACAAGTAATGCGACGAATATTCATGCATAAAAATATTTACTTCATGTATTTTCATGCTTAATTGTTGACTATGAATCATTCATTCCGACTTTTATTAACAGAATAGAACATAATGTTATTTAGGAACTTATATATACCATAGTATATTAATGTCATACATTGATACCAAAGAACTGAAAATATCTCAGTTATTTGAATGTTGATATTCGAACTACCATACCCCTTAACAGAGGATAAATCCTTAAGCAATACAGAAGTTAATACTTTATATACAGGTCCCAAGTAATAAATATGTTGCAAGCTCTAGGTTGTTAAGCATGTAAACTATCTTTTCAAGGAAAAACTAAAAACATCGGAGCATTTTTAAAGGTTTTACATAAATCCCATACAATCAAACCTGTGTTTGCAGCCACTTTCAAACAGGCCACCCTGTGAATAAAGGCCATTCTTAAAAATAACTGTCATTTATTATCTAGAACAAACTGACCTCCAAATAAAGACCATCTGTCAAAAAAGGCCATATATTTTCTATTTTGTATTTGCCAAGGGTGGCTTTTGTTCACAGGTTTGACTTGTACATCATAAATGCGTCTTTAACTTTTATTGTTTTTCCTTTTTTATCCAATGAGTCACATGTACATGAAGATACGTCAACTTCCTTGTTAAATACTTCTATCATAGCTAACGCCGTCTTTTCAACGAAATTTCAGTTTTACGAGGCAGTCTGTTCACCTAACCAGTTTTCCTGGACTGCTTACTTAGCCTTTCAACTTTAGCCGGCAAGTTCACCAGTTGTGGAGGAAAATCGACATTTCGAGGGTTCAATGCAACAGTGTCGTAACTCATATTGAAATGAGAACAAGTTACAACAGTGTTGCGCTGAGCCCTCGATTTTGTCCAATTTTCTTAGAAAGATGACTTTCAATACGTTGGAAATAAGATATGCATGTTCGTTTATATTTTATGAGTGTTATCCACTAAAGGCAAAAAGACTGAAAAAAATATTTAAGAACTGTAATCAAGTAACAAAGCCAATTCACGTCATATAACGTTTACAGATAGTATTCTAATTTTCCAAGAAGACACGGGATTATTTAAAGAACATAATGATAATAATATTTACTAAGGAATAATTTCAGAAATAAAAATGGACCTGATTTATTCCAACAATGTTCCAACCAACCACTTCAATGTCAACTACAGTGCAACTATTCCGTAGCAACACACTTTGGTAGTAGCAAAATTATGTTGTTGTTGAGAGGTTGTTGCTCTAGAAAGGTTGTATTAATTGTGCAGTGGGAAACCTGCTGTTGCTGAATGGACATTGTTGCTCAAGAGAGAGCTGCTCTGGAGAAGTTGTATAGTATTCTAAGCTTTACGATGAAATCTGCTAAGTAAACCACCTGTTCGAGATAAAAAGCCCCCGACCTCAACTCGTATTAATATTAAAAGTACTCATGGAAGCTAAACTTACATTGACTTTCACTGCAAGAACTAGTTTAACAATTGCTTGGCGGATGTAGATAAACGCAGTACTAGGTCTGCACAAAAAGCATTCGTTTTTTTAAAAGGAAAGCTGAACGTTCGTCAGTTTCAAAAAAAAATCAAAGCAAAAATAACTCGACAAGATTATGTCGTTAGAATCAGTTAAAACTTAAAACAGCTCGACATCACCTAAAGCAAATATACGTGTCCATGTTTTTAACTTCAAATAATCAGTAATTGAAAACCCAACAGGGCTAGTCGGTAACGCAAAGATCACTGACAATGTCAACTGTCCGTCATACGCAGCTGAAATAATTTCAGTGATAAACGGCATTTAAACTAATTAAATCGCCACTAACCATGATTTATGAACATAATTGCCTCATACAGACACGCTGCTAAGACATGGCTTCTGTAAGATGAAAATGGTCAAGTTCTAAAGTAAGTTTATGACAAAACCAAGATTTTCCGAACATTAGAAAATGTAAACAGATTGATGATATCTTTTAGTGTGGTCTTTTGAGCTTTTTAGAAAACATTCCATCTTAACTTTCCCATCCAATGTAAACATCTTATCATAAGTGTCTATCCTTGTTGTCTGTAATTAAAAAAGTCTCAATTATCTGCTTAACTAGTTTACACAATCACTTGCTTGTTGTTTCCATCTGACTGTTTTGGATAGTGTTACAAATGTACCAGCTATTAGTTCATGAACGAGGCGTGAATGTATTTCATTGTTGTCTTTAAACACCCGATTGATTTGATGCCCGGTGGTCGTCATATGCAGAACGGACTGACAAGTCAAGAGCAGACCTAAGTTGAGCGTAACAGAATTGAGAAGAACAGAGCTGAGCAGGTCAGGGTAGAGTAGAGTAGATCTAAGCTGAGCAGAACAGGACCTAGAAGAGCTTAACAGAGCATGCCAGTGTCGGGAAGATCAGCAATGAGCATAACACGGCCAAGAAAAAGGGAGCTGGGCTGTGACCAACAGGGTCAATAAGAGTTTAAATGAACAAGTCAAGGTCAAGAAGACCTAAGCTGAGCACAACAGGGATGAGAAGGGCTGATTAGCAAGCAACACATAGCAAAGCAGAACATGGTCGGGCTGAGCAGAACAGAACAGAACGGTTTTGAAAAGAGCGGAACTAAATGTAAGAAATGCTACAATAGTCGCTAATACACATTTTAGACACGTAACAAAATAATGGACTCATGTTGACTTGATTTACCTTTGAAAGGAGCATCAACTAATGCCTCTAATTAACCATCACTATCGTCACTTCCAAACAGTTCGCGCCAATAAGATTAAGCTATAGCTTATATGTGTAGAGTTGGCTGGATACTGTTGAGTAAAAATTCCTGTATATCAGCTTAATACCCAACTAGGCCAATGTAATACTTTATGATAAGCTAGTGTCTTAAGGTAGTCCAGATATTTCATCATAACAAAGTGGAATTTGAAAACAGAATGTTTCAGATTGAATCTGGCTACATATTGATCAACCCATGTACATGAACTCATTGACATGAAACATGTCATAATCAAACTAGATTAATAAAATCACTTATAGGGATGTTAGAAAATGTACATACATTGTATAATTATGTAACCTGTTGATATCATGAAACCATACAAAATGTGCACATGCAAATGTAAACAATGCTCTGCAAACTTGGGCTAGCACAAACATGGAACAAAATGAGATTTCCGCTATCTGATGGATCAAATTTCTATTGACTTGAACTGGTTAACTCCAAATACTTTTAATGTTTTTTATAACAAAACTTTCACAAACAACATGAAAACAAAGTACTAATTACGACAATCAAGTCGGATCTAAACATAATGTGCAATGCTGTGTAAAAAAGGGGCCCATTAAATGACTTTATCAAATTGAACCCTATTTTGCCTTTAAAATCATGCGATCCTTAAAACGTATCAAATATCCCGTATATAAAATATTAAAAAAGTCAGGTGGCGCCAGAGAGGTGTCTGGATAGAGGGATAATTTAAGGCTCCTTTCGATTGTGACGTGCATTTCAAAGCCGTTCTAAATACTATGTTCCTATTGATCAATGATAGATCTGTTTAAAATATCAGATAAAATGATAAATACAAATGTTGACGAGAGAAAATGTTAATCACCCCGCGTAGTGATTTAACTGTAGGATTCTAAAACAGCGATGAAGCTAAATCCAAAGATAAAAGGATGAATTAAAATCGTTTTTAAGATGAAAAGTTTGTTCAGCCTAATTATTTGACACGATGCGTACATTGATATCGAATGTTCAATACGGATTTCTAGCACTGTGACCGATACATTTACTATAGTAGAGCTTGTAGCAAAAAGGCCATTCAAGGAAGGAATAGAAATTACTAGTTCCTTTTGTAGAGCTAGCCCTTATTCAGAGGTTTATTGGTTTGGTATCATCCACTATACATTTGTTTACTTCATGGTTCCCGTTCCATGTTGAAGTGCAAGACTATGTAAGTTCAGTTTCCATGAGTTCAGTTCTTTGATTACTCGGTAAAATTGCTATTTCAAGGGGAGGTAAATTCGTGGATTTTTTAAAATATATTTTTGGAAAAAAGAAATTTCGCCTATTTGTTTTCTATCATTTTCTTTAATAAAACAACATTGTTAGAACTCGTATACCAGAGAGTTTTATGAAGTCAAGCAGTCTAGAACTTGACTAAGAATTCACAACTCCGATCACTTACCAACAAACTTGTCCTTAATTTTAACACGGTAGCGAACTAGTCTCAAAAAATAATTAATTTACCCATTGATGAGGCATCCATTTTCACGAGTGTAAATAGTTCAATTTTGACTGTAATTCAGTTGCAAGAAGAACTTAAGATATTTAAAGATGCGTACGTAAGTTCAATGTAATTTAACACAATAAAACCCCATTTCTATTCAGTGACTCAAACTGAGGTGTAAAAAATGTATTTTCTAGTTACATGCTCAATAAAAAAGGTTGTATAGATCAGGGCGTCCTGTGGCCCTTGAAAGCGTGTGGAAAGGTACAAAAAGTGAGAAAGTGGACGGTCTGTACCTCGGGCCTAATAACAAGGAAAAATAAGGATAAAATTAAGTCGGGTAACTAGTAACAAATTATTTCTTTAGACCTAAATTATGTTATTTCGTAAAACATGGACATGCGATCATACCGGATCATAAAACACATCCAATACATGTAGCATGTTTAGAAAAGACAAAACCGCATGTAGTCTTAGAACTTATTGGAGCCTAATACGATGTAGAATGGGTAAAATTACTAGTAACAAACAGTGCTACGTACCATGGTATATGCATGTGTCGACAGAAGCAGGACAATTTCAATACAATGGACTCGTTCCACTAAGTCCCCCCCCCCCAAAAAAATGGCTTTAAAAAGACGTAACATTTGTGAAAAAAATATATATTTAAATTGACGCAAAAAAATACATTCAAACGGCTTGAAACGGACTAATCGTAATGAAATCCGACAAACAACAGAATGCATCGCAGAAATATTCCAATACTTTCAATTGAATTTAAGAATTGCTTTCAATAATTTACTGTTTACCACAAATTTAGGTTATTTTCATTGCCTCATTAAAACCACGTTACAGGGTAGTTTGCATTCGCCAACAGGAGAAAAGTACAGTTAACAACCCCGTAATCGCGTACACGGTAAATTAGTCAGGGCCATCCAGACATTTTCTTCTTATATTAGCCTTTATAATCAAATAACAACTCGACGGTAGGGAAATAACAAGGAATTAAACTATGTTCATTGCTTGACGAAAATTGGGCTTGGAGATTAAAGTGGAGAAACTATTTTAACGTTTGTACAAGTCATATAATGCCGGGAGGGCTATCAGTCCAAAACTCTATTGGATATAATGCGTATTTAACTTGGAACGTAATCGTCAGCTTGGTACATTAATAACAATATACGACATGCACGAATAAAACCCATCAGCAATTACTTTATTAGTTAGAATGTATTATACTGACATACATGAACACTTTCAACAAATCAACAACAGTAAACTCAAGTCACAGAAACGTAAGCAAAAACGCCAAAATATATAACAACCGGAAACTAGTAGAGAGAATAATGTAATTATTAATATATGTTTCCATTCATAAATTCAGCGTTTCTTGCGTTGTTACTGAATTACGAATAAATTATGTACGAATGACAAAGTATTGTAGATCGCTGTGTCAAGTTTAGGTCGTAATGTGTTAAAAATTGGTGTTTCAAATTCGGTACTACATTGTAATGTTCACAACAGAAAATATTCTAAATGGCAAAGGTCAGATGAGATATTGAATTATTGATGTTATTTCTGTTCCGAAAATGACAAATTGATTTAGATATAGCATTCAGAATTAAGGACATAAGTTTCTGTTGATTATGGGATTTTCTGTATTAATGTGTATGCAATAAGTATTGTTTAAACTTTTTACACATCAATTCGTGACGTTGCGTATTTTTCCGGCGGCTCTTGCATGCTCTTTGTTGCGATTCGGCACAATTAGATGATGATAAGATTTCAAGTTCATAATGTTATATTAGTGTTCATTATACCAATTGATTATCAACTAGTATTTTTTTTATTTTAGTGGGTTAAGACCGTGATGAAGAAAGTTCAAGAAACCGATGTGAGGATGGGAGCATGCCAAACAAATAATGACCAGTTCAATATAATGGTGTTTAATAAATCAATCAATTACCAATTCAGTGTAATTTTGTAAATCAATTAATGACCAGTTCAGTATAATTGCATAAATCAATTAATGACCAGTTCAATTTTGTAAATCAATTAATGACATGTCCAGTATAATTGTGTTAAATCAATTAATGACCAGTGCATTGTAGTTTTGTAAATCAATTAACGATCAGATCAGTATAATTGTATTTATAAATCAATTAATGACCAGTTCAGTGTAATTTTGTAAATCAATTAATGACCAGTTCAGTATAATTGTATAAATCAATTAATGACCAGTTCAGTGTAAATTTGTAAATCAATTAATGACCAGTTCAGTATAATTGTATAAATCGATTAATGACCAGTTCAGTGTAAATTTGTAAATCAATTAATGACATGTTCGGGTGTATTTTTAAAATCAATTAATGACGAGTTCAGTATAATTGTTTAAATCAATTAATGACCAGTTCAGTATAATTGTGTAAATCAATTAATGCTCAGTTCAGTATAATTTTGTAAATCAATTAATGACATGCCAGTTCAGTATTATTATGTAAATCAGTTAATGAACAGTTCAATATACCAGTAAATTATGTGAATCAATTAATGACCAGTTCAGTATTATAGTGTAAATCAATGAATGACCAGTTCAGTGTAATTTTGTAAATCAATTAATGACATGTTCAGTATAATTGTGTAAATCAAGTAATGACCAGTTCCGTTTTATTGTGTAAATCAGTTGATGAACAGTTCAATATATACCAGTAAATTATGTACAATGTATATCAACTAATGACCAGTTCAGTATTTAATAATTGTGTAATTGAATTGATGAACAGTTCAATACAAATTGTGTAAATTAATTAAATAAATTTTAAGTTGCAAAATTCATTAGTGTAGTTAAGTATAACTGTGTTAATAAATTAATGACCAATTAAATATATTTTGTGTAAATCAGCTAATGACCAATGGATCTTTGAGCAAATGCTTCATTTAGAATAACAGACAATCTTTAACTCACATGTAGTGATATAAATATAAGACCAAATGATCATCCAAATAAAGGCTTATGTACTTCTGACTCCAATCTCTATGTTACATTTACAGTATTAGCATCTTTAAAAAGCACTGATTTAGAATTGAGCTAGCTTACTGTATTAAAAGCTAACCTTTCACTAATGGATTATATTGATTGATTGCATTTTGCTTCATGATTGAAATTTCATACACCGAGTTAACTTAAAATATCTCCAGTAAGATGATTAATAAAAGATGGTCATTTTTATATTAGCTGATGTCAAAAATGACCTTCAGTACGGAAATGCCATAAGTTGGCATCGCGTTATAAAAATCATAATGAGCCCTGTGATTTATTAAGTTTCGATGGATGAACAATCTCCTCATAATTAATTGATTTGAAATCGGCGAAGTTTTTTATTGTTGTAACTGTTATAAATCCCAACAGTAGAATACAATTATCGAAGTCAAGATCACAATCTCTGATATGTCATTGTTGAAAATAAAACGGTATCACAGATTTCAAGTAGATAAGATCTTGGGAGCTTTCTGTACTTCATACACCAAAGAGTTCATAAGAAAAGTAGCGCAACTTTGCACGAATGTATTTCTAATTGACAAGTGGCAAGTGAGACGCTGATATATTCACCAAAAATGTGGATATAATATTTTGGATATCAATTTCAATGCACGTAATTTCGCAAACAAAATATAATAACATCGTGAGTCACCGTTGCATTGCAATTAAAAAAATAATTCAGTAGTACATACTTAAAATTCTATAACATGATATAAAAAAATTCCCTCAAACCGCAAATTCATGAGTGCACATGTTAATACAAGGAGACCTGAGGTTATGCAAACTGACTTTTTCCACAAAATATCATACCAGTGTGTGTATAGTCATTTACATTCAAGTCAAGATGAGTTTAGTAACTTGATTCAAAAACAAGCAGCAGGCTTACCCAATTTAAGTATAAAATTAATTATTCAAAATGCTAAAGTTTACAAACATTTGTTTCAATATAACAAGCAGTATTTTGGCAGTTATCTGATAAATTACTCAGTACAGTCAAATTCTAATATGATTTAGATTCATTTCACATCTATAGTAATTTCAATTGTCAAATCGAAACAAAGCAATCGCAAAAAATACTAAATTTATGATGATGAATCTTGTTTTTACAACTTTACTAAGTATATCTTAATGATATAATAAAATTATAGCATTGTATGCTCATCAGAAAATAGACTTGTAACCGAATTACCAGATCTAGTCTAATTTTCAAAATAAAATTTAACCAGCATTCCACATTAATTGTATTAAATAAGTATTGCTGAATGGAATGTCATTGTATAACAATTATTTCCATATATGGTCATAAGACATTTATCAAGTTTGGTTTAACAAACTTATCATTTTTCATCATCTGGTTTTGAAACACATTCAAACAAAGCTATTCTTCCTTCTAGTATCACATTGAAACTCTTAATCTTTTGAATCACTTGCGAGACATATTTTAAGAAAAAGTACAGTCAAACCTGTAGACATAGTCCACCTTTGGAAAGACATAATGTGGCCCTTATTGACAGGTGGCCTTTATTACGGTGATATTGTTCTATGCCCTGAAAACTTGACACAAACAATTCTACCTGATTCCACCATGTGCTAGGCAAGTTCTCTAACCAATAAATAAACTTTAATTATTTGACCCTGTCATTGTATTAAAAGTCAATGAGACATTTCGACAACAGATGGAATTAATAGTCCAGAATATCTACTAACATTCTTTTTTGTTTAAAACGCCAATACCATATTGTGTACTATACAGTTATAATTATTTCATGGACAGCCAGTGGATGAAAGAGAAGGTCACTAAATCAAGGTTTTAACAATACCTGGCCTATTATTACACCATACAGAATGAACAATAAAGTTCAACTTAATCAATGCTTTCATGTTTGATACGATCACATTGAAATATGCTTCACAATTCATTTATATAAATAATTTCTAACTCAACAATTTAGTAAAGAGTATAAACAAAACTTGGATATTAGTTTCCCAATGAATAATTTAGGCAAATTGGAAAAGTTCATACTAGTAAATTAGCTGAGCCCATTGTCTACAATCAAGTTGTATGGTTTATCAGAAAACATAAAGGTTGGGATATTTATTTTATTCTCTGCGATATAAAATTTCATACCTCTAATCCCAAATGACCATAAACCATAAAAAGTAGAAGATGTAATGTTAAATTCATGCCGTTACTAACCACTCGTCACAAAAGTTTGCATAAAATATCGTCAAATTAACTTCTAAAGTTATTTTCTTTCATAATTGATTATAAATCATGGCAAGGTACTTGATTACGCCACAATAGAACAATTATCACACATTTTAATCACCCAATTTTCTAAATAAATAATGACACAAATTTCGAGATCAATTATACAACATGTACTTACAGAATTCTTAAAGCAAATCCAATCAATATAATTACTCATAAGGCAATCAAGTAAATGCTTTATTAGGTATTAAAGGAATTAAGAAAAAGCAAAAATTTCAAATTCTAAATTACGCTTATCTGAATATCAAGCCTATATACCGGTAAGTAAAAATATTCAGTAATTCCTTTGAACTAAATTGAAAGCATAAATAAATTTCATAAATAAAAGGGTTTTATTAATGAAGTGAAAGTTTTATGCTAAAAGCAGTAGAAGTCATTTTCTTTCTATTGAGGACCATTTCAAGAGCAAGTATAATGCTGTGGCAATTAGCTATACATAAAAATACGACTTTTTCAACACTTCATTCGGGCTCACTTGGTTCAATGCATGGAATTATTTTTTTTCAAGTTTACATCTTTTTCGAAACATAATTTTATTGCAATTTTAGTACAAGTAACAAAAACAACCTAAAAAAGTTCCTGTGACCGTTTTTCGGATTTTTTTACCGAAGTATTTTTGTCATCAAGTAAGAAGACTCCTGTAAATCAATCTCTGTCTTTCTGGGTGAGTGAGATTAACAACTGTACTGAATAGACGTATACGGTTCTTGTTTTTAAATATGTGGTCAGTGGAAATGTTCCATCTAACTATAACCTTGATCCTTCTGGGAGCCATCACTTTTAGTGGGTTAAACTGCACTGAAAGTCTTCCGAATGAATAGTTCACTATGTCCTCTCTCTTTGATAGCCTCATGATACCAAATCGACTGTTAACAAAAAACTTTCAACAAATACTTTGATTAACATTGTTAAAAGTATATTAAGTATTGGACTTATGGCATGAGTCACTAAATTATCATTCTTTAAGATACCCTATTTGTATCACCTCATTATTTCAAATGACAATAACAAATAATATAACAATACTAAAATTATGTCTTATTATGTCTATTGTAAATGCGTTAATAATGTAAAAAATCCTTGAAGAAATATCTGGTTATATTATACCATTGTTTTAATACTAACTTTATTCCACACACAGAGTATTTTATCTCACTCCAAACCAATTATAGCGATAATGATTTCAAAATAATACTAAAACACAAATATGCTAATTGTTATAGATACCAGGGCTTTATATAAAGTAGCATTAGGTTAGCAATTAAAGTCACATGAGAAAATGTTAATTATGAGTTAATTGTTAGAAAGTCAGTATGATTCACATAGATAAACTCTTGGTCCAGTTATTACCATTGTAACATCTTAAAAACACTCAAAATTATTTCACTTCATGAATCATCAGATTTTTTCCGATTTCTGATCGATTAGTAATATTTTGGCCAATTTTACATTATCCCTTTGTTCTATTAACAATATATATTTATTTACATATGAAAACTATGCTACTTATTAACTTTCAAAGTGATTAAATTTTGAAGAAAAATATATCTCGTTACCGCAAAGAGCTTTTATACTAACACTGAATAAATTCAAATATTATTTTTTAAAATTCTGAAGTACATGTATAAATTATTGAATAAAAACTTGAAATCATTTTTTGTGATACAGGCAAATTCATATCTCATCAGAAACTCTGGCAATGTATACAGGCAAATTCATATCTCATCAGAAACTCTGGCAATGTATATTTTAATTAACATCATTGAATAAATGCATGCATAATTAAAGCAAGTTCTTGTGAAAGTAAGACGCTAAATATCAGTTTTTGTATATCTATTGTTTTACTGCATATTTGACTAGGGCTGTGGCGAGTATCTGAGTATTCGAATATCACGAATCAAATTAAAAGATCGAGTATGAATAAGCGTCACTACTAAGATTCGTGGTTCGCAATCTAGTTTTTTAACAAATTAAGTTTATTCTTTGTTCTTAAAAATCCCTTTTCTATTAATAAATATTGTCTCATGAAGGACTACTTCGTTTGCCAAGATGTGCAGTCAGTTCTTTAAATAGTGATGCTGGTAAATCAACTAGTTGGGAGGGGTATGTATAAATCTAAGTCTTAGAACAATTTATATTGATTTACTTCATTATTCCAAAAAATAAACAAATAATTTAGCTGTTTAAGTTTTAGTTGGATTAATTGATAACAAAAGATTCGTGATTCGTGAGTGTTGAATCGTGGATTGGATCGGATCGCCACTTACCCAACGATCCACAGCCCTATATTTGACAACTATAGTCATTTCAGAGCAGCCACAGAGAGAATATACATGAGAACCAGGCATTTATATCCCTAGTTTTTACTTAATGGTTTTCTTAGTTTTTTATAGTGCCTGGAGCTAAGCACCGATACACACCTCATCCTTTTTCCTGTGATTTTCTGAACACAGTACTTGGCTTGGTAGGAGGGATGGGGACACTGAAAAGCATCCCTGAAATATCGAACGGCGGAGCTGCTAATTGATGATGAATAAATTTTAGATTTATGTTCCAGTATGAGAAATAATCAAAAGTACTATGTAATAGATATGGTATGTCCATTTACAATAATATGAAATCTGTAATATTTAACCATTTTTGGTAATTTATCATCTATCTATTGAAAGTTCTGAAAAAATCACTGTCACTATATAATAAAACAAAAAAAAAAACAGTTTTTAGATGAGGGGTGTTCAAACAAAACATAACATATTGTGTTGTTTATTTAGTTTATTTTAGCAAAATTTTCATGAAACTTGGGCAGCAGTAGATGGCATTAGATTGATTTCATTCCTTAAGCCAGGTGACCCAGTCGCATTATCATTCACGGTCGTTTGGAATTGCTGCGAGGCTGAAAACAATGTGTCTAGTTTTCCGATCACTTCTAATAGTTTTTTTGCATAGTTAACTTCTCCGTCCACTGCGTCTCGTAGTCTGTGTAAGGCTGTGTCGAGGACCGATGATCGACCTATCTGTGGAGAATATATATCTGAAACCAAGAGAGAAAACTATAATAATATACAACAATTCTGACAACAATACAATACAGCACATGAAATAATAATAATCATTTTGTGTCTAATGTGTTGGTTATAAGATATTTATCTGAAGATACTAAATCCAGAGTCATTCGTCATTCAGATCTAATACAGACATGATACGGGGGTGTCCAGGTGCTGACATAATACGGAGAAACAGGTTAGATAAATAAGTACTATTAGATTTAACCATTGAAGTACTGGGTCCTACGTCACAGACATAAATCTATCTCTTTTGAGAAATATGAATATTTACACATACAAATAAAATTTGAAGCTAGATAAATAAGCTTGTTTGTGCAATATTTGTATTGAAAATATTTTCTCAAATTATAGCATCATACAGTTAAGTTAAAGGCTAATATAGCATTAAGAAACCTAGCTAGAACAATAGATTGCCCCTAAGAGGTCAAGGTCAATACAAAGGCCAGATAACAGATGAGGCCCAACATTGGACAGTACCTCACATAAACACAACCAATAAGTTGCTTGAATTTTGGAACTCAAATATTTTATTGATTTATGATTAGTATAAATGTAACATCAGATTAAACAAGAAGTGTTTGTGAAACATGGATATCCCCTGTGACCTTGACCTTTAACATACTGACCTCAAAATCAATAGGGGTCATCTAAATGTGAAGACAAACCAATCAACTAATTCTAAAGAGCTTAGGCCAAATTGTTCGCTAGTTATTGATCGGACGGTTTGGTTACGGACGAACGAACCGACCGTCCGACAGACC
This sequence comes from Lutraria lutraria, assembly GCA_964023205.1. Taxonomy (NCBI): domain Eukaryota; kingdom Metazoa; phylum Mollusca; class Bivalvia; order Venerida; family Mactridae; genus Lutraria; species Lutraria lutraria. The sequence goes on from OZ026845.1 coordinate 10,795,867, forward strand.
TTCCAACCGACCATCATGTGCAAAGCAACATACCCCCTTTTCTTTGAAAAATAAGATAAGTTTCATATGGTCTAAGATGTCTGAAAGAAGAAATGTTAAAGTGTACTTCTCACATTTTTGGTTTCAGAAATATTGATAAAGCCAATATACAAAACTTACCCAATAAAATGTTTGCCACATCAATTAATGTGCCTGAAAATCTTGTATCTGATATATGCCTGAAAATAAGAAAATGAAATAAATACCATGATGGATGGATACTGCCAAGCAATAAATATTCATGCAATACAAAAAGGAGGTAAACTTTAACTTCCCTCTGATATAGTGAGTCTTATATTCAAATATTGTCTGCAACAGCACAAGTTTCTCTCACTACACAATTCAGCTATTAATTTAACCTCTCTAGGGTAACAACCTCTAAAACAACATAATTGTGTTGCTCCCGAAGGGTGTTGCTTTGGAGAGGATGCACTGTATCTATCTAAATGTACACTTATGGTTATAGGTAATAATACCTAAGACCTCAAAATGTATAAAATGGACATTTTTCATAATTCTTAATAATAACTGAGACTTATATAATAAAACTCAATTTAGAAAGTGAATTTAAAATATTTAGATTAATAATCCATTCATTTATGATTAATATGATATGGAAACTAAGACAGGATGTATATCAACATTCTGTTTATTGTATCATTCATAAATAAAAAAAACAAGAACTCATTTTGAATAAATGCATATTGCCCCCAGTGTCATGCTTGACTTTAACCCAATGCAGACAGACAAGGCAATCACTACATGTTCCTCCATCAAATTACAATTAATGCTGAGGGAGGGGAGGGGGGGTATTTAAAAAAATATTCAAGTTAGCCTAATTTAAAGCAATCACTAAATAAGACACAATGATTTATACTAAAAAATGTGAAACAATAAACATACATTCTAATGAACGTAATGACTGTTTGTAGAGCAGTTCCCTCCCGTCCAGCAAGAGCCGCTTTTATAGCTCTACGTCGTATCAATTCCTGCATCACAGCTACAACAACCTCAGGTGAGTTCTTCCGTACTTTAGTCTGAATTATAGAATATAATACATGTAATATCTATAGGGCTGTCCCAATATAGCTGCATACTGGTACGTACCGGTGTAGCAGTCTATTTTTTCCCCCGGCCAGTTTTTCCCCGGCCTAGGCCATTTCTTCCCCCCCTGGGCAACTTTTCCCCCCCTAATAATAACTTTATTGCATTATGATTCTAGGCCATTTCTCCCTCCCCCCCCTTGGCCACTTTTTCCCCCCTAAAGAAAACAGTATTGCATTATGATTCTAGGCCATTTCTTTCCAATCTAGGCCACTTTTCCCCTATATAATAACAGCATTGCGTCATGATTCTTGGCTATTTTACCCTCTTGGTCACTTAGCCCCCTGTCTTCAGAAATACTATACATCATTGGCTAATTTTTACCCTCTTTGCCACTTTTTACCCTAACTTAAATTCTGAAATAAAGCTAACCATTATATTAATTGGTTACATTTTTGGTAACTTTTTCCACTCTTGGCAACTCAGAAATATAAACATGAAGACATAAGTATAAAATCAGAAATATGAACATAAAGACATAAGTATAAACCCAAAAATATAAACATGAAGACATAAATATAAAATCAGAAATATGAACATAAAGACATAAGTATAAACCCAAAAATATGAACATAAAGACATAAGTATAAACTCATAAATATGAACCTTCAGAAGTAAGTATAAACTCAGAAGTATGGACTATAGAAGTAAATATAAACTCAGAAATATGAACTTACAGAAGTAAGTATAAGCTCATAAATATGAACATTCAGAAGTAAGTATAAACTCAGAAGTATGAACTATAGAAGCAAATAAAAACTCAGAAATATGAACTTACAGACGTAAGTATCAACTTAGAAAGTATAAACTCAGAAAAATGAGCATACAGAAGTAAATACATATACAGAAAAATGAACATAAGGAAGTAAATATAAACTCAGAAATTTGTACATACTTACAGTAAGTAAATACATACTCAGAAATTTGAACATACAGAAGTAAATATATACTCAGAAATATAAACAAACAGACGTTAAGCGAAAGATGTAGATATACAAATGAAAAAATCAGCGGGGAAAAAGTGGCCTAGAGGGGGAATAAATGGCATATTCCCCGGGGAAAAAGTGGCCAGGGGGGAAGAATGGCCTGTTACACCGGTACAGTGCTGAACGATATGCGTATCGTATCACCTGAGATCTGTATCAGGACAGCCCTAAATATCTATATCAAATATTTTTTTTATTACTTTGGGTTAAATGCTGTTTTTCAACAACTTTTCAGTTATTTATCAATTTATACACAAGGTTATATAATTTGAGAAAATCTCGGATCTCAAATCTCAACTTCAATCAGATAATTTACACTTACAGAATAATGTCAGATTAATATTATCTTTGTTTTATATATTGACTTAAAAAAAGACAAAATATGAGATCTGATCTTTGAGACTAATCTTAAGTATTATAAGATCATGGCTGATTCAATAATTAAAGAAAAGTTAGTGCTCTAGTTGACTTCTCTAGTCACAATTCTTTATAAACATGAACTTTTTGGAGACAGCAGTGATTTGTGAGGAAACTTTGATATAAACAAACATCTTTGATACAGTGACTTACCTCTAAAGCAGCATTCAATGCCTTTGTATGCTCGAAAGTTTTAAAAAGTTTGTCATACTTTGTAAGTTGTTCTTTCCGTTTGTGGGCTACAACATAGTCATCCTGTGCAAAATATTGAACACAGATTTAAATCAGAGTATGACCACAAATTAGGGAAAACAAAACAGCGTAAAAATGTGAGTAACTCTTCATTAAATTTGTAGTGCAGCACAAATATTTCGAGGGGTGTATATGGAGTAGTTATGGTCTCAGACTAGTAATTACTAGCCTCTGACCACTGGGAGTTCAAATCTCACTCACACCAGATTTAACTTAATTTGAATAATCTGTCCAGCTAGCTTACGGGAAGTTATACACTAGGGTCCACCCCCACCATTAACAAATGCTGACAGATCCCTGACCTTGAATGTAGGAGCAATTTTAAACCCCAGAGAAAATAAAATAAATATTTCTTAGGAATCAAGCCTTAATATAAGACATGGAAATTGAAATATTCAGTAAAACAATATTCCATCATCGCTTGTTTTGCAATCTACTGCAATAAAATCCTTAAAGCGAAAATTCTTTTGACTTGAACATAATTCATGCAAAAAAATAGAAAACAATTATCTAGCAATAATAGAATGTACCATGCACATTTCACAATAAAGACACCAGTTTTAGATTTCATCTATCATATACCTTGTTGGGAACTATAGTTTTTCCTCTTAAGCCATATCTATAAGATACTGTTGTTTTCTTTGGCTTTTTTACCTCCTCAAGTTCAGGTTTACGTTTTTGTAATGACAACAAACCCTCTGCCATACCCACGGCCATCAAACTGTCATCTGGCTGCAATTATTCAGAACATGAAAACAATACATTTGAAGTGTGGTTCAGTGGTAGTAAGATACAAACAACAAGATGTGCTTTTAAAACACAATGCCTCTCATGGTGACCTTGACCTTTGACCTACTGACCTAAAAATACACAGGTCAAGTACAGGTCGTCATGATGAATCAAGATAATTTCATGAAGTTTGATGATTGTGGAAGTGTTTTGATTTTATAGGCAAGGTTTAAGTTTGGTATAAACAAACAGGCAGACAAACAAACAGACAGGCCAAAAAAATATGCCCTTGATCTATCGATATCGTGGCACAAAAAGTACAGATTGTAATAACCATTCTTAGGAAAATAAACTAAAAGACGAGTCATGTTCTTATTTACTAATACATACGACTGACCTAGGTCTTGATTATCAACACTCATTTCCGTATCGGACGAACATTCATAGTGTGAAGTCACTTAGCTTTACAAGATTTCAATTTCCAATTTAGATGAACTTTGTAATCAGATTTGATTCAGTGGGTTAAAAACAGTTTTTCACCAGATTTCTGTTATAAACAGTGGTCAGTTCACCTAACCAGCTTTCCTGGACTGTCTAATCTAACTACATGTAGTACAAACTTACCAAGTTCCACAAAAAGCCAACAATTACTCCACTAACGGAGGAAAATCAACATTTTGTCAAATTCTATAAGATCATACTTTAAATCTTCTCCTTCACTTTAAGTGATCAATTCAAACCAGGATAAAAATTATATTGATATTATACTTATTGTAACAATAAGAATGGCACAAGCATAAAGAATTTCAAATAAAGAACTACATCAGACTCCATTATTAAGACAATTAAAGGGAAATTTTATTTTCTAAAATGCTGCTGTCCAGACAATGTAAGTTGGATCTATGAATGTTTTAAAAACTAAACCTTTCTTTGAGTCATCCATAAAATTTCCAGCACTAAGAAAAGCAGAGAAAAAGCTCACTGAGTGACTAACATTGGGGACAGAATTTATTTGCCTTTGAACAGATGTATTAGCATAATGGCAACATTTATATCTTTTCTTGATCAAATCATTTGAAGTGGTGAAATATTTATTATTTCTAAATGGATCCTAAACATTCTAACATAAATTTGCATTAAACAATTGTATCATTCATAACACTAGCTGTAATATTTAACAATACATGAACTTTGATCAATAAATCTAAAAGAAATTATTATCAAGATTTCTCAGAATAAATTAAGGATTCAACGAGTACTTACCGACACCGCCACACTCAGGATTGAGCCCGGGTAATCTAACGTATGTACAACTTGGTACGTACCCACATCATAAATCTTTACATGTCTGTAAGGATGATAAAACAAAACATGATAATCAATGTGTAAATTGACAGTACAGAAAAAACAACAACATGTGAACATGGTCTGAGGTTATAAAACTTGAGATCAGTCTGCACGCTCAAATCTCACATCTTGTCTTTTAATGTTTCTTATGATCAGACAATAATGCTATTACTGATACATAAGTTGATATGAATATGTATTTAAACATTAATAAGCTCTATCCACAGGTAACTGTATCATGAATAGATTATAAAAATATGAAAAAAAATAATTTTTAATTTATTTTTTTTTTTTTTTTTTTTTTTTCATATTTTTATAATCTATTCATGATACAGTTACCTGTGGCTCTATCATTTCAACCAAAATACTTTAAATATGCAATCAGGATTTCAGCAAGGAGAATGTTCTCAAGTTGTATAACGCCGGGACCTGGGCTGTAACTCAGCAACAATACTTTCTTTGGAGCAGAGTTAAATAAAGTATCAATTTACCTTCTTCCTACATGAGTGGTGCAATGTATTTAACTGTATGGTAAATTTTAACTATTAAATCACAGTAAACGTCTGCCATGTAACACAATCATGAATGTAAGATATTTTATTATGGACTGTTTTTTTTTTTTAAAAAAACCACACTAGTCAATGGCGTTTTATACATAATACGGTGAGTTACCCCAACATCATAATCTTAGATAAACATTATGTCATCACCGAACACATATCAATTAATGTACGCAATATCAAAATAATTCTATGAAATCTGTGACTAAAATTCTGAACTGAACAGAACAAGAAACAGTTCATTTTTAGTCGAGCCTTGGAAAGAAAAAACAACATCCCATGCATACAAGCTCTCAAAATGCCTGGCAGTAAACTGAAGTGTAAACCACTTGATGAGAGACAATATATACCAATGTTTGAAACTTTCATGAGCTAATCAAATTTCAATTTAGATTTTTATATAGTACAATTTCTAGATCATAAATGCCAAATAAAAATAACTGTCAAAAATTATAAACACATTTTTTTCAACAATTATTTATTCTCATCAATGATAAGTCAATTGAGAATATTTTTTATTTGGATAAGTGTTCAGAACGAACATGACATACCGTACTGTCTCTAATAAACCACCATTCATGATATTATGGATAACAAATAGAAGTACTGTACTGTCTCTAATAAACCACCATTCATGATATTATAGATAACAAATAGAAGTACTGTACTGTCTCTAATAAACCACCATTCATGATATTATGGATAACAAATAGAAGTACTGTACTGTCTTTAATAAACCACCATTCATGATATTACATGTATGGATAACAAATAGAAGTACTGTATTTTCTCTAATAAACCACTATTCATGATATTATGGATAACAAATAGAAGTACTGTATTTTCTCTAATAAACCACTATTCATGATATTATGGATAACAAATAGAAGTACTGTACTGTCTCTAATAAACCCCCAGGAAGTCTTGTGAATGGGGCTACAGTCAACACATTTATTTTGATACTTAAAGCATTATCAATGGCACAATATTTTAAGTTATTATTCATTGAATATACATTATATTGAGATTTGTGATGTCTATTAATATTATTTTACTAATTAATGCACCTAACAGCTAGCTGACATACATTTTATGTAACCAATGCTCCTGATTTATCAATCAGATCTGACCCTTTCCTCTGTGAGCCACAGACCACGTCCCAACAAGTGTGAATTAGAGACTTACCATAACTGATTTTAGATACAGTAATAATCTAGTTAAATATTAGTCAGCTTCTCATAAAGTTAAATTGGGGATATCTTGTACAAATATTTATCCTACATGTAAAATGTTAAAGTAATAAAATAAAATGGTAAAGAGTAATCACACATTTGTGACAACTTAATGTAGAAAAGACAAAGAAATAAAGTACAATGGGAGTTTTCATGATAAAGATATTTGACATTACATTAGCCAAAATTATTTGTTTGCATCAAGTTTCGTTTGATCCTAGAATTATCAGACTGGACAATCCTATCTTACTGTTTATGGATATTTTAGGATAAACAGCCATTATCAATCCATTTTTATGATGTGTATAAATAACAAGAGGCAAGTGTATCAACACATTTCTTTCATAAAATTAGAACCATTTTAAGTCAGCTTATAATAAGTAAAGGCCTCACAGTTTATCTAGAGAATGCATGTTTCAGAGAACTAAACAAGGCATGCATGCCATCTTAGCAATTTAACTTCAAACAGAGCACACAAATTTAGTCACTATTGTTTGGGACATGTATCATAAATTAATCTTAGTGAAGATGGTATTTCTTTAACTCGAAATTCTTACAAATTGTACACATTTTAGGCAACTAATAATTAATATATGTATTTAATGGTGTTTTCTGGCACATCAACAACTTAGAGTCAAGTAGCGCACATTCAAATATAAGGGAAACTGAGCCAACAATAGATCCCCATATATAATCATTACAATGAAACACTATTATTTACAAACAAGGGTACGTGAGACCATCCTTAAGAAAATGTTTGTTTGTGGAAACCCTACCCAGAAAATGTTCAGTGGGTAGGAAAGTAGGAAATATTTTTTATTACCATATATTTTTTATATACAGTACAACCTCTTCACAGCAACCCACTGTAGAGCAACAACCTCTGTATAACAACACCTTCAAAATTTCCCAAAGCTGATATTTACTATAAATTTAACCTCTGTAGAGCAACAACTTCTAAAAAACGGCCAATATTTGCAGCTCCCACAGGGTGTTGGTCTACAGAGGTTGTACTGTAATAGTAAAGTCAAAATTCATGTCAGAATGCTATTTTTATTAAAAAAAGAAAAATTAGGGTCCTTTTATGGTGAGTAGGTAGCATTAACGCGAACAAAATATTTTTTAAGGATGGCCGGACCAGTCTTTGAATTAATTTTTTGTGACAGGTTGCCCGATTATATACTTTATGAAGGAAATTCTCTAAAACTAGGTTGTCCCACAAAAGACTTAAAGAAGGGAAAAAATCCTTTCGGGCAGGGGGCAACCCACTAATTCGAACACTGCCTGACGAGAATTGTTTTTGTAAGATTATATAAACTGCCATCTCAACTGAGATTAGTCCCAAAGTCAAAATACTTTTATTCACTCATTTCATGATACCCTGAATGAACCTGCTCCCCTATTAACATTTTGTATAACAGTATATAGTCAAATTAGGAGGAATTTAACAGGTTTGTAAAGTAGTTAATACAAGGGCATTTACTCAGGACAGCGGTCAAGTGTGAATAAATGATATACTTTAGTTATTTAGGCCTTAAACCTCAATATAAAATCATGTACATGACAAAAAACAAACTCTACCAATTTCACACTATAAGTGGACCATTGATTGTTTCAGTTATTTTGATACAGATAAGATCTTAAAATCAGAAGCTTTCTAGTGTTAATTATTAACATTTGCACCATTAGTTTTAAATGGACAAATCTCTTTTGAAGCTCCACCACCACAAATTAAATATGTGTCGTTTGTATAATTTGCTAACAACAGAATGCTTTGTTTAATGGAAGTGTTGAGATCATGTTAACTGAATTTGATCAAAGGATTATTTTTGAAGTCAAATTTAGATACATGTGTCAGTCAATATTGTTCAATGCAAGACAAAAGTAGCTGAAAGAGTTCAACTTCATTATTAATGCACTTAAGATTATACTTTTATAAGTTACATTTGACAATTCAGAGGTCAGTCGACTAACAAAAGTTAATTGATGAAAATGACTTAAGATGAATCAGTAACATCACAGTCAACCCATGAATGAATGACTCTGTAACCAATGGATGAACTCTTGTTAACAATAAATGAAAATTGTAACCAATGAATAAACTCTGAAACCAATGAATAAACTCTGTAACCAAGTGATATACTCAGTAATTAATTGATTAACTTTGTATCCAATGAATAAACTCTGTAACCAATGAATAAACTCTGTAACCAAGTGATATAAACTCTGTAACCGAGTGATATACTCTGTAACCAATAGATATACTCTGTAACCAATGAATAAATTCTGTAACCAGTTGATAAATTATGTTACCAATTGATATACTCTGTAACCAATGAATAAAGTCTGTACCCAAGTGATATACTCTGTAATCAATTGATTAACTCTGTAGCCAATTGATACACTCTGTAACCAAGTGATATAAACTTTGTAACCAAGTGATATACTCTGTAACCAATTGATATACTCAGTAACCAATGAATAAGCTCTGTAACCAATTGATAAACTATGTAACCAATGAATGAACTCTGTAACCAAGTGATATAAACTATGTAACCAATGAATGAACTCTGTAACCAAGTGATATAAACTATGTAACCAATGAATATACTCTGTAACCAATTGATTAACTTTGTAACCAACGAATAAAGCATGTAACCAATTGATAAACTATGTACCCAATTGATATACTCTGCAACCAATTGATATACTCTGTAACCGAATGATAAATAAACTCAGTAACCAAATGGTAAATAAAGTATGTAACCAATTGATAAACTATGTAACCAATGGATATACTCTGTAACCAATGAATAAACTAACTCTGTAACCAATGAATAAACTATGTAACCAATTGATATACTCTGTAACTAATTGATATACTATGTAACCAATGAATAAACTATGTAACCAGCTGATGAATAAACTGTGTAACCAATTGATAAATCTTGTAACCAATGAATTAACTATGTAACCAATTGATAAACCATGTAACCAATGAATTAACTCTGTAACCAAATGATAAATAAACTCTGTAACAAATTGATGTGTAACCAATGAATAAACACTGTTACCAGACAATGAACAAAAGAATAAGTGAACAAACAACTTAATGAAGTAAACATTATTTGAAACATCTAAAGGATAAATACCACATCAAAGAACAAGAATAACTTGAAAAAACATTGATATTAAGCATTATTATACCATCTAGTCAATACTTTCAGCAACATCAACTATTTAATGGACATATTTCAGTATTATACATAATAAATAACACACTTAGAAAAACATGAGTAGCATCGGAAGACATACTATCCTAAGTTGTATATAGGTTCATGTGTCAATCTATTCCATGATTTATGGGGCTAGCAGATGATAAGAAGATGTGATTCTTTACTTCAGGTTTATTAGCAAGATTCCATTCATCACCAACACTTAATTTCCTCAAAATTTCGTCTCAATTCTGGCACTTTTATGGTTTTCAGACTTGTACATTTTTCCAGAATAACACAAAAATTCTCTTCAAAAAATTTGAAGATGTGTAATGTATTTTTCTTCACTATAATAAAACTGTCTGTGTTTATATAGTCTTAATCTTCATACTTGAAAACAAAACAAAAATTTTTAATTGCTTTAAATTTTCTATCAGGATTAAACAATTATAGAATTTAGACAACTTAATACCCAGTAATTGCCAATATTAATCTTTGTGATTATGTAGTCTTATACATAAGGTGAAAGCAAGCACGTGTATGTGAATTCCTAAGTTTGAAGAGAAAGTCTTCCTAGGTGGGGAACATGGCATAAAAACTGGTACTGTAATATCAAAGGTATTTTAATGGACTTTTCTTAGTAAAGACATTTATTAAATATTTTTGAGTGAATTGTTGCAGATTGAAATTTTATATAGAGTGAATTATTAAAAAAGAGAAAATTGTTGCTAAGTTGACAGTTGAATATCATAGTAGAGAACAACTGTTGTAGAAAATTAGTGACTATATCATTGTAGAAAGTATATTATTGAAGAAATTTGTCGCTGAGAGTAACATTTGTAGAGAGTGATATTTTGTAAAGAGTGATCTAAGGTGAAAGGTAAATTGTGAGTCGTGAGTCTAATTTTGAATGAGTGACAGACAATCTCTGATCGCAACATTACTGTTGAGCATTTGCAGAAAAAGAAGATTTTTAAAAAATCTGTTGATGCAAAATTATACAACAAATGCTGGTAACTGAACCTGGAGTATATTGCCACCTGCAAAATGTTAGTTTGTAGATTCTAGATTCAATTTTGGCTCTTAAAAAGAAGAAAAACACAATTCTGTAAATACTGGATCAGACAAAATGTAAATCTGCCAGTATTATGAATAAAATTTTGTACAGTTTTAAACACCCTTTTACAATCAACTTGATCTTAAAGTGACATTGTCATAACATGTTAAATTCTGACAAATAGCTATTCACATCTCACACTACAAGACGCACAGGCTTCAGTAACTTTTCACATCATGTTCAACACTGTATTATTAAATGGCTAAATTTTAGCTATACACAGTTATATGTAATGAATAATTTGACATAAAGGACCTTTATATGGTGCTAAGAAAAAAATTATTACAATAAGGAACCACTTTCAATAACAATTAATGAACATGAAATAATATATCATCGTAAATTTAGTAATAAATATTCAATTTGACAATTCATACATGTTTAAACAGTACAGTACAACCTCTGTAGAGCAACATCCCATGGGAGCCACAAATACTGGCTGTTGTTTAGAGGTTGTTGCTCTACAGAGGTTAAATCTAATAAGTAAATATCAGCTTAGGGAAATTTTGAAGGTGTTGTTATAGAGATGTTGTTGCTCTACAGAGGGCCGCTCTGGAAAGGTTTTACTGTATTGCAGTTACTATATATCACACCAATGGGCAAGCTGTTAATGATACCATGGCATTCTTTTTTTTATTTGTTCATGTTACTAATCCAATATAATTCTGTAAATATATAATTTGATGAAAACATTCCCAGGTCAAATAATAATTCATAATTCTTGAACTATTCATAAAGTATGCAAGAATAGTTCATGAAAAATTCATGAACTCATGAATCCCATTCAAAGTGGTTTATTTACATATTGCAAACAGACAAAATAGGACAGATACCTATCATACCATAGTGATACAGGGTGTTCACTCAAGAAGTCAGAAGTTGAAGGTAAAAAATGACCCTTATGTGTAACTGATATCAATTTATTGAGTCAGCTACAATTCCTGCCCATGTAATAGTAAATTTTACCCGTTGGAACAAATTCTCAAGATTTTCAAATTACAAGTGTCAAAATGCCATTCTAAGGGTCAAATGTAAGCCTTGATACAGGTTGAGAATGATGTGAGATTTGACCTCAGAAACCAACACCAACTTTCCTAAGTTAACCCTCATCCAGGTGCTCAGTCCAGAGTCTGCACTCACAAACTCATAGTTCCATTAACACAAGATCTTGATCCTTATAAAGCAGAGTAGCCAGACATGTGACGATGAACACGGTAGACTGTTGATTACAATCAAGTACTGATACAGCACAACATTGAAAATCTCTCTTTAACACAAAATTAACACGTCGTTATTGCTTAAGCTTGTAAAATCCAACACACCGATGTTACATTCCACGAATTCAAAACATTGTCAATGCATTTCAAACTTAATAATTCCACTGGGAAGAAACAGGCATTTTGTAAGGTAGAAGAGACAACAAACGCAGGTATCCTATCTATATTAAGGGTCATTGATACGTATAAACTAAACTGATTGATGATACAGTAAAACCAGTGTTAGCAGCCACCACTAATAAAGGCCACCATGTGAATTTAGGTCATGTTTTAAAAGCCGTCATTGGTTATTTAGAACAAAATTATCTCCGAATAAAGGCCATTTGTCAATAAAGGTCACACTGTGTCTTTCCAAAGAGTGACCTTTGTTCACAGGTTTGACTGTACATATAATTAAGAGAGTAAGAACTCTCAATTCAAGCCAGTAATTGTTAAATAAGATCTAATATTCACATGATATACAACATACAACCGATTTGTTTGTTTTGTTCTGCATAGTTCCTGGGACGAATCAGTACTAGACACCCATCCTCCGTAAGCAACTGCCTACTTTCTCACATAAAGAGACATGACTAGTGGCCTTAACTACTCGACCACGGAGGTGGGTGATATACAACCGAAGCCCTCTATTACAACCATCGAACTATCATATCAAACTTGAGATCAGTTTTCCAGAACAAATCTCAACTTTGTGTTTTAATGTTCTCAAATTATTATGATAAGAAATTAATATACAACCTTTACACAAATCACATAATGCAAGTAAACCAATAATGATATTAACTGATATGTATGACAAACATTAAATACCTTGGTAAAATGTATGTCAAAATAAGATGAGAACGAAAGTAGAGTTTTCAGCTGGGAGACCAAATCTCAAGTTAAATAACCTCATACATGGCCAGGCCTGAAGTTATCTAACTTGATGACAAAAAAAACTCACAGCAAATATACGGTCAATCACAGAAGCGCAGGCCCGACTCAATCAGGGCCTGTAAATATATCATTCAGGCAAAAAATAAATTTTCCTTAAAACACCACTTCTTGAAAGAAACCACACACATTAAGATTTTCCGTAAGATGATATTTCCTCATCTAAGAGATGATATATACAGCAGCTACAAATCAAAGTACTAATGTACAGAGATACATTTTACCAGTGAAATGTTTAAGTGATACAAAAAAACGCTTCCATGATCACAGACAGCCATTAATAACTTCAGTTCTTCACCTTCAAGATATTAATTAAAGCATATTTTCAATACGATTAGTGCTATTTCACAAACTAAAGAAGTGCTTTTACAATTCCAGTATTCCATTAAGCCACTCGAACAATACTTAATAGATAAAATAGGGAGCAGTTTTTATTTCCTCAGAATTAAAGAAATAAAACCTCCCAATTGAAGAGTCATTATTTATCCTTCACATTGAAGAGTAACAATTTATGAGAGACAGGTGTTAATTAGGCTCATACACAACATTTCAATTCATGATGCTTAGCAAAAAATGATTTGATAGGTTTTGATGAGAAGTTTTACCTTTCATATAAAAAAATATCTTCAAGGACTTGAAGCTTAATTATACTTGAAGAAAAGCTTTTTGTTTGTATCTGTGTGAGGCTAATGGGGAAAAGTTTCATAATTATGAAAAAATCTTAAGTGATACCTTCATACCATTAAGAGTGATGTATATTAACATTATAATCAACAACAAATACAGACACATCCCCTCGTTGAATGGCCACGTTCCATTTTACTGAGAAAAATATGAATCTCTCTTGGTGAAGGTCCAACATTCAAGGTCATTTGTTAACCATCTCTGACTCGATCACATTGAATGTGACGATGAGGAAGCTGACAATGCAATGTGGGGGAATAGGTTCAGGTATAGTATCGAAACTTTTAAACGCAACACAAACAAATCTAAAGGACACACACTCGATGAAATTCTTGAAATTTAAAAATGAAATTGAAGGTGGCCATAATTGACTCAGGTTACACTGTATGCAGGTATATCAGATTAAACAAAACTCAACATTTCATACTGTGTGGACATCAACATGTGTTGCATAAATACTTAAATACTTAATTCTAGCAGCTGAATAAGTTCTGAACAGGATATAAATTTAATGATGTTGAATACAATTTATTTTCTCGTAATACTCGAATCAAACTAAATATATCTAAGAAATTGTAATCAATAAGATATAATACAAGAGAACACATGTTGAATACCACATGTGCAATAGAATATAAAATTTTAATATCACTAATACACGGTACATGAGTAATATTAGCATTCAACTTCACTGTTATCATAAGACTTCCGATTATTGACTGGTTTCGAGAATTTCATTTTTCAGATTGGTACCTGATCTTAGTAATATGCAATTTTTGTTTGTGTGTGAGGAGGTAGTACCTGCATTATGCACACTTTTATTAGGTAAACAGGAAAATAAACACTAAAGATGTTTAAAACAATAAAGATGATTGTGATAGACTAATTACACACAAATTTGATTTTAAAACAAGAGAATCATAAACATGATACTTTTCTTAACCACTATCAGGACATAAATCATAAATTCAATGCATAGTAAAAACAGAAGAATTCCTTTGACCATAATTTGTTTCTTCATACCATGCATTTTTGTTAAAATATTGGTCATGAGGTCTGCTGTTATTGAGGTCATGACTTTGTAACCTACTTTCAGACCCCAGATGACCCATATTTGAATTAGTCCAAGTTATCACAGAGACAAACATTCTGACTAGGTTTGGTAAAGATCCAATAAAAAATGTGACCTCTAGAGTGTTCAGAATTTGCCTTGGTGACCGATTAAGTTTCAATTCAATCCCTTGAAAAATGTGGAAGTAGTTTGCTCCACAAATATTTGTGAGCTAAGAATGCCATTGTACACTATATAGCTAAGTTCAAGGGCACATAACTCTAGAATGAGTGGATCACTGGGCATGAAAATTTTGTTTTGCACATCTACTCTTCATGGTGATAACATATTTTAAATTTCATTGCAATCGCTAGAGAATGTGGAAGTAGTTCACTCCACAAACTTGTGATATTGTATGTGGACCACCCGACCAACTGACCAACTGACAGAATGACTCCAATATACCTATTCTCAAACTTCGTTTGCAGGGGTATCATAATTGTAAGATATAATAGAGGGAGTACAGATGTGCCTTATATAACAATCCCGCCACATTTTGTACCAAAGTAAAAAAAAATTGTGATAAAATAAATACTATAGACTACAATTTACCCAAATATATCAACAGAGTAATTGAAAATGTTTGTCCTCTAAGTGTGCCCTCGACCTTCAAGCAAATAAAAGTGTCTATTAAGAGATCTCAAATGGATTCTAATTGTCACCTTTATAATGGCACAACCAGTGAATTTAATTAATTTTTGAATTTATGTAACTACATGTACATGTATATTCAGGGGACATGCAAGAGATTACAGTATGATGTATTTTAACTATCAAACATTTGATCATCAAACTCAATATCATGTTACCTTCTACTGTTTAAGATATAACATCATAACTCATGTAGTACTTTTGAGTGCAAATGGAAACACAAAACAATTGTATGCATATTTTGTCATACATTAATTACTTATTCCATTTAATGCAGCTTTGTTTTGTTACAGAAATTTCAAATATTCATTATTTATATACTTTAATGTCTATCCAGCGTACTGAAAATTACTGTAACATTTTAATGAATTGTAACAATGTACGCTATTGATTATCAATTAAAATAGCGAAGTTATAACAATTGTAATATATAATGTAGTTCAGTCTTACATGTTATAAATTAAGATTCACCTCTCATTGAAAATATGTAATGATATTACATTGGATATGAATATTTTCACATTTTAGGAAAGGTACTTAATTGTACTGACCAAAAAAGAAAAATCTTATAATTTTGTACTGAAATACAGACCATGACCAGATAGAATGTTGTTTAATATGGTGCATCGACAAGTAATGGTTAGATAGGGCACATTTAGATAAAAGGGTAAACAACAATGCAGACCTAAAGACTCATCAGTTTTTGTTTGCAGTCCACATAGACACTTGATATATACCCAATATGGAATGGACAAAATTTAATATTTTTGTATGGTATAGTATTTTTTCATCCAATCAGAAGTCACATGGTTCAAACCTCATCCAATCAGAAGCCCCATGGTCCAAACCACAAACCAATCAGATGTCCAACAGTTCAAACCTCATCCAATCAAAAGTCACATGGTTCAAACCACAACCAATCAGATGTCCAACGGTTCAAACCTCATCCAATCAGAAGTCTAGCATTGGTTCAAACCTCATCCAATCAGAAGTTTAGCATTGGTTCAAACCTCATCCAATCAGAAGTTTAGCATTGGCTTAAAGCTCATCCAATCAGAAGCCACATGGTTCAAACCACATTCAATCTTATTCAAGCAGAATTAAACCACATGGTTTAAACCTAATATCCAATCAAAGTCACATGGTTCAAACCTCATCTTATCAGAGGTCATCATGGTTCAATTCATATCTATACCACAACAATTAAACCCCAGAACTTAGAAAGCAGACACTGGGTTTGAACTTTATCATTTATAAAAAAATTATAAAATTAATGCTTTATCACTTAACCCTTTAATAAAGTGGTACGTAATAAAATGTAGAGTAGCGCATAAGTTGAGAATGAAATGAAGTTGCACCCATGGAGTAAATTCTCAAGATCAGAATTCAGATCTTCTAAAAGCATAACAGGAAGTTACACAAGTCACTAATGGATACAAAATTTCACACAAATCAAAATCTCTGAATATCTTCGTATCAAATTTCATGAAAAAAGATTTGATTTCCAAGCAGATATTTTTAATGTGGTAAAGAAAGCAATTAATTTCTACATTTTTATTTCACTGTTTTTTTCACTGTGAGATATTTAATTCATCAAAAACATATTTTTATAATCTATCATAGTTTGTGATAAAGAACTCCGCTATTGTTAATTGAGCATGAAAGTGAAAATTAGACTGGCTTATCTGATGGCAGACTTTCATTATAAGATATTTTCTTATTAAAGGAGAACTATGTCTATGCAGGGGAAGTTATTTCTAATGAGTTGTCATACTAACCCCGCCACAAAAGAAGCAGAGGCTTCGGTTAAAGCCTCTGCTTCAATCGTACTTCAGAAGTACTTCATTAGCACTGCAAAATTTAAAGACCCGCTTCATCTGAAGTCCCGGGGACTTCTTTCATACTTCTTAATATGCTTCAGATGAAGTCCCCTGCTCCATCGAAGCGCGCGGGGACTTCAGAAGTACTTCATAGACTTTGGGATGGATTGATTTTATCTATTTCTTATAAGGAGGGGCTTCATAAGCGCTTCAGTATATTTAAAGGAATGGTGATGTTTGATGACATCACAGGTCACATGGTGTAAATTCAAAAAATGGCTGACTGTTATAATAAGAAAAAGTGTGCCAATAATGAAAATGGAAAAACTGCTAAAACTATGATGTTAATACACTAGTAAGTGTACTGGTTTTTAAGTTCTTGTATAGATAAATGTGTTACACCTAAAAAAACCTAACATGACAGTTTCATATATATTTAGAGACAATTATGATAAAACCAAGTGGGTGGGGTGTGATGAAACACTTGAGAGGCTGCAATTTGACTGTGTTGTAGTTAGCTACATTATTAACATAATTAATCCCCATCATATAATGTGATCAAACTGCTATTATTGTTAAGTTAAGTTTTCCAAGTATAATTAAATTATTTAAGGAAAGACTGGCTCTGCATGTCTGAAAAACTTCTGAATATTTCTCTGAATATAGTCTGAGTGAACTCAATGTACAATATCTAAATATTATTTTTGAGTGTTGTCTCAGAAATGTCTGAATTATATCTGAATACTTTTTCTGAATACTGTCTGATGATGCAGACATGGCATATCAGGCATTTCATGATATAGCATGATGCATGGTCTGAACATAATTTCAAACAGGGACTTCAAATAAGTAGGCGCTTCAATGACGCTTCTTAGAGGTGCTTCAGACGCGCTTCTGTTTGTGCTTCAAAGGCGCTTCTGTCAAGGGACTTCAAATGCGCTTCAACCTAATTTGCATACTGAAGCACATCTGAAGCACTAATTAACATAATTGGGACGGGACTTCAAATACGCTTCTCCATTATTTTCATATATGTAATTTTATCTGTATCTGGGAAGTTCTCTTGAAGCAGGAGACTTTAAAAGTACTTCTTTGATACTCCAGGGGGAAGCTTCATTTGTACTTCAGATATGCTTCAGATGTGCTTCTTTTGTGGCGGGGAATACTGCAAAATGTACACCAGAAGTCAAACAATTGAATCTATAACCACTGGGTTAAGTCTGAGCATAGGTTAAATTTTGGGTTCATGTTTGGTAAAGTGATCGTATAAATTTTTTGGTAAAATTGACCATAAATTATTCCTAGTTAGATTTAACCCACACATCTGTCTGATAATGTTTAATAAGTTTTCAAGATCCTCAATTTGTCTGTTTACTTACTAAGTTTGAATCATTGACATTGTCTAGCACTTATTATACAACAAACGTTTGGGTAACATACTAACCTAACATGTAGCCCAAAAGTTACGTTTTAACCAATTTAAATTTAATTTGCATTTAAATTATTTTACAGGCAGCTGCTTCATGGTTACCAAAAATGTTTGAGTGTTTTATTTCAAAATGTGCTTTAGATATAGTCAGCCATTTATAGTATAATCTCTCCGCAAGTACTAGTACTGAATTATTGTAAAAGAAATCAAGCGAAAATTAGAATAAACCAACATCAGCTGTACCTTGGTATCAACATAGTCATCCTTTAAGTTTGAGAGAAGTTTGGAGGGGGGGAGTCAGCCTTTAAGTAACAAGAGATATAAAATAATTTGGCGAAACTCATTGGAGCACTTTGATCTGACTAAAGATAAGGAAGAGTTGATGAGACTACCAGAACTCACAGAAAATCTTTCAACAAAATTTAAATAGATATTTATTACCGTAGAAAATACAAAGTGAATTATCATCAACATTTATACCCCCCCCCCCCAAACCCACCAGTCCTACAGAAGCATGAGAGAGTAAAGTAATTTAACACTTACTGTCAAGTCAAAGTGAGACAAGGTCAAGTTTAAATCTAAACATCTGATTATCAACATTTATACTGATATTGTTTGTTTTAATGGCATAATGCACTGTCACATTTATTCAGGTTTAAGAAATAAAAAAAACACATACACTTTCCTCATTCCCTTGCAAGAGCAGACATGGAACACAACAATACATTATGATAGATGGTGAGCAGTTATAATAAGCAAGGGATGACTTGAAAGTACTAAAAGCACATCTTAATGAAATACATATTAAGATCTAAGCACATATTGTTGACCTCAGAAATGGCACAATAAAACCTGTACGTATAAAATGACATAAAATACATTTGGTACTAAAAATGTGGCCCATTAATTCCCGTCATTGCCAGCTAAGTGCTACGTTCCAAAGGGAACACAAACAGAAGCATTTCCAGTAATATCATCATTAATACAACGATACAAATGATTTTAATGCAGTTTCTATATAAATATCCATTAAACTTCATTATTCTCATATGTTCTCAGAAATTACTAAAAATTTGGGTGCTAAAACCTTTTTAATTTAATTACAGTCAGAGAAATCAACTAATATCAAGCCCTAGCTTCTATTTGAAATATATGCCATTAAAGATATAAAAACTGTCACGTAACTCCGCCCAGTCTCCATGAACCACCGCAGGGAAAGCTTGGAAGCAATTTGTCTATCATTTATAAAACACTATAATTTCATATGTTTCTATTCATGCCCACAGTCCTTGTGTATAAAAACAATCTCATGAAATAGTAATTACCGTAATGTTACACAAAAAGCACTCTAGCTGTATATCACCTAGGAAACCATTCAGCAAGAGATATTTAATAATAACATGTATTTATAGAATAAAATATAACCTAGAATTATTTGCGCAATTAAGTCTAAGCCCAAAAGATAGTTTCTGCCTAAAAACAAAAAAAACTTAGAGCACATTTCAGTGGGTTTAATGCTGTTTTTAATGATATTTCAGTTGTATGTGCTGGCCAGTTCACCTTACCCGTTTCCCTGGACGGTATTCTAACAAGAACAAACTTTCCCATCCATGAGGAACCAGCAAAGTCTTCACATGCCGAGTAAATGGACATTTTTGTCTCATTGACATAGAAGGTATGACGATACCTGGATTCCAACCTGAGTCGCCAGATTACAAGCCCAGCAATCTAACCATTTGACCATGACTGCGGCTTCACATTAAACACCAGCATACAAGACTACTATTTCTCAGTTTTTCTTAACTGCGGTTGATTAAAATATAACAATATTACTCGGAACTCAGATATATTAAAGAATCAGACATAATAAAGTGTTTATAAGTCCCCGAAACAAACCCATCTTTATTTACTATTTTGGATTGAGTAAAATATGGACTTAATGAATAATCTTCTGTGTTCCCCAAGAATTTTATATAAACATGTTCAATTGTACATGGTTAGAAGGGAGTGAACTCTGAACTAGATATGTCTGACAAAATATCATGGCATCACTGAGCAGTCTAAAACTATTATACATTAGGCGTAATCAGATTTTTTGTTTCTATAATAACCTGGGGCCCGTTTTATCAACATGTCTTGCGACATCTTAAGTTTTTTTCATAAGTTTCACATGTCGTAGCTCCGACATGTTGATAAAACAGGCCCCAGACCTACCAATATTTCTCACCACATACACAGTCTCACCTGTTTCATTCTTTAGCACTTATCAGTAACTCATACAGACAAAATTGATACTATGTCCTCACTAAATAATTACAGAGCATTTATTGGGAATAATACTGCATAAGAACAAATTCTTCATACTAAAGGGAGGTAACCATATGGTGCTCTCAATATTGACACTAAAATGATACTTCAACATAATGAATGAGATATTAACACATCATGTGTTATGAATCCACATTATGAAAATGATGGCAAAATCTACTGGAAATACGCCATGAAATCCCCTATCAGGGTTTGCATGAACTAAAACCAGAAAAAAGGTAATTAATCAAGAAATTAAAAATGCCATGCTAATTAAAACATGTTAAAAGTCTGGAAAAGGGAGGAGTTGTAGCCCCTTAAAAGATTCATTAAAAGATATTTCTACAATAACAACAATAAAAGACATCCCTGATTATGGACCCTCAGGAAGAGACAATGATAACAAAATTCTTTGAAGAAAAAATGGTGAAAAAAAAGCACAATAAAAACATGCAGTTCTGTGTTGACTTTCGGATAATTATTCAGACTTCATGAACTATATTCATGTTCATAGTTCATGAAGTATGTATGAATGGTTCAAGAAAAATTCATGTTTTCCTGAATCCTATTCGAAGAGGTTACAATCAATAATAGACATTAAATAATGTCAACATTATTATTATTTAATAACTATATATGCCTGATACAGGCATTGTCCAGTCCTTGACCACTATGACAAGTAAACCACACTGACCAGATATGCAAGGTCAAGTCCATAATATTCCCCTTGACCTACTAATAAAACTCTGCCTGACCACATAGTGAGAAAATTACCAGCTTGATAGACTGACCTTGAAAAACAAAAGTAACTGACCAGTAAGTGTCCTTCACCACAGATAGATATTAACCAATCAAATAAGGCTGTCATTAATTACTGATCCTTGACCTCAAATGGACAGAATAGCTTCGACCATAACATACTTGTAACAAACAACAGTCAGTAACAAGCTCACAATTTAACGCTCTCTGTCGAAAATATTTATAACCAAGAGAAATGGCTGGTAATAAAATTTCAGAATAGTATCGGATAAGGGGGTAATGTTGCAGTAAGATATTTCTTCTAACCAATATAACAAGCCTTCATGGTAGTAAACGTCAAAATACATTTATTCTAACAGAGCAAAAAATGTTATGTGCCATCAGTAACATGGTGCTAATCAGAAGGAGTAGATGCAGGTTCGTGATAACTTCACATTTTATGTCAGTAAAGCTAAAATATCTACACTTTTCTATTTCCTTTGAAAAAAATAAAAAAAGTAAAAATTTCACATGTATCATCTTTATAACCAGTAAATGTGATTATTCGAGAAGTTTTACCACACACAAATAAAATAAAATCAACAAGTCGAGACAGTGTTTTCAGCAATTATAATTAAAACTTTTTTTTCAAATTCAACCAGTAAGAAATAGTAGAAAAAAGAAATTCAACAGCATGGACGCATGACAAATTCTAACAAAACATAATGAACGCCTCATCAGGAAGAACTAAATCATTAATGATTCTACATAAACCATTAATGAAGATTTCTACATTATAAATCCATCAAGAAGACTATGAAGTCCATTAAATCATTCTTATAGTCAATACCAGAATGTCCACAAATCAATTAATTTTAGAAAGTCTGGTTTGAACTATAACTAGTTAAAATGGGTAAAATTCCTAAATTACTGACTGGTTAAATCAACAAATAAAATCATTCTTGAATGATTTACCCATCCAAGTAAAGATATCTTGAATTTACTGACCCAGGGTTTAAATACAAATTGTGAGATCGTATCCAAATCTCAATATACAGTCATCTAATGTTTCTGATGTGAATATGAATAAACAAAGATGACACATTATGCTGTCACAAAAATTTATTAATCTCCTAAACCAAAACACTGAGAATGAATTTTGAGATTAAAACTGTGAGACGGATCTCAAGTTTTATACTTATATAGCCAGTGCTCATAAATATCTTTAATTTTATGGATCTGATTTTCTTTTTAAATTTCAGATCAGTCCGAATCGGTTCAACCTAAAATGACTCAGATAACATAACATACTATTAAGCAGCGTACATCTCATTCACACATCAAACAACACGCGATCACAATACCTCACTTTGAACACTTTGTGCTCTACGTAGTGAGCTAAAAACAAAACACAGTGACTACACTTACCTATCAAGTCCGCCGGACATGAGACGTTGATACTGACTACAGAATGATAGACATGTTATAGTCTTATGATGATGTGTTAAAGATGTTATTAGTTTTCCACCAGCCAATGCATCCCATACTTTAACTGTAGATCCACCTAAAATACAGGAATAAAAGAATGAACGAATGAATGAACGAACGAACGAACGAACGAACGAACGAACGAACGAACGAACGAACGAACGAACGAACGAACGAACGAACGAACGAACGAACGAACGAACAAACAAACAAACAAACAAACAAACAAACAAACAAACAAACAAACAAACAAACAAACAAACAAATGAATACCGGTACAACAAAAGAACAAAAATTGCAGAAACAAATTATGAGTAAAAAAATCCTTAAATACGGGTAGACAATAAGTCAGGATATCATTTCAACCATACTTTCATTAGAACTGAAAACCAAATGAAATAAAGGCAATAATAGGATGTGAATATCTAAAATAATTCATGAAGTTTTGTCAGTAAAATTGTACATTTGTCTTCATTATTCAAAATAAATAGGACATTTTAATTATTTGAGGGATTAAATTCTATCATTATGAAGCTGTTAATGGCTTTCAATTTGTATTATGGCTAAACTTAGATGTTTAAAAGTTATACTTGAGCAGCTCATTTTGTGGGAATCCTCTTTCTTAGTAATCACTTGTTTGTGTTCGTAATCTTATTTCTGAAAACTGTTAACGACCAATGACAAAATCAAAACTAGGCCTAATGGCTTTAATTTTGTCTGGAAAAAGTCATGCAACATAACAGAATGGGCAATAAATATTTATTAGTATAAAATATTCAAAGAACTTCATTATTAGGAATTAGAATCGTGTCTCGAAGTATTTCCACACATTTTTTTGTTTCTCTATGATTAGGTTAGAGCAGTTTGTCGATAGATCCCAGGGGTACTGGCAAGTCGAGGGTCAGAGACTCAACAATTAGCGTCTCAGGCTCGTCTCAGGCTCATTCAGTTCATTCTGTCTGTGAACTTCATTCAGAGGAAACATGCAATTGATTGGAATGGCTAAAATTCTCGTTATAGTCCGATGCAACCCTCATATCCTTTAATTCCAGAATATTTACGGAAGGTACCTAATTTTTGTCGTCTTTCGTAGCACACTCTGACGCCCTTAAAATTAAATGTTCATCATTAAAATTTAATGAGATGATCGGAGAGTCTTTTGTTCAAAATCAGGAATAAAGACCGTAAAATAGCCGCAACCAGTCCAATCAGGTTGCCATGTCGACTGTGGCCTGGGAAAACTGTCCATATAAACTGTACTGTCATCAAAATAGCTAGTTACGAGAAAGTGAATTTTAAAATGATTATTAAGCTTAAAACTTGGGGTCAACAAAAGATCAGGAGGCAGACATGTCATCTTATTGACGAAAAAAAATTAAACTGAGAATTTTTTTTCATCACGTTAATTTCAAATAATTAATCACTTTAAACCATGATGTTCCAAGCATATGGCTGAGTTGAAATATGATATTTCAAGGCGTTAAAATATATTGTGTCAAGTGTCTGCAGTTTTAGGATAAAAATTTAAAAACTTCAGACTGGACGTCTAGTTTTACAAGCATTATAGACATCTCTGAGCAATGGAAGCATCATTAATCATGTGCCAGTCTGCGTAGACTTTTTTGCTTCCTGTATTAATTAGAAAAATGTAATAGAAAATATTCATGCTTACTGTAGCATAGAAATAAACAGTTTGGAGTAACAATACGGCAACTAATGTCTAACATTATGTTAGTATCATTAAAACAAGTCTAATTATATTACCGTGCAAAATATCAATTTTCGTTGACTCCTTTTTGGCACCTATACATAAATTTTTCTTTCATTTTCTGTGGGAAATAATAGTATGTTAACAAATACAGTGTTTATTTCCTTCTTGTATCAATACATGATCTTTTTTTACGGATCAACTACAAATTAATTTCTTTTTTTAAAAAACAAAATATTTGCTGTCAGTTTTTCACAGACGAAGATTCATTTAGTTGGCAGACAACATAACTCTAACACCACCAACGTGGCTCGCTCCATTCATAATTAATGTTGAAAAACAAGAAGGCCATGATGGCCTTATAATCGCTCACCTGAGAAAAGACAGTGACTACTTTCATCTTAACCTTAGATTTGGAAGCATAACACTGCCAAACCAAGGTAGATAATTTATGAACATATTTCTTTTTTGGAAAAGAAGTTTTTTTTCCAATCCTACACAAGCCTTTGTAAAATCAAGTGAACCCTGGGGCAGAGACAATTTTGACATCACAGAGTCAAGATTTTACCAAACTTGGTAGAGGTTCACTACTCAATGCTACACTTCAAGTACCTATAACTCTGTATGCTCAGGTGAGCTAAAAAGTGAAGATGTACACATCAATCACCTGAATTATTTATTCTTAACTGAAGTATCTAATTCAAATTTTGTTTTAATTAACTTTTTTTTATAATTGCCATAGTTTCAGATAGAAATAATGGTTAGGGGCTGAGACCATAACTACTCGAGTCCATGGAGGACCCTCTCAGAGATAAGTATTAGCGACTAAACATACAATCATCACCTTTGTGTGTTCTACAAACTGAATTTAATAAAGTCCAATATTTGTTTTGAATTTTTTTTCATCAGATTATAGTCTACATTTCTATACAACATATAGAAAACAACCAATGACTTTCTTAGACATTTCTGCACAAAGTAAACAACAACCAAATATTTCTAATGAATGCCAAGTAAACATACTTCTTATCAATTTGTTCACTAATTTTTGTGAGCATTTAGATTTAATTTAAAGGATTTTAAAGCAAAATATTAGCATTTTTCCTTCTTTTTTTAAAAAAAAGTAAAGGGATCTAATAAGGGAGGAGCAATAATTAGGTGAGGAACATTTATCAGTGGAGGTGCAATCATTAGGTGAGGAACATTTATCAGTGGAGGTGCAATCATTAGGTGAGGAACATTTATCAGTGGAGGTGCAATCATTAGGTGAGGAACATTTATCAGTGGAGGAGCAATAATTAGGTGAGGAACATTTATCAGTGGAGGTGCAATCATTAGGTGAGGAACATTTATCAGTGGAGGAGCAATCATTAGGTGAGGAACATTTATCAGTGGAGGAGCAATCATTAGGTGAGGAACATTTATCAGTGGAGGAGCAATAATTAGGTGAGGAACATTTATCAGTGGAGGTGCAATCATTAGGTGAGGAACATTTATCAGTGGAGGAGCAATAATCAGGTGAGGAACATTTATCAGTGGAGGTGCAATCATTAGGTGAGGAACATTTATCAGTGGAGGTGCAATCATTAGGTGAGGAACATTTATCAGTGGAGGAGCAATAATTAGGTGAGGAACATTTATCAGTGGAGGTGCAATCATTAGGTGAGGAACATTTATCAGTGGAGGAGCAATCATTAGGTGAGGAACATTTATCAGTGGAGGAGCAATAATTAGGTGAGGAACATTTATCAGTGGAGGTGCAATCATTAGGTGAGGAACATTTATCAGTGGAGGTGCAATAATTAGGTGAGGAACATTTATCAGTGGAGGTGCAATCATTAGGTGAGGAACATTTATCAGTGGAGGTGCAATCATTAGGTGAGGAACATTTATCAGTGGAGGAGCAATAATTAGGTGAGGAACATTTATCAGTGGAGGAGCAATCATTAGGTGAGGAACATTTATCAGTGGAGGAGCAATAATTAGGTGAGGAACATTTATCAGTGGAGGAGCAATAATTAGGTGAGGAACATTTATCAGTGGAGGAGCAATAATCAGGTGAGGAACATTTATCAGTGGAGGTGCAATCATTAGGTGAGGAACATTTATCAGTGGAGGAGCAATCATTAGGTGAGGAACATTTATCAGTGGAGGAGCAATCATTAGGTGAGGAACATTTATCAGTGGAGGTGCAATCATTAGGTGAGGAACATTTATCAGTGGAGGTGCAATCATTAGGTGAGGAACATTTATCAGTGGAGATGCAATCATTAGGTGAGGAACATTTATCAGTGGAGGAGCAATCATTAGGTGAGGAACATTTATCAGTGGAGGTGCAATCATTAGGTGAGGAACATTTATCAGTGGAGGTGCAATCATTAGGTGAGGAACATTAATCATTGGAGGAGCAACCATTAGGTGAGGAACATTTATCAGTGGAGGTGCAATAATTAGGTGAGGAACATTTATCAGTGGAGGAGCAATAATTAGGTGAGGAACATTTATCAGTGGAGGAGCAATAATTAGGTGAGGAACATTTATCAGTGGAGGAGCAATAATTAGGTGAGGAACATTTATCAGTGGAGGAGCAATAATTAGGTGAGGAACATTTATCAGTGGAGGAGCAATCATTAGGTGAGGAACATTTATCAGTGGAGGAGCAATAATTAGGTGAGGAACATTTATCAGTGGAGGAGCAATCATTAGGTGAGGAACATTTATCAGTGGAGGTGCATTTATTGGGGAGGTAAAAATATTGCAGGAGGTGCACTTATTAGGGGAGGGGCCATTATTAGGGGAGGAGCATTCGTCAGGGAAGGTGCAATTATTAGGGGAGGTGCATTTATTGGTGAAGGTACAATTATTGCAGGAGGTGCACTTATTAGAGGGGCCATTATTAGGGGAGGAGCATTCTTCAGTGGAGGTGCAATTATTAGAGGAGGAGCAAGCATTTATCAGCGGAGGAGCAAATATCAGGGGAGGTGTATTATTTTGGGGATATACAATCAATATTGGAGGAGGTGCATTTATTAGAGGGGCCATTATTAGGGGTGGTACAATTATTAGAGGAGCATCTATCAAGGCAGGGGCATTTATTAGGAGAAGAGCATTAGTGGAGGACATGTATTAATTAGGAGAGGTGCATTAATTAAGGGAGGAACATTTATTAGGGGAGGGGCACTTACTGGAGAATATTCAGTAGTCTTTAAACAGATAAATATTTTACTAACAGTAAATTTTACAAAATTTTCAATAAAGCTGTACATTCATTAACAAGCATGGAATTTGTTCAGTAAATTATTTCAATACAGAAGTTGACCTTCGATGACCTGCTGGTCAATTAAACAACTGACATGAGAAACAATCTGGCAATTTAATGGTAAATTAATGCTTAGTGAACACGGTTCCTGCCAGCAGGGTTCCAACAGTTTCCAAACAGAGAACTGCTTCCTTGAAAATGCAAGAAATCTGACAACTAGTCCATAAAATGTGCAGAATTTTAATGGCACAGTCTAATTATCAGATTCTGACCATCACAATGGCTGTCAGCTGTGAAAATCAATTGAATTATAGTACAAAGTTAAGCTTTCTTGTCAGACAATGGTGAAAGATATCCCCTTTACATCTGTCGACAGAAGCAGATTCTTTTCAGACTTATAATGTGTTTTATAAAATCTACACAAATACAATGACAATTTATATCTTTGCTACTTTTTACAGTTGTCTACAACATCAACTGGGAGAGTATCTATCGGTTACTTTTGTCAATTTGTCCTCAATCCATTTTTGGCCCTCTTTCCTTTTATCTCAGAGCACATCATTTCTTTCAGACCCCGACTGTTTGTGGATTGGAAGCCTAGTAGGGGAATTTATCAGTGGGTCTGTGAGAGGGGGGGGGGGGGGGGGGGGTCTCTCAGTGTGCCTATGTGGATGGAGATGCTTTTCTTTCTTCCAAAAAGAATGAATTCCATAAAATCATCAGTTTAGACAGACAAAAAAACAACAGAAAAAAACATGACTTGACATCAAGACTAAACTTTCTTCAAATGTTTTTGTAGCACAACAATACAGTGTGTGAAAAGTGTTTATCATAGCACAGTAACAAGGAAGCTGAAAATACATTAAGACAAATCTTAGCTTCTAACTGTCTACATATGTTTGTTTATATCTGGTACGGTGAGAACAATTACATCTGATTCCAGCATGTACTGTACCTTATATGGGTGTTATCCTATTCAACGATTCCATCTTTTAACAACTAAAAGTTAAATATTTACCATTCCAAAGCATGTATCAGAAACCTCTAATTTTGTACAGCAAGAGTTTATCTTCATCTCTTGTGAATCTGGGAATGTTTTGCTTACAAAAACAATTTCAAAGCTGTGACTGCTGGCAAGAATGCATTAATTGTACATCAATCAAAGGTAACATTCAATTTTTAACACTTTCTGTGAGTGAGTTTCCATGACAACTAAACAGCATTAAATTTTTTTAAGGAAATGCAAGAACCTGCAGAATTAGTGACACATAACAAATGAGCAGGAATCAAACCTGTGACCGTTTGCTTGTTATACAGTTTCAAACCCCTGATATCAAGGAAAAAGTAATACCATTATGTATATCATATTTCTCAAAATCGACGAAGATCATGTCCCCTAAAATACAGACAATACCCAGGAGTCAAAACTCTTCAAGACAGATGTTCAGTTGTCAGATTATTCCAGAAGCAACTACCAGATCATTTCATAGCCATCTTTAAACAATGAGGCGTATCCTTCATAATGGACAAAATGTCATTATTGTGTCATAAGACGGCATCAATAATGTTAAGCCCACATTGAACATACTAATATTGTTTTCTGGATCCTCCTTGACTAAAACATAACTATATATCAGATTGATATCATAGCTTTAAGTTATAACAATAATGGATCTATAATCTTAACATATTTATATAATTATACTGTGATTTAATAGTATTGTACTATAAAGTGTATACAATTTAATCACAACAGATTCATTATAGCAAAATCCTGGACCCAAGTATTATACAATAATATCAGCCAATCAGAGCGTGGTGCAATATAAAGCTACATTATTACGACACATTAATATCACCAGGATATGACACCCTTGTAAGGTAATCACTGGTGACACAAGAACTGTTAAATGACATGGTCATGAACCAATCAGAAGCGAGGTATATATCTTATAGTAATTATAAGATAGGATGAGAATTAAGCCAGACTAGGTTTCAAGATGAGCACAAAATAAACTCTCGACACAATATTAATGATATGGAGACAATCACAGACTGGTTATTTCAGCAAGATGCTAAATCATATGCGAGCAATTAACAGAATAGATACATTTCTAGAATAACAATTTCAGACAAGAATCAAAGGCTCTGTTGAAAAATCTCCGCTAATTTTACGATTAATTCCGCCTGACAGATTCCACTAACAAATACATATAAAGCTCAGGGATTATTACCAAGAAGAAAATCGGTAAATAAACAAATTTTTCTGATTTATTACAATAACCTTTGTCTTAGAATACTTAGTATGTTGCTAGCTGGTAATGACTTTCCAGTTATTTGTTTGTAATTAAGTGTTATTGTGGGTAGGTAATCAAGTGTTATGGGATTTTTAAGAGGAAATTTTTCTTGTGAAGAAGTACAGTCGCCAATAAACTTGTGTTAAATACATTAACACCAGAAGACAATGAGAACTAATCATTTATAGAATATATGAAAGATAATCAAATTCAATGTACAGTCGTTCAAAACATCCAAATGAGAATTCTTGAATATTATAAACCCTGTCCTATAGTTATTCATATTTCATTAACTATTCTTGAAGCATGCAAGAATAGTTCAAGAAACATTCATATTTTCATGAATTTAATTTGAAGGGCGTCAATTTTTAATCACATTCCCCACAGGGACATGTCAGCCAATCCAACAAAGATATTGAGAGAAAATTACCACAGGGGTCTTGGACTTAGAAACTGTAAGTACCAAAATACATATTAAAAGTCCTACATTGTTTCAAGACCAAAAGTAAGAAGATCTTATGGTGTGGTTATCAAACAGATCTCAAGTTGGCAATTAATTGAGTGAGGTTCAATCTATTACATGCTTACACAAGATAGAAATAATACAAAATATCAGCAGTATACAAGGGGACAAATCTTTCAAGAATTCAACAACTGTCTAGTGTTCTAAAGCACATTGTACTGTTACTGTTTCTACATACCAGAAATTTTCTAAATCTTTCAACCTAATTGTTCAGGTTTTTTTCTCAATATCTCATTAAACCTGCATTGCCCTGTGTTTTTGTTCTCTTTGAGTAAGTGAATTTTCTACATATTAGGTACGTAAAGTCTATACCTACACATAAAGTGACATTTATTACTAAATTAAATCAGAGGGCCCTAAATTCTCATCAATAAATAACATGCTGAATACAGTTCTAGTAAGCTCGTTCACGGCTTGTACTTACAGCTTGATTAAATAGAGAATTCATTTCCACTTGTCTATCAGAATATATGTAGTTGTCTTTCTCTAATGTACACTAACACAATTACTATCCAATCGCTCTTCATTTTTTAAACTCTCGCATCCCAGCAAATTCTGATGAAGACGTTGCAGAGAAATGTTCCGTCTATTTTAAGGGATTGAGATTTTTTTCTAATTTGAAAGCAAAAATACTTTTTCATGCTTGCTTTTCACTGATTTTAGAAATTCAATGTTTTTGAATTTTCTTTAAAACATTTTCAAGTCCCTCAGTTGTGCAGTCTTAAATATTTGTTATAATTGTTAAAATGTGTTTTTGTATAGTTTTATACTTAAAGAGGCAGCTATACTAATTAACAATACAAGATGTCAAAATTCTCATTTTATGAATTTTCAGCAAGAAATAATATAATGGATGAAAATTAACTGATGACAAAAAATAACAATTCAGAAAATATTTTATCTGAATAATCATATTTTATTTATGAGAATAACTGTAAGAAGAACCCCTAGATTCCTGTGAGATCTTTTCCTCAAATAATTTTCTGGGTGAAAAGTGCCAAAAATATTGCAGAATGCTACATATCTCCTATCTGTCAACTCACAGGAGAAAATCTGCCACAAATTTACAGAAATTCACCAAAATTTGTGAAAATTGGCTGATAGTAATTTCAGGCTTCACTGATACTTATTTTATTAGAAAATGTAGAAACATATGTATCATAATTCTTACAAGATGGTTGCCATGTAAACACAACGCAAATGGAGCAAAAATTCATTAACAAGAAAAATATTATTTTGTCTGTTATAATCAACATTTACAACAATCTTATTTTTCATAAAGAGTCATAAAATAAAATATTCCATGACTTATTATATTACTCACACATAAAATGTGCAATTTACATTTACAAATAAATGTTGTTTTTTTTGTAGTATTTAAAGCAGTAGATATTCCCTACAGTCATTTATAATGATTATTAATTGTGTTTTCATTCCATTTTCAGGTTTAATGAGACCATTTTAATATAGGCACATAGTTACTAAATGCGGTACATACAGACTCATTACGTACAAAGATATGGCCACCAAGGAAGTATATAAAATCTACTGCATTATGACTTTTTTTACGCTACCTAATTACGTGAGCGACACACCTTCAAAACCATGACAACCAATAAAACAAAAGCGGAAATTACCCATACTGTCACTATTATAACTCTTGATTATTAATTTTTATTATTAATTATATATCAAACATCAAATAGCATTTAATATCATTATCAACACCACGGGCAACACCATAGATAATTACTTTCCTGTTTTACTTTTACCTTTTACAACAGCCCGCCTTCAGTCGGTATAGATTTAAGTCGTACTTAAAATCTAAATACCATGGAATTCAAGACTTTCATGTTTACCAATTGGAATTTGATTGGTCTGTTTGATTTTCTCATCTGCATCTTAAATCAAAGATTTCCCATCATGCCGAGACCCACAATTCTCGGCGACAGGATATTAACTGAGCATGACTGTTCCACCGTTGTGCCCTTTAAGTATCTTTGTGACCCCATACTTCACATCGGTGTGCATCAAAAGTAATATGAATATAAAACATTTACCGCCTCTTTATATCACCGTATCACTCAAGTATTCGTATGCTAAACTCATTACAAATTTGAAATAAACGTGATTCCATATTCGTAGCTGTTGATCTTGGCATTTGGGCTAGTGCCGAAAGTCATTAATAATCATAGAAAATTGCCCCTGAACACATAAATACACTACTCGAATAGCATCGAATCTCGATCATTAGTATGTGTAAAATAGATTTTCATGGTGTATTCATTTTCACAAAGAGTTGGCAGTAATGTGAATGTAGTTATTATATACATACAGCCAAGAGCAAGATCATTCTATATCAGTTCTAATTCATTAACCTTTTGATTCATATTACAGATTTCCTTCTTGTCAGCCAGCATCATATTCATACCAAAGTCTCGGAAACAATTTTCTCCAAACTGTTCCATTGTTACTCAGATAACTACATGTAACTGTTTTTTTATATACGTGATCATGTTTTATACATTAATGTTTTCAGCCTTGATTGTAACATCAGTTTTGTATTTTTTTTTTATGAAGAATATGTTTCAGTTGATTGGTGTCTGTTTAAGCATTTAACTGCTGAGTCTTAGGTAACATCCAGCCTGTTTTTAACAGGCACTAGCTTTTAAGTACACAGTCAGTTATATTTTGAAACAAATTCGTGCTAAATTTCATAGCCTCCTCAGGGAAGAGTTATTGTTATCCAAGTCTAGTCACATATTGGCCATTTTTGAAAGGACATTATTATTAAGTGGTCAATTTATCATAAAATAGCAACATATACAGGCTGTTGTTCGGAGGTGACCATTCATGGAGGTTACATTGTAATACACAAATCTAGTTTTTTATCACAAACATTGCTTTCTAGAATTAAAAAGATTTGTTAAACGAAATACAGATTATTACGTAAAACATTCTGATGACCTGAATATTAAATTGATCTTATCTTTTCCACTAATTAAAAACATGTAGGCAATTCACTGATATATGTTGTGTCGTACTTCACGGTATAAGTAATGATCATCTATACAGACAATCATACAGCATAACTGTCTGCCATTGACAGTTTCATTTGTATTGTTAAATGTTTTTTATTCTCATTTAAACTAATCATATAATAGAAACCACAGGTTCTGGAAAGTTTTTTCTGGTCTGATAAGATGCTTTTCGCTTACTTAATTATACAAATGTCGAAGGAGAAGTGCATGAAATTCCGGGAAGCATTACTTTTCAATAAATTTCCAAGTGCTGTGTAATATTCCACTGTTAATATCATGTCCAAGATAAATGGCAATCTGTGCCCTAACAACCATTATTTTGATGTAAGAATTGAAATTTCGGAGAAAATTTCTATGATTTATATGAAATATATGACAAAATATACCTCTGGGGTTGATAGCAACATCTTCTTTTTATGACCCATTAGACTATTTTATTAGCATCGCTTGTCTTCGTTTCCATTCACATTAAGAAATCTTACAAAGCTTTTTAAAATGAATTACGAATCGTAAATGGAACATCCGACATGGCGGAATCTTGTTCTTTAATTGACAAGCAAGTTATTTGATTACTCTCAATAAGCATTCATTCAACAACGGCAGCTAATTCATACCCCCCCCCCCCCCCCCCGTATCTCACCACATGAGAATCTACACCTGAGGGGAACAGTTAAGCTGTCAGTGAAGATTCTGATTTAATAATGACTTGAAGATATACTTGAAATCTCTTAACATTATTAAGTTGAATTAGAAGTGTATCCATTGGGCATCTGTACCACAAACGTCTATTGTTTGTTTCAATGGGTTTAATGCCCGTTTTTCAACAATATTTCAGTTATATACAATGGCCAGTTCCACTAACCAGATTTCCTGGATTGTATTCAACCAGCAAAAACGTACCCTTCCACAAGAAGCCAGCAACTTCACCACATATTGAGGAAAATCAAGATTCTGTCAAATTGTCATAGAAGGGTTATGATAAATGACCTGCTGTGCTGCAACACAAAATTGAACCTGACTTGACAGGTTAGAAGTCCAGTGCATTAACCACTGGACCATGCACGGTCGCTGCCCACTAACTTTACACTAAAACAACAACAGAATAAAGTACAGACTTGTAATGAGTTGTACTAAAGTCCATTTCAAGTGTCAAAATCTGTTAGTTGACAAATCAATCTGTATGTATCTAGCAATATGTTCTAATAATAAATTATCACACATTCAATGAGTCTTCAATATCGAGGGATCAGCGCAACACTATCGTAACTTGTTCTTATTTCAATATAAGTAACGACACTCTTGCGTTGAACCCTCAATATTTAACCTTACAAGCGCACATCAATCCCCCAAAGGATAAAATGAAACTGTTTGCCAAGAAAATTCAACAAACTTCGATAATGATGTTGATAAACATCTCGTAAAGAAATATATATCAATACAACAATGTGTATTATTAAAAAAAGTTCTAAATATAGAACAAACAATTTTAGAGTGTTAAACCAGATTATAATTGGAAACAATTATGAAGGTAATCAAATAAAACATAGGTCCCTAACCGAGTGAAATCTTAAGCAATAGTGTCACTTTTTAGCTTCGGCTACGAAAAAGAAAAAGTCGAGCTATTGTGATCACTGCATCACCTGGGTCTGGGCAAAAACTTGAATGTGGCTCGTAACTCAGAAACCATCACTGAAGTAGTGAACAGACGAGCGCTGGCACCCCTTGCCGAGCTCTTGTATTATTAAATCACAAGCAGGAACCAAGGAGGCACATTATAAATACAGACTGTACAATGTCAGTTACAACAGTTGACTATCAAAATTATAAATGCAGTACAATTAATGCTGAATTAAACCTTATGATAATACAACAATGCAGTGACTAATTTTAGGCTGGGCTTATGAGTAATACTATTATCATCATTTGAATGTGATTATATGTATCCTCACACATTTAGTTTATTAGCAGTAATTTTATCTGTTTTGCCCTCATATCTAAGTACATCATCATCTATTTTTACTGCAAAACCAGATATTTCTAATAATGGCACATTATTATTTTACTGTCGGATACTGTGGCTACATGTCATGTTAAATGTTCATCACCCTGCTTGAAATATAAACTTATATTGATAAAACCAGTAGGAAGTAACAAGCATAAACGACATGAAAAATTTCATCTCTAAACATTTCACTAACTCTATACCTACCATTCGTAATGCTTGAATTAATAATAATTGGCATTTTGCATTCTCTATAAAATCAGTTTATTGGCTAGATACTTTATATTTCACGATATGACATTGTGGATTAGTTTCATAGTTGCTTACAAATGACATATATGTTGTTTATTGCATAGCACACCATTATGATTTGGCAGGCTAGGGTTCCAGCTATATTAAAGCTGTCTCGGCTTACTATGATTTGTAATTAAGTAAACATCTTTACTCCTTAATTTCCCCTATCTGGAAAACATATTCAACATTTTCTGTCATTTGTGTTGTCAGTGTGACATGGATGATGAATACCATTTTCTTGGAATATATTGCAAAAATAAATCTGGTTCTTAATTGGTATAAACTTGAATCCAAGGTTAATAAAGTTATAAATCTGTCTAGTTTCTGGGTAAAACAGCAAAAATAGGTGGTTCAATAAAAACTATGAGTTTTGATAAAACTGTTCCAATCAAATTACCATTTTAAATTATTTTTGTGTTCAGGGGAGAAAATCTCTGCAACTAATAGAATGAAGGCTAGGCATGTGGTTGCAAGCACTGGAGGTGTAGAAATACCTTAATCATTAAGTATAAACTATAATTTTTAGCAGATTCGACAAGATCTGAATACATTTGTTCAATGCATATAGAGTCTGGTAAATAGGAAACACCACACTCTAGGCTATATAGATACATGGAACCTAGAGTTGAAGACTCAGGTTGGAAGGCTTGTATCTTCCCTCAGGTTTTCGTTTCAGTGGCTCTCCATAGCAACAAATATTATGCTTGTAAAATTGGAATTAAAAGAACTGAGGATTGCAGCCAACATGTTCTAAGAGGACATACATCAGGTGAAAGGTGTAGGCAAGGCTGGTGCTGTCCATATTTAGTTGTATACCATCTAGGGTTTTTTCTTTAGAAAAGGGGAAGTTGCTGTATGCTGGTAGAAGGCGGAACTAATTTTTTGGGGAGGGGAATATAGCTTAGATGTTTGATATCAGTAAACAAAACTGTCATTACTTTAGATTTGTAAGATAAATAATAGAGCACCGAGGTTTGTATCTTTTAATTGGAAATGTTATAAACATACCTGCAGATATAAACACTCCACCAGTAGGAAACATGAGTACACTCTCAACAGGTGCTCCATGGTTTACACTGAGTACATTCTCACCCATACGTGCATCATACAACTTCACTGTGTGGTCATAAGAACCTTAAATCAAAGATAAATCATGCGCCATCTACATAAGAACAAATAACATACAGGTTTGTTCAATAATGTGTGAAAATGTAAAGACTATAAAAAAAGATTTAAATACACAAAGCAATGTTTTCAACTAACAATGTCATCCCTGGTGTTATTTGTCATACATAAGGACCATACAAAAATACACGTAAAGACTATAAAATTATGAGAATAGATTTAATGACACTTTATAAAAGTGAGAAATTTTTAACTGACAAAGTAGAATCTAGACGATTACAATATATATAAAAGTGAACTGTATTCTTTAAACAAAAAATGTAGCCGGAGTCGTGGTCCAGTGTATTGGATTTGTAATCCAGCAAACCAGGTCAATGAAAATTTGACAACAATGTCAATTTTCCTTGACAAGTGGAGAAATTGCCGTTTCCATGTGAAAGCCGCTGAAAAGGTCAGTAAGTACCATTAGTACAATCCAGGAAAACAAGTTAGGTGAATTGGCCACCATAATTATAAAATTGATTTTTTTTTAAAATTGTGTGAAATCCAAAATAAACATAATTATGAACATCAGTCAAGAATGTATTATGCAGTCAGAAAAATGCATAATATGCTTTATTATGAATACTAGATGATTGGATCTTACCACTGAGAATAATATCAGAAGAAGACTTGCTGGTCACACCACATCGCACATAGTCCTGAAAATACATATTATATGATAGTAAAAAAATCGATAACTAATACTGTATTATTAAATATCAAAGCATCTCAATTAAGTTACTTGTGGATCATTCTAAGACAAATTGATTAAT
Source organism: Lutraria lutraria (assembly GCA_964023205.1). NCBI lineage: Eukaryota > Metazoa > Mollusca > Bivalvia > Venerida > Mactridae > Lutraria > Lutraria lutraria. The sequence goes on from OZ026845.1 coordinate 10,834,367, forward strand.
TGATTTTTAATAATGATTGATATGTATGAAGTAAACAGCTGTGGTATTATGGACTAAAGACCCCAAAGCTATACTAAGATAACACCAGAAATATGCAAACCCCAGACAACAGAGCGCAGACAGATTAATGTTTACACTGAATGTAGCCTTTTTTTCATGATCTGATATATCTGACCATAGATCAGAATACTTTCACCTTTCTTCACCTTGTGTATTAATGAGGTGAACACCTGAACAAATCATAGCACTTTGATAAATGATAACATAACAAATCACTATCTATCTGTTCACTTCAGCATCAATTTGAGCAACAAGTTTTATATTTGTTTCCCTGACTGGTCAGAAAATAAACATTCCCTATCTATCAGGAAAACTGCCAGAGCAATGTTTGGTCTGATAAATACAAAAGCAGAAATGAACCTTAAGCTGGGAAGCGCCATTAAATTACACATAAATTTTAACATAAATTCTATTAATTATCTCAATTAATCTGAAAAATACAGAATACAGTCAAACCTGTTTTAGTGGCCACCTTTGAAGTAAGACCATTCTTTTAGAAACCTTCATTAATAAGAGCAAAATACCTCCAAATAAAGGAGACCTGTTAGTAAAGGTCACATTTTGTCTTTCCAAAGGGTGGCCCATGTTCACAGGTTGGACTGTACTGATTACAAGTAAAACATATTCAACTTTAATGTAATTCATAGATTGCCATGCAATAATGCTAAGCTTTTTTCTCAGCATTCTACCACAACAGGTGTTTGTACTGACCAGATAGCTTGTTGGTCTTCAAGATCTTTCGATATCTGTCAATTCATGACTTCAATCTGACCCGTATAATTGCTGTTTATTTATTTATTTACAATCAGTTCTATATGATTAGGAAATGGTTTAACTGTCAGCTCCATTAGCACATACCTTTGGACCTCTAGTAATAAACCTTAGGTAAAAATATCTTGTTGTTATCAATTTATTTCAGTTTGACCTTACCTAGGGTTGGATTGCTAATCAACTTAGACCTTACAAACTATAATAAAATTGTGGTGATTTTCAGTAAGATAAGACTACAGCAGACCACTCTTGTAGTGAACTCCTGAGGACAAATAATATATTTCACTTTAAACAATGAAATTAATGCAAGTTCGAAGAAAAATAAATACTCCACAAATAAATTCACCGTATCTATATGTTTTAATGTTTCCAATCACATTCCAAATTTTGGTAAATAGACATAAAATTGTTACTTTAACTATGATTTACTGTGATTTCATGAGTATTGAAATAAGAAATAAAATTCACTATCTACTGATTTCGATATTAATTTGAAATATAAGCAAGCAGGAGGCTATAGCCAAAAGGACAAGCCAATAGCTATCCCAATGAAATTTCAACCACATGATACAGGTTGCAGGAACCGAACCATGAGAGGGCAATGATTACTCTGGCTGTAATTTTTTTTAAAGGGGCTAAAATTAACATTTTCTAACCCAACCCCATTGTCAGACAAAATCTAAAATTACCCCCCTCAATATAAGGTTGCTTCCTATATGTCTTTGATACCAAATCTCTATTTTCACTGGTGCCTGACCAATTTTACTCCACACTGAAAATGTATATACACAAGGTACATGTACAAACTGCAACGTTTGTTTTTTGCAAATGGGAAATACACGCTTAAAATGGGCATTTATACCTTCTCCTTATCTATGTATAATGTGAAGTAAAATGTACCTGTGCGGACATTAACTATATTTTACAGGTTGACCAATCTGTATCATAAATACTAAGCATTATAGAGAGTTACCGGTATCCACAAAACCTTAGTCTTCAGCATTGAAGACAGTCAGAACTCACTTTACAGCCCCAAGTAATTCTATCTTTGATAAATATGATAGCTTGCATATACTGTGTGTACCAGATTATTCTAGTACAGTACCTATGTTCTATGTTAAGTATCCCTTTTAAGGGTGTTCAAAAACTCCCCATCGTATCATTCTGACCAGTATTAGTGCTGGTCTTGGTAATAAATGTGCAGGATCGTATCATGCATAGTGGCTATGGATAAAAGATAAGAATCTAACTTCAAAATGCATAAAATTACAGCATTGCCTTAAAGAAATACATCAAATGGCTTGATTCTGAACATACACAATTCTTATACAGAACAACCTCTTCAGAGCAGCCCTCTCTTGAGCAACAACCTCCTTTCAACAACAACATGATTTTTTCCCACTGTACATTTTAACTATTTATGTAACCTCTCTAGAGCAACAACCTTTCAACAATGGCATAATTTTGCTACTCCCAAAGCGTGTTGCTTTAGAGACACTGTATTTCTTATTATGACTGTTTCCATGTTAATTGTAAGATGCTAGGTGTGAAATACTACATTTAATGATTTTGCTAAACAGCCGTTTAATATTTGTTTACAGACACACAATATGAAGCATGAAAAACACAATAAACGACAATTAATTTCATGGAATAAATATGAAAATAACATATAAACCATATAAAACAACATACTGGTTTCACCAAAAATTGTTATATGAAAGATTCATGAAAGAAGCAATTGAGTTCCCGCACTATTAGCTTTAAGTACTCTTCAACAGGAAGTGAACAATAAAATATTATGTAGTAATCCTTGGGAGAATGGTGTCAAGTAGATAGAATATAAAACTGCAAGTAAACTTGATTATAAAATATTCCTATCACCTGTAACCATGTGTCATATTTTCATGTTTTTTTTCCAAAGTGTAATAGCCTTCCCTTAATTCTATAACATGTAAAAATAAAAGTGTTTTTTTTTTCTTGGAATTTAGTAACATTAGTTAATTAACATGATTGTTTAGCCACAGGTGTGGTTACAATACAATGTTGCCTTTTGTTATGGTTATTAAGTACATATAACAGACTGACTTGTGTGATCCATCCACTTCTAAATATTAGACACAATATGACCATCCATATCATACACACCATAAGCATATAACAAATATGAACATAGGGTACATTATTTCACAAATGAACATATTTTACATTAGATATGATATATATGAACAAATTATATATCATATGTATACATGCACCTTTAAAAGGCAATCATGCAAGCAATCACTATCACATTATTGCCAAACACTATTTGTACAATCAAGATAGCTTGCTTTCTTCATAATACAATAGAAGTCCTTCTACCTGACCATGCAATACCTGAGTTCAGGGGCCTCTTAAAGGCTGAATGGTTATGGTCTATCACTAGAAAATCTCACTTCTGTGAGTTCCAATCCAACCCAAAACCAGACAAAGTTCACATGTAAGGAGGCTGTCCAGCTACCCGTGAGCTTACAGGAGGTTTATGGTTCTATCCTAAATTACGTAAACCTTCATGTGGTCTTCCTCTGCCATTAGGACTGGACAAGGGGCCAAATGACCCTGGCTATTGGTATGATAATAATCCCCGTGAAGACAATGCTGATTCTCAATACTTATACAATGACAATATAGGGACACTTAGTAAACAGATAGAGTAAACCCAAGTTGCTTGTAGTGAAACTTAAACAAAAGATGTGATGCCAACACAAGGGTGAGTTGATATAATCCTGCCAATACTTGTTTTAATAGTCACTTGTCAGCGTTCTATTTATTAAACAGCAGCTTGTAGGAGAACAAAACATTACAGACACAATGTAAGATTTGAAGCCGAAACACTTAAAACAAAACCCAACAGAAAAGGTCCAATTTTATGACAATGAAGCAAAACTTAGTATGACTGACAAATTAAGGGCCAGGTTTTTTTCTGTTTCAAACGACCAAAAAATGAAAAATAATAAAAAGAGACAAGATAATTATACAATATTCCACCAGTTTCTATGACAGCGAAGCCATAATTTAACATGCATAAATCATTTCAACTAATATACATTAAAACTTAGCAGTTTTCATTATTTCTTAAAAGTAAAGCATACTAAATCATAATTTCAGAACATTAAATAAATCATAGAAATACTTACGTAAAGTGAATTCTTCATTATAATGCTTAAGGTTTTTTGCTAATAATATGCCATGCGGAAGATATAAGACAATATAATAATAATGCTAGAATTCTCAGTCCATTCTTTTAAACCTTAGAAATGTGCAAAACATACATAACATAGTCGATTCTGGAAGCCAAAAAAGCACAAAGTTGCCTTATTTACATGCACATAAACTATTTTTGCTCTAAGGCTTTGATTTACAAAATTGTGCATCATGACAATTATTGTAAGTACAATTACACTTGTTAAAGCAATTAAACAGCTGAATCATGTAATTTATAATTAATAAAACACATTTCATATCAAAAACAAATTTTATTAACGATGCAACATTTTTGCGGAGGGGTGTCAACTTGTTTCATTTGGAAAAAACAAAACAATTATTTGAACATGAAAACTTTAAGAAATAATTCATAACTAGAACATTTACACCATTGATCACAGAATTCAACCCTATACTTGCATACAATAATTTAGTAAACTTATATAATAAAAGACTATTAATCTAGATTCAATATCTACAATTTTAAGCCAAATTGAAACAAGTTGGGATCCTGGTTATTGTAACATTCAAACAATGGAATTAACAACAAAAGAAAAGCAACGGACTGTTTATAGAACATCAAAGCAAGGTACATGCCTACATATTCTATTTCAAATCCAGTTTGAAAATGAGAAAAAAATCATAGACTACAAATAAATAAAACATGTATTTGTAATATGTAGACAAAAAAAACTTTTAAAGTGACAAAATGGTAATTATAAGCAACTGTTAACTGGTAGAATTTTGGCACCATGTATCTGTTTAGTAAATTATTTACATTTTCTATTTAATTTCATCTTGTTATTTGATCTTTATCGGCTGCAATTGATGACATGCTCACTGAAACCTCAACATAAAAACTATCAACAGAAACATCGCTCTTGATCTATGCTGGAAATTCTATAGCCATGCTTCTCTGTCTAGCTGTTAGGAAGCAGGAAATCCAACAGAGTGGGCGGAGCCAACAAAGCTTCTAGCTATGTCCACCAATAATTTCACTGCAGTACACTCGTAGATTGGTAAACAACAAAAAATGAGTATTATTTTACTTTTCAGAAAAATTCTAACACTTATAATTACAACAACAATATGAGATCCTGTTTCAAAAAAATAACTTGCGGAGAGGAGAAGAAATTGTTACAGCATGCCATTGAACAAAATTCCAGCAGAGCTGTATACAATGCATGGTATACATGTAAAATTCTACCATAATGACCTATTATCATTCAAACAATGCTGCAAATTTGCTTCCTTATTATTTAATTTCCCCCCACCCCCCGACATTTAAAAATCAAAATTAATCTCTCAGCCCCATATGCCAGTAAAAGGGTTCACGATTTGAAGCACTCGAGTAAACAGCAAAAGTTAATGATAAAACACAATATTTCATATTTTTGATATTAATTGTGCAATGAAATAACTATAAAATCCGCTTTTTTTAAATGAGGTTTCAAATAAAAGGTTTGCACTGGAAGACGCAACTTATAACCATAGAAACACTTACAAAAGCAGATTTATTATCATTTATCTTGAACTCTATCGGACCTTTTACAAGTTGAAATGCATTAGAAAAAGCTAAACTGTAAGTAAATATAAATTCGGAAAGTGTTGAAGTGTCTTACGACTACAGGTTTTTTGGAGTTGTAGAGCCAGGGTTTTTTTTCTATAAGACTTGATGATTTAATGAATTCAATATGTGCTAGAGAGCGTGATGTTTCAGGTGCCATACTTCTAGACAGCCTACGCAAAAACCATGCGCAAATATGTAATGTAACTATATAATCCTGTTTCCATAAATCTAATATACTCAACCTTTTTTTGTACTTTAACCATTAAATCCACGGAGGGCTCGTTAAAAGTCTTTCGATGGTAAAAAGATTGTTATTCGGAAACAAGCATGTAATTATCACCTATAACTTACAGATTGTATGGTAATACCAGCCAGAGTTAGGCCAAGATAAGAATACAAGGGTCCAATACAAAATATGAATGATAACCATAGTTCATTAAGTGATTTAATAAGGCTAGATTATTAAATTGTTGAAAACCTGCACATGAACTTAGTTCATATGTTCATGTAATGGTTTATGTCGGTGTATCACAGTAATTATGTGCAGACAAAAGACAAAAAGTGAACAAACCAGTCAGTGCTTAACAATTCCTTTCAGTTCATTTGTATTCGTTGGGCTCAATTGGTTTTTATTGAAGCTAGTTCATTGCGGACATTATTATATTCATGGATAATGATTGTTTGAAAAAAATGGACTTATTGTTTTCCGCCATTTTCTTTAATACTATAAGCTTATTAGAGAAGGAAGTGCATACATGTATACAAGTAAACAGTGCTCACAAAGATGTCAATAGTTATACAAGATGCAAGAGATTGAGATACAATAATAATTATATCATACTAAAATATATGTGTCAAATTCTACACCTTAGATTTCCAAATTGACAAAGAGTTACAAAGATGGAGATCGACTTTTAAGGAAACTATTGTGTTCACACCTTCGTAAGATATATCACATCCGTAATTTTAAAATATACTGATCAATATCGATATCCCACCTCGACACATGATACCCATTTTAAAATGTTTCTTTGTACTGTAGAAACAAATAAGAGGTCAGCAGCATGGATATATGATGACAAATATAGGACTAATGTAGCAAGGTCGAAATTCTTTCAAGTAGTCATTTACATTAACAATAATAGATCGCAAACTCTGGATCAAATTTAACAGAGAAGTTAATTTCTCTGCTCTGGAACATATTGAAAGTTATTTGTAAGTATAGAACCATTTCAGACGATAGACTGTTATTTTGGCATTACAGTCAACCTGTGAACAAAAGCCATCCTTTCTAACAAAAACATAATGTGGCCTTTATTATCAGGAGGTCTTTATGAGAGGGTCATTTTGTTTCAAATAATTGATGATGTTTTTAAAAAGAAATGACCTTAACTCACAGGGTGGCATTTATTCAGAGATGCACGGGCATGATCGATAACACAGGTTTAACCCATGAAATCCACAAAACAAAATTCCCGAAAAAATTAGTAAAATCACAGTATTTGTATAAAAATAAATATCAAAATATTGATTATTGACCCTCGACCTTTGTCATATTGACCTATGCGTCCAAAACCTAGGTATGAATCTTGCGATTTACAGTCTACCTATAAAGTATGTGAAGAACATCCATGCGCTACAAAAGAATCCTTTACTAGATGAAGTCCTGGTGGATGAAATGACAAACATGAGGACACTGAATTGGCCCTTTATTCACTCCCTTGAGGAATGTGTGCAACTTCTTTCATATCATTGCAACTTCTTTCATTTTGATGTTGAACTAGGAGACCCTAACACTGACCTAGAAATCACCAAGACAGACATTCTAAGCACCTTTCACCAAAACTTGATAAAAATGCTGTCTCTTAAAGTGTTATCAATGTTTTCCTATGACATGACCTGGTGACCTAGTTTTTGACCCCGGATGACCCATGTTCAAACTTGTCAAAGACATCATTAAGACAAACATTCTGAACATTTTGATTAAGATCCAATTAAAACTGTGACCTAGAGTGTTTAATTCAACAACCCTAAAATACAGAAACTGGATGAGGAACATTGACTGACTTATCCTAAGAGCTTACTATAATGAGCAGTATGTGCTGAGGTGAGCTAAAAAGGGTTCAGAACTATCCTTCAAAAACTCACAAAAACAGACCAGGAAAAGAAATTGTACACGTGTAGCAAAATCTTTATCAATTCTTATGGTGAACCGTGTGAAATTGCATTGAAATCTTTAAAAGAATGTGAAATCTTTTCTTGCCATACATTGTTTTCTGCCAACTGACCATCTAACTGTCTAACAATGCAACAATAAAATGACTTGTATATTCTACACGCTAGATTACTGTGACTTCAACAAAAGATATGTATGCACATATTTATAATAACAATGTACAAAGCAGACGAATATATCCATAATAATATATCCTAGATAATCAAATAGATTAAAACTATAGAGCTGATCTATATCTCAGATGGTATCACGATCACGCTTAGAAAAAATAACAAAAGTGGGAGGGGTAAATTGACAAATTCAATAATAGCTTCATAGCTGACAACGATTTCACGGCATAACTTATCATGCACAGACGTATGCTTCCAGTAGTTTTTTACCATATTTATGACAGTAATATCATCGAATCACCGAAATACCAACAAGACATATTCAGTTTGTTTTTGCCTGCCGTAGCTCTATATAATGTGGATATCAATCCAAAAATCTCGTCAAAAGTCAAAATAAATGCTTTCTACCTCGATGATGGTGAAACAGAATACCTGTACAGAAAATATAATGAGATTAACAAATTGCTTTGTTTAGGATAATGGGCAAGAGGAACTCATCTCTTCTCAAGCTACTGTCTGACAGCCTTCAACTTGTGTTAAATACATGGATATTAATTATCCCACATCACAAAATACAAGATATAGTTTACCCCCCTCCCCCCCCCCACTCTCCTCCCTACATTCTGAATGGATAACTAAAATTCAAATTATAACTGATTTTAACCAATGAAATCAGTAATTGTTCTTTACATGATCCGATGTACAAAATCATCATCATATTATTAATGTTTGACATGCGATTGCCATAAACTTATCATATATCATTGCGATGATAGAATGTACATAAAATATTCTAAATGTAAGTTTGTATAATGTAAGTTTCAGTGGCTTCAACACCGTTTTTCAATGATATTTCAGTTATATATAGCGGCTGGTTCTCCTAACAGGCTAACTATTTTTCCTGAACTGTATTCAAACTATTAGTAACCACCTACCTTTCCACATGGAGTTGGCAACTTGTTTACATATTACATGTATGGAGTAAAGAAATTCAAACATTTTTTTTTAAATTTACATAGAAGTGTATGCCCTGCTGTGACGGGGATTCTAACCCAGATTGCTAGGATATAAGTCCAGCGCACTAACCACTGGACCATCATGCCACGGCCTCTTTATGTATAACACAACGACATACATGAGTATAAAAACATGAGTGTATCGTTAACAAAAAAATGCCTATCTAATCACTGCTTTAAATGGATAGGATAATAAGCTCTTAAAACAACTGAGTACCAGTCGGTTGGCCTACTGTATATCTAGAGCTGAGCAGGATCACAAAATTTAGGACCGAGACCATTAAATCTTCAGTCCTGTAACTATCGCCCAGAAACACTTGCCTACCTTGTGTACATAATAGACAACAAACTATTACTGGACAAGAGTACAGAACCATGTAAGGTATTACTGGCCCACATAAACTTGACATAAACTTCCACTAAAAGTCTGTTTTAGAACTCTTCAAAATCTTTTTCTGAGGACTAAGACCAGACGGGTCTTTGGCATCGACTGCTAACCTGGTTCTAGAACCTGATGTCTTCATAACAACTTACCCATGGTTGATAGACTGAGCTACAAACACATAGAGCCAACACAATACAAACATAAAATTCACTGAACCAGTCTATATCGCTCTTCAGTTTTAAAATTTTATTCCCCGATCATTAATTTAAAATTCAACTAAGCAGAATGAAATCATAATACTCAGAAGTGCACAATATGAGCAACATGCAAGAGTCATAAACATACATCTTAAATCAAGATCTTTTACCACAATTTAATACGCAGACTAATATTGCTTGAATCATTAAACCACATAGAACCAAACGTTAAAAGTACACCACTATCAATACCACAAATTAATTCCTGCCAGATTACATTAACAATTATATGCAATAGCTCTTTAATTACAGCCAAGAATTTTCATGGGAGAAAGAAACAAAGGAATCCGCAATGTAATATTTATTGCTTGGGTATATTTCATATATAGATAAGGAGGATTTCAAACTGGATATGAAAAATTAATAGCATGATTAAATATCTTTTCTGATTTACTTTGCATCATTTCTTACAAGACAATGAAGATGCAGTTTAATGAAAGTGAAATTCATCATGAAATCCAAGAGTTAATGAATAATAGAATAGATTTCCATAAATAAAATGGCTTTGTTCGAATCTATCATTGTTATAAAAAAAGTTGCTCTCAGTATAGTGAATTGGAGAATGAATAATCTGCATATGACAGTATTAAGTCAAGGGCTATAACTCATCCGCATATCTATACAACCAATAAATTAGGTTATTATATATTAATTACAAGCAGATCATTTCTTTGATTTTATAAGGGAGTCAGTTAACTTAATCATATGTGGAAAAAATCATAACTAGTCCTCTGACACAAGGATTTTTTACCACATTTGTCAAGAAAGGTACAGGTATCGATTAAATAGGGAACGACTATATAGTTTAGTGATAAAATAAATGTTTGAACAATCCGAAATGACATTAATTTACATAATGCATGCTGAGAAAAGAATATAGATGCATAATATTTGAATATGTCAGTCAAAAATTCTTCTTTAGTTAGGGATTTTTTTTCTTTCTAAAAATGGTCTGATAATTTGGAATGGGTATGGGGCCATTCACTCATACCTATTCTATTAGGTTAAAACTACCCAATTTACTATGTGAGTAAGCGTTATTTTAGGGGCATCAAGGATAACATAAAATACATCTGACAGCACAGTTTCACAATCTATGATTAGATTGTCCCACTGACTATATTTCCGTGACCATGACGATGTGTCAGAAGTCACAAAACAGCCACTTTGTCCTGAATGCCTTACCAGTACCTGTTTCAAATCTGAGATTGTAAAAACGATGCCTATTATAGGAATTCAAACCTTAACCATTAAAGTCAATTGACTGCTGTGTTAAAAGACAAACGACCAGATGACCACTGAATATACTGACTACACATGATCAGATGACCATTTTTTCAGGTATTAAGCACTACAGCACTACACCACATCAATAAGAATCATGGTCATGGTTCAGTGACTTCAACTACCATAAGACTGTTGTGCAATTTCATTAAACTGTCAAAGCTGCATAATTTCACAGTCAATGCTTGCATTTTTTTAGTATCTGTGTGATTCGATTTATATTTCTAAGTTATATGTAAATGCAACATGTGGAACGCGACATTCCCATACGGTAAAATAAACTGAAACTGTCGACTGTGGCACGAAGCTAGAAATAATCATATCCAGCGACCTCGTAATTATTCAGCTTTGACAGTTTAATAAAATGGCACATTACAAGTCTAGATGTAAGTTTACCTTGTGATGATCAAATGTAACAAGTTCTTTCTCTGTAGGGATATCCCAGATCTTTACTGTATTGTCATCAGAGCCAGACATCACTTGTGTATTGTTGGACAGAAATTTGGACACATGAACAGCACTGAAAGAGATGCATACTAAATACATAAATATATACAGTGCAACCTCTGAGTCTCCATAGCAACGACCACTGTGAGCATCAAAATTATGTTGTTGTTGAGAGGTTGTTTCTCTAGAGAGGTTTAGACAGTAGTTAAATTGTGCAGTGGGAAAAAAATCATGCTGTTGTTGGACTGAAGGATGTTGCTAAGAATGTTTTCCCCAAAAGAGGCTTCAACCCACTATTCTATCCCCTTATTAAGGGCTAGGGTGGCGTCCCTAAAACATAAAACATGTACCGGGTACATCATTTTTTTTATAGGTCAGAAAAGAATTCCTAGAGATACCAAAAATACACCAAACATCCCATCTTCTTCAACAAAAACCTGACCAAAAAATCCTGTAACAAAAAATCCATTCAGCACACTTGAACATGCAAAAAATGGGAGGACAAAATACACAATATACAGATTTCTGATGGAACCAGTCAGCAACAAAGCCACAGAGGGGGGGGGGGAGGCTTAACATTGTTTCAAGGCCAAACTTCACAATGACCTTCATGGAAGTTACATTTCTTAAGCTGTGAGTTAGGCAGATGTCATTTTTGTCTACACAGGTAGTAAATTTCATGCAAATGATACATTATTGTTTAGTTTTCTTCATTAAGGCAAAGATCTTGCTAATCTGGGCAACCATCTGTAATAAGGCATTCTTTTGTGATTGAAAAGTCCCTCAGTTTGGATCCGAAATAATGGTACCAGTGACCTTGATCTTACAGTCACAACCTTGACTTCACAATCACATCTCTTGACAAATCCTTAACAAATTTGTAGCAAGAGTACGGAGGTCTGACATTTTTTATGTCAACCATTGTCCTTTAGTCAATATATGGCAGGGTTTTCATTAATATTCAGTACAACAGATTTTCTTACGAAATTAACAGATTTGGCCAAGAGTCAAGGGGGCCGCCTAGTTTATAAGTATTTTTGAACTTTGGGGATTGTTACCTGATTTTTTGGCAATTTTAACCGATGGTTTTTCAAAAGCAATCGGTTCATAACAAAAACCCTGTATATGGACGAGGGAAATCCTCAGACCAGGACATCACTTTGTGATAGAAAGAATACCTTGTATGTCCCTTGAAGACCCTCAGTGTGATACGTCCAGCCAAATCAAATAATCGAACCACGCCCTCATCACCACCGGCAACCATGAGTTTACCATCATTACGGAAGCTGCCACAATATGCTAACTCTTTGAACCGACTAAACGTTTTGTGAATCTGTAATGATGTGGAACTGTAAACTTGTACCTGTAAAAAAAAGAAAAATAATATTTCAATTATTGAAAAAATCAAGCAGTCTCTGTGTGTTAGTAGTAAAGTCTCTGACTAGAAATCACCAGCCACCTCAGGTTGACGTGAGTTTGATTATTGTCAGATTTCACATGTTAGGAAGAGAGACCATAGAAGGTCAATGGTTTTATCCATTTGTACACCACAGGCCTACCTCCACATTTCAAAGGCAGTCACCAAATCACCCTAGCTGATACTTTAAACCCACCACACAAAATGTTTGATAATAAGCAACAAAATCAGCTGAGTGCAGACTGATAGAAATGCAATTGTCTTTCATTTATCCGTTGGCTAAAATCTTATAAATTTGTGAAGTTTCAAGTTTTCTTCAAATAATAAAGCAAAACTTTATTCATCAATAAATTTTCGCAACATTTTCTGAACAAATCTTTCAAACAGGCAATAAATATAAGCTTTCATAACCTAGATATTTAATTGCTAATTCTCAAATCATCACTTGTATAAACTGTTCTCGTGCAATGATTAAAAACCATTATCTCTTGCACGAGAGAAAAACTATTAAAAAAACTCCGAAGAAATAACATCAGTTAGTTCCACACACACACAGCTGCAGTCTCAAACAGACACTGTCAATTAATCACTTCAATATTGAAACATAAGGGATAAAATTAATTATTATAACACATTTCATATCCCCTAATTAAATTTATTGAGATAGAAAAGGAATTCAATGAAACCTCAGAGGACTGAAAGCTCTTCAGTTTTGGAGTACCAAAAATAATTCGAGCAGGCCATCTAACATTGTGTGTTAGGATGAATCAGTCTCACGCCTATTTTGCAATTTTCTTCAGATAAAAGAAAGCAGAATAATTATAATACCAGTCATTAAGTATTAAAGAATATATAAAATTCTTGAGATTTTATAGAACGTCTGGCAGAGTTGTTAATATTCCACCTTTAAACAGACATTACTTAATGAATGAATAAAAATTGGGAGTTCAGGCACTTGAAGTCTTCAACAGAAATATCAGAGCACGTTTATCATTGAAAAGGCAGAATGTATAAAATACATCCAGCAACAAAAATATGTTGTTTAACGGCCCATTTTTCAGCTGTGGTCATTTCAGGACTGCCCCAGAGAGGGGAGAGAAGATACAGGAGAACCCGGTATTTTTATCCCTGTAAAAATGAGACAACAAAATTAAACCTATAAAGTCGCCCAGGAATAATCAGTCCTGATCCGCATAACAGTCACCACTCAGCCATTTTCTCAAGAAACAAATTACTGTAAAACAAGTTCCGAATTCGTATATCATATTAAGATCTACTCAAAGTATTTAATGCAATTATTTGAGAAACAAGGACATTCAGACAATACAGAGGATTTCCTGCCTAAGATCCATGAAGCAGCAATGGCAGATATTTTCACCTAATAGATTGATTACTCTAGTAATAAAGTCTGCGTTTTTGCAGTAGTATTTGGTTCAAATGACTCGAATTAAATTAACACAGTCTTAAGGCTAATGGTGTATTCATTACTTTAGAGATTCATTAGATCTATTGCCAAATTAGGGAAATCATTTGTTTTAATAATTTCGCCACTGCTGACAGCTCTTGCTTACAGTGTGATTGGTTTACCATTCTGTATGAATAATGAAAGAGTAATTAGGCTCTTATGTTTAAACTGTATGATCCAGAATGGTTGTCTAATTCATTTTATATAGCTACCACAATCACTCCTCATCTGCTTGATTAAGTTTGCCCTATTTTCACAACATTTTATTGATTTATGGTTACCATAGGAACATGAAGACCTCATTTCTTTTATTTTTACATACAATACATAGAAAATATTCAGACAGAGCCACAGCACAAGTGAAAAGTTTGTATTTTAAACCAAAGGCAAGAAAACGCCAACAGTAAACAGTAAATATGATTATGATTTTCCGCACTTAAAAGAGTGTCAATATTCATAGACGTCAGTTATCCACCCCCCTATGCTGCAGATCATGTTGGGGGAACAGCTATTTTACTTCTTTAGGTTGGACCACAACAACAACATTTATTGAACTACAAGACAAAGACAGTGTGAGGTCAGGAAACATATGGAAACATCAGAACATTACATGCAACCTCTTCAGAGACTTACAGTACAGCCAGCAAGCAAGCTACATGTAGTTATGTTCAGGATCAAGGCTTACATGTGTATGATCCTTTGAGAGCAATCTCTGCAAGCTATTTATGTTCAGGATCAAGGCTTACACATGAATGATCCTTTGAGAGCAATCTCACTGCAAGATAGTTATGTTCATGATCAAGGCTTACACATGTATGATCCTTTGAGAGCAATCTCTGCAAGCTAGTTATGTTCAGGATCAAGGTTTACACGTGTATGATCCTTAGAGAGCAATCTCTGCAAGCTAGTCATGATCAGGATCAAGGGTTATACATGTATGATCCTTTGAGAGCAATCTCACTGCAAGCTAGTTATGTTCAGGATCAAGGCTTACACATGTATGATCCTTTGAGAGCAATCTCTGCAAGCTAGTTATGTTCAGGATCAAGGCTTACACATGTATGATCCTTTGAGAGCAATCTCTGCAAGCTAGTTATGTTCAGGATCAAGGCTTACACATGTATGATCCTTTGAAAGCAATCTCTGCAAGCTAGTTATGTTCAGGATCAAGGTTTACACATGTATGATCCTTTGAGAGCAATCTCTGCAAGCTAGTCATGATCAGGATCAAGGGTTACACATGTATGATCCTTTGAGAGCAATCTCACTGCAAGCTAGTTATGTTCAGGATCAAGGCTTACACATGTATGATCATTTGAGAGCAAACTCTGCAAGCTAGTTATGTTCAGGATCAAGGCTTACACATGTATGATCCTTTGAGAGCAATCTCTGCAAGCTAGTTATGTTCAGGATCAAGGCTTACACATGTATGATCCTTTGAGAGCAATCTCTGCAAGCTAGTTATGTTCAGGATCAAGGCTTATACAAGTATGATTCTTTGAGAGCAATCTCTGCAAGCTAGTTATGTTCAGGATCAAGGCTTACACATGTATGATCCTTTGAGAGCAATCTCTGCAAGCTAGTTATGTTCAGGATCAAGGCTTACACATGTATGATCCTTTGAGAGCAATCTCTGCAAGCTAGTTATGTTCAGGATCAAGGCTTACACATGTATGATCCTTTGAAAGCAATCTCTGCAAGCTAGTTATGTTCAGGATCAAGGTTTACACGTGTATGATCCTTTGAGAGCAATCTCTGCAAGCTAGTCATGATCAGGATCAAGGGTTATACATGTATGATCCTTTGAGAGCAATCTCACTGCAAGCTAGTTATGTTCAGGATCAAGGCTTACACATGTATGATCCTTTGAGAGCAATCTCTGCAAGCTAGTTATGTTCAGGATCAAGGCTTACACATGTATGATCCTTTGAGAGCAATCTCTGCAAGCTAGTTATGTTCAGGATCAAGGCTTATACAAGTATGATTCTTTGAGAGCAATCTCTTGGCACAAATTGTTAATTTCTATTCATGAGATTATATTACTTCTACAACTGAATACTGTATATTATCTAAGTGTTTCATTTCAAGCATAAAGGTCAGAATTAAGTTTTAGAACAATGAACCAATTGGTTCAAAGGGTTTATACAATCAAACACATACTACCCCGTCCCCTCAATTGCACAGTGGAACATAAATACTGAGTACAAAATGAATATTCATGACAGTCATCGGTGCTTTTTTAAATCGACTACCAAGAAAAGAAATCGGGATCCTTAGAAAGGGAAACATTTGATTACTAATGGATTATTTATTACAACATTGATTGTTACAGACAAGAAAGTTATTCATCAGGTCATATTCAACGTCTTTATAACCGTACAAAAGCACCGCAAGCAGTGCCAACCCTAGTCTGTTCACTGCCTCAGTGAGATCTATCCACCTATGAAGTTTCACGATGCTACCTCTTAGGGATTACATTAAACGTTTTGCACGATGCAGACGTGATGATGATGATCACAATGCTTGACATTTTCTTTGAAAACAGCCGAGCTAAAAATTAATTCAACCAAAGGGTTTTTTTAATGGTTACAAGGGATAAATATACACATATTATGTTTAAGAGTTAGACAGGGGAAGGTGGTTGAAATGCAGCCCAAAATCAGCTCCAAATTTTCACAGATCATGTACAAAATAAGCAAAGCTTGGAAGCTCCAGTCCACAGAAGCCAAACTATGAAAACCAGACAAGACTTAGTGGACACTCAGTCATGATATGAACACAAAGCAATTTATTGCAAATACCGGTAAACCTAGATGAAAATTCACAAGTGATTTTCAGTCTCTCCTACAGTCACTGACTTTATGTTGTCTAAAATTCAAACAAATTCTTGAAATGCACCAAATAGCATGTCTTAAATGAGAACAAAATAACAATGATGTCAGGTTAAATAATAGAATTCCCTATCAAATTAGGTCCTCAGTTTCATTAATAATTAAAACAATTATCTAAATAAGGCACATTTCTTCTGGTATTGTTAAACTTTTAGGTTGGTAGTGAAGTTCCTTTTACAATGTCAATAAATATTTAAAGAAATTACAGATTTTTTTATATTAGGCCAAAGAAACTCATGTTTAGAATATATCAGTGTATGATTTCAAACAAATATCCTTATTTAAACATCATAGGCCAAAGAATGTACATCTTTAGAATATGTACAGATCTTGAAATCAACACTGGCAAGCTCGCCAAATGCGAGTGAAATACAGATCTAGTGAGTTTCATTTTAAAACTAAGCTTTGGGGGGAAATGTCCACTTTGAAATAAGCTTGGGGGGGGGCACTTGAATACAAACTAGTATACCCAAGACATACAATAAAGATGACAACAAAGTTCCATGTTGCAGTTCAAGTCTATGTAAGTTAATTCAGTTTCCATGAGTACTTTCAGTACTTTGATAACACTCAAACTTCTTGATTCTATTGAGTACAATAAAACATTAGCACTACGCAACGCAAAGATGCATCGACTACAAACTTCTAGAACGAAGCAATAAAAACGGTGATCAAATATCATAATGTTTAATTTGTACACACACATCTGATAATTGGTAATAATTAGATGTATAGATTATGAGCTTTTTCTTTTTTGTAATAAAATATTATAAAACTTTAATAACTTAAAAATTAAAATGATATTACCGAACATTTTATCAAACAGTGAATATTTGAATTAACAGTGTTCTTCTTTAACAAAAGCTGTGTGTTAATTGTAATGTGAGAAATTCAAAAGCTAATTTTATGGTTAAACCAGTTCAGACAAAAATCTGACAGGACGCCATTCCTCTGGAAATGATTTTAATGAGTTCTGGTAAAATTCAGAGAATTACTGACCCTCATGTTCGAACTCACAACCTCTTCATCAGTAGACCAATGCCCCAACCACTGAGCTAACCTGACAGGCTACCCGCCACCTATCCCCTAAAGGTGAAACAAGAAACGCGGCAGTGCAACGAAACCAGGTTTTCCAAGGCTTTAATACCACAGTACTCAAGAATTCTTCTCTAAGGCTTCATCAGTGGTTCAGTTTCCAATTGCTACTAATAATTTAACATAGACCTTTAACCTACTGACATAGAATGCAATCCCAAGCTTGGTTTTTCACCGGAAACTGATTTCTATTTTTAGAAACAGTGACCATGACCAAACTGACCCTAAATACAATTCCAAGCTAAGCTTTCATGCAAGGTTGTTAAATACCCAGTTGAGTCAAGATTAGTCATTCCAAACTTAAGTAATTGACCGAAAATTGATTTCTATATTTAGTAACAGTGACCTTGACCCTACTGGCCCTTAATTCAATACAAAAGCATGGACTGGATATAAGCTATCAACACACAAAATTTCATCACAATATCTCAATCCTTACTTAAGTTATTGACCAGAAACTGATTTTCTATTTTTAGTAGCAGTGGCCTTGACCTTACTGGACCTAGATGCAATTCAAAAGCATGGACTGCATGTAAGCTACCTACACACAAAATTTCATTGCAATATCTTTATCCTTCATTAAGTCATTCACTGAAAACTGATTTTCTATTTTTAGTACAGTGACCTTGACCCCACAGACCCCAAATACAATCCCAGGCTAGGTTTTCATTCAAGGATCCTACATACCAAGTTTGGTCAAGATTGGTCAATCAGAACTTAAGTTATTGACCGAACACCGCCTGTTTGACAACCGCCCGCCCGCCATTTTTGGCATTCTAACAACCTGGTTATACCCCCATCACACTAGGACCACGCTTGCACTACATCCACCACGTCCTGGTAGGATGTAGCAAGAACCTGATTAACGTGATGTGGATGCAATAGGAACCGGTTCAAGCGTGGTATGGTCTTCGAGGACGTGAAGGATGTGGTTGGACTTTTGCATGTCAAAAAATAACGTGGCGAGGACGTGGTAAAATTAGAATGCAGTGTTTACGTAGTAAGAACGTAACAGGGACGTGACTAAAACCTAGTTGGAACTTCATTGACGCAGGAGAAGCATGGTGCGGACTTGAAAAGACTGCAAACGATACATACGGAGCTAGTGAATGCAATGAGGATGTTATTTGGACCTAGGGAGAGCGCAGTTCAGTCTGCATGGACGTAGTGAGCATGTAATTGGGACGTAGTATAAACGCAATAGACCTAGTGACAACGGGCAGCTGCACATGTAATGAACTTACTGGGAACGTGATGCACGCAGTGAGAACCTGGCAGAGACGTTGTAAGGACGTAGTGAGAACCTAGGTGCATCATTTTTTTTTTAGTTATACTCCGTCCTGGCCACGTCCATAAAAATTTTCAGGACGTGATGGGAACTTTGCAAGTGTGGTGCAGACGTGCTCTGGTATGATGGGGGCATTAATAAAAACACTGTACTAAGTCTGGTTGTATGATGTTCCATTGTTTTTCAGTTCTCTGTGGAATAGTGCAATGTCTTTCAAATTCACTGATCAACATTAGAGATTTGGATATTACTGCAGGATTCATCTTTGAGCAAGGAGCATTCAATAGGCATAGAGCATATTATAATTTTTTTACAGTAAATCAAATGTTTTAGAACAATATCAAACGACAAACAAAATTTAATATTTCAGAGCAATTACGATACCGGTTGAACTATTTGATCATATAAAAGACGTATCGTATTCAATACAATAGTATAGAATTGTATACGGATAATAAATATATCATTTATAATTCATCACGAAGAAATACTTGAATTTAAACAGCACTTAGGGAAGATTTATTTCAAAATGAAACCCCATGAAAGCCAGACATTATAATTCTAAAAGACATTTCAATCATAATTATTGAATATACCTATTTTCAAATAAACATTATGTCATGTTTAGATGAAAGCACCATTGGTTATACACTGAGAAATAATGAAATACAACAATGCATGAATAAATAAGTCAGGAGATATTTTAGAATTAAACAAATAAATTCATGGTTGAATAGTAACACTGTACTAAGTAACATAAGCTGTAGATGTATTATTGTTTCAACAATATTAATTCCAAGTCTTTGAAATAAAGGCTTAATTGTACAAAGCCAGAAATATCAAGTACTCATATAATATATGACCTGAACAAACAAACAAAAACTGATACAAGTTTCATTAGTTAATCAAAAATTAACTTACAAGTTATTTCGTTACATTTACCATTACAAATACAATTATCTGAACTGATGATACATGTAGCACCATCGATATTTCCATACCTTATCGACTTGAACAAAAAACACACACATGACTTAGCATTTTAACTGATTAACAGAATGAGTTTTCATTTAACTTTTGTATGTTCAAATATTTTGCATTAATCATTCGGAGCTGTACTATAATTAATGAATTGATACAATTTATTGGATTACAATTGCTCCGTTTTATAAGAAAACATATTCTTTTAAGACAATTACAAAAGGAATTAGTTGTAAATTGCAATTTCTATATTTTTTGTTGAAAATGAGAAATTGGTTTCTCCCTTGATGAGTACTATTAGTGTGACTCTGAATTAAGGGACACATACACAATATTCATACAGGGAAGTCAAAGACTAGGCCCTTTTTGGCCTTGCCCGGCTATAGACAATGCGTACGTTAGAAAATGCTTAATGTGAATTACAGGAATTTCAAATGTACAAATGTATTACCTATTGCCGAAATTTGCCGTAATAAAATTCATCCCTTTTATTTCTTTTTTCTTTTTGTTTACAAGAAATAGAAAGCAAAATATTTGAAGTTTTTAAAAAAAGCTTCGGTTAAAAAACAAAATTTTGAAGTTTTGGTTAACTGAGTTAAAAGCGTCTGCATAAAGTCTGCGCATAAATGCTTGACAGGAAGTAGAATGATGTCACTTTTTGTTTATGCAATGTGCTCGACCAATCTCTACCTAGAGTTATCGTTCCTTTCCAATAGTGCTCGACTTCCCCGTTTGATAGGTTTAACCTATTTTCCTATTACGTAAACTGATACATATCATCAAAATCTACGAGTCGACGTATTCAAGTCATTTTTTCATTTCAGGAGACAACAAATTTTTTCAGGCTATCTTCCAGGAGGACTACCAGCTTAGAATTTTAACTAGTTCAAACTTTTGTATAAAGGAAAACGTTTTTCTTATATAGATCATCATACATAAATTTGTGTGCTCCTTTGCGTAAGACCATTTGCAATAAGCCAAATGTGTCCATCTGCAGTCTTCATGCTAACCCACTAGCCCACAAATTTCTATTCGGGCTAGTGAACTTTCTCGAAATTGTGTATTCAGGCTAGTGGTAAATTGTTCATTTTCAACAGTCCACTAGTAGTTCAGGCTAGTGCTCCAAAACAATTAGTTCGAACACAGCTATCATAGTAAGACGGGCCTTGACAATTTCAACTTGCTCCAAGTAAACCTTTTACATGTACATTATGTAATTTGTTGAGCTGTGTAAGAATATAGAGGGAACTATTGTTAGTTAGTAAAGACAAGCTTTGTTTGATCACATCTGTGTTCATATATATGGTAACCTTTATTAGAATGTTTGTATTATTCCCAAATCCAATTTTCCTTGTAGCAGTTTAGCATCCAACTGATTAACTTAGATAGTTTGAGGGATTCAGCGCAATAGTGTCATAACTCGTATTGAAATAAGAACAAGTTACGACAGTGTTGCGCTGAGCCCTTGAGTTATAGTGAAGTTTTAAAGAGTCTTCAGATGATGCCTGTTCATTGGTTAAAAAAGTACAATAGCTAGAGCCGGGTAACGGAATACTTCCAGGTTTTTTATACTACAAAAGAGACACTGATAGCCAGTGTCTTCCTCTTTGACAATGAGCAATACATTTTTGTATTTTTTACCAAAAAATCTATTTCCCTTATTTTTCCCACATTTGCCTCTTTGGTGAAATTTTCCTCCTTTACCAGTACCCAGAAAAATGTTCTAATGTTCTTTCTTTATGTTAATTTCAGTGAATCACTCTGTACCAAACATTATGTTAAGTTGAATTCATGAACAGATAAAACTTTTTATCACTGTGGTTACTGTATTAAACATGATGGGTGGAATAATCATGTTTTTTAAATAAATATCTTAAGTTACTCAAATCATGCCATCCAAAGCTAAATTCACTTTGGCTTGATACTAAGTAACCAGGCCAAAATAGTTAGCATCTGAGTTAACAAATCATTTTCAAAATATCCAAGTGAAATACATTTTTATAATTATTATACAAATGCAGATGTAATGGATGAGTGCTCACTGCACATCAAAAATTGTAGGTAGAAAATGAGCCGGGGCTGATAATAAATTGTGAAAGGTCAACAAAATTTCATACTAATGCAATAGTAAATTTGATACAAGTTCTGAAGGCAGAAGCTTTCTTTTGCTTGTTTCAAAAATAAAAAAATTACACTATAAGGGGTCAAATGAGAGACCTGCAATGGTACATTAGCATATAATTTGTATGTATACAATCAGCCACAACAGAATGTATTGTTATATCTTATTCATTGAATTATAAAATCTATTGGCTATCACAATACACTGGAAGAAAATATTCCTGCTCAGGCTTCCAAGAAGTTGTCTGCAACTGTCTCACATGCCAGACAACTTTACTGAAACCCAGCCCCGAGTAAAAAAAATGTTCTTTTATCAGATATAAAAAGTAAAGTTTGTCCAACTTGATGCCAATAAATGTGTCCAGCAGTTTCAAGATGGAAACCAGATACCTTGGCCACTGTATTCACACTTAATTAAGTCATATGTGTTTTAAAGACTAAAGTCAGCCGGGTTATCTCAGTGGTTCAAACACCGGATGAGGCTCACGCAGTCAGTGACCAATTTAAGTTTTAACTGAAGACATTATACCCTATGTTTAACTGTCCTCCACCTCTAAATTAAGAGGGTTAGCTTGGTAGTAGCTTATAGATAACTACCCGCCATGATGTAATTGATAATATTGAAAATGGCATTAAATCAGAAGAAATAAATAATTTACAATTACACATGTTAAAACACAGGTATGCAAAATCAATAAATTCTATCAAGTAGTTAGTGTTGAAAATCAGCGTATAGTCATTTTGAAATTCCACATTTTAAACAAATGTAGGTACTTAATTTAAATTTCATTTCAAACTTTCGCATCTTTCGGAGTATCGCATTTCAAACTTTTGCATCAAATGTGTATTGAAAGTAGACGGATATTTGCCAGGACTGACAAAGGATTATAAACTTTTGCAGTTTTCAAACTTTCGCATTTCGAACTTTCACAATGCATCACAGGGCTGCAGATAAAGGGCGTAAATGTGTAAATACACAATAGTTTTTCCAAAATACGCACTAAAATTATTTCTAAAGCGTTCCAATACGCTCTTAAAATCCCAGGTACCCGTTTTACTCAATTAAAATGCGTAACTATCAAATTTTAATGTAGTATCAGTGACTAGTGATTTAATTGAACATATTGAATAAGGCAAAGTATTGCATATAAGCTACATGCACATCTGTCACTGGATATATAGAAGAACACAATACAATAAAGTGCATGTAATAATAAAGTTCCCATAATTGTCATTACCCTTTAACAAGAGGGCCACATTGGCCCTTTATTGCTCACCTGAGAACAAAGGCCAATAATCAATGACCAGGTGATATAGTTTCCATCTCGTAAAACTCATTTTAACGTAGATTTTGAGATCAAAACCAATAATGAAGGTATAATACTGTTAAACAAGCTAAATTGTAGCAAATGTTCTAATCCAAGGGTCCTTAACTCTTGAAGTTGTGGTCCGATTCCACCCATAACTTAACTTGTCCAAAACTATAAGGTCATACACATTCATTGTAAATATGATTAGGATCGGTGAATAAATGAAGACGCTAGAGTGTAAACAAGCTAAAATATAGCAAATATTAATATATATATGCTAAGTCAAGGGCCCATAACTCTTGAAGATGTGGTCAGATTCCGCCCATAATCGTACTTGTTCGAGATCTTTTGGTTATACTCATTTACTGAAAATATTATTAGGATCGGTGTATAAATGAAGGCGCTAGTGTGTAAACAAGCTAAAATATAGCAAATTTTCAAAATCAAGGGCCCATAACTCTTGAAGCTTAAGTCCAATTCCGTCCATAATCTAACTTGGCTAAGATCTTGTGGTTATACACATTTACTGAAAATATTATTAGGATCGGTGAATAAATGTAGGTGCTAGAGTGTAAACAAGCTAAAATATAACAAATTTTCAAAGTCAAGGGCCCATAACTCTTGAAGTTCTGGTCCGATTCCGCCCATACTCGAACTTGTCCAAGATCTCTTGGTTATACACATTTACTGAAAATATGATTAGGATTGGTGAATAAATTAATGCGCTAGAGTGTAAACAAACTCAAATATAGCAAATTTTCTAAGTCAAGGGCCCATAACTCTTGAAGTTCTGGTCTGATATTGCCCATAATCGAACTTGTCCAAGGTCTTTTGGTTATACACATTTATTGAAAATATGATCAGGATTGGTGAATAAATGAAGGCGCTAGAGTGTAAACAAGCTAAATATAGCAAATTTTGTAATTCTAGGGCCCATAACTCTAGAAGTTATTATCAGATTTTGCCCATAATCGAACTTAGCCGAGACATTTTGGCCATATATATTGTGAGCAAGTTTAATCAAGATTTGTAAAGAGCTGCGGTTGCTAGAGTGTAAACAAACTAATTGTGGACGGACGACGGACATTCACCGATCCTAAAATTTTTTAATAGATTCTAGCTACCCCCGTAAAAAAATTTAAGGGGTCAAATACCCCCTGCTAAAGGAAGTAGGGGGTAAAATACCCTTTGCCCAAATATTTATCTGGAGTCCTGCATCATGTACTGTACATACCCTTGTGGAGTTTGTGACTGCAAGTTGATGAGGTGACGCAGGACTGAAGTCAATATTTGTGATGGCTCCATATTCTTTCTTTACAACAGGTGTCTGAAAATGAATGATAAAAATGTGTTGTACAATTATGCAGTTTGTACAAGAAAAAAAACATGTCAATCTGTACATCTGAGGCTTGTTTACCTTTCCTGATTAGTAAGTGTCATTCTGATTGGTAGAAAACATATTGCAAGCATTAAAGGAATTGTGCTAGTAGAATATGCAATAAGGTCTGTCCAAGGTGATAAACAACAAATGCCATCATAATGAACCATGTCTTTACATTTTAACAAATCAATCGATAAGTATGGTGGCTGATTTCTACACACAACGAATATAGGGCGCCGATATGAAGATTTCATACCCGCCGACACGAAACTATACAAGAAAAGATTTTGTTAGTTCGCCTATCAAAATATCGTTATTTCGCCTTCAATATTTCGTGTGTTCGCCCTCTAAGGTCGAAGACACGATAAATGAGCAATTTGTCGTGTGTTCGTGTTGTCATGCTTCGACTTCTAGGGGCGAACACGCGAAGATATGAAATGGCAGAAATCAGCCACCATAGATAAGGGTGTTCGCGTAAATCAGAAATAGAAGATTAATAATCATATGCTTCAGCTAATGAAGCGGGCTATGCCTCCCGAGTCATCAGATCAAAGTGACACTAACGCTATTGAAGCACAGGTGCAGCCTTAAACTCATGCTGCTGCTGTTGAGAAAGATGCACACCACATTCTTACAAGGGCCAAGACATAGCAAGAGACCAGGCTAGGGGAAGGCCTAAAAGTCAAGCAAGGTAAATGTAACCCAATGCCCCACAACCAGATGATGCTGGCCAGCCATTGTCTCGTGCTTATCAGCGTGCATCAGGTGCCCAAAAAGACATTCATGCAGCTTGAAATGGAAATGTTCAGCAGAAACACCCTCCAGATGTTGACCCTAGACAGCAACTAGACATCATTAGGCATCAACCTGGTATCACTATCGCTGTAAATTGTTGCAACCCAAAGGATGCATTCACATTCTTCATAACGCCTGCCATGATCGACAATCTCATGCTCAAAACCAATCAAAAAGCAAGGGGCCAACTCTATTAATCCTACTTTAAATCCAAAATAGACATTCATGTCAGAAAGGGTTTTGATAATGAGGAGACTGTTGCCTTCATTGCTCTGCGTCTTTTAGCTGGTGTGCACAAATCTGTAGCCTCCTTGATCAGACTTTTCTTAAACTATGTCAGGGTCAATAGATATTTTACAGTATCCGAAATTTGACTATCAATCCACTACGTCAGGATGGCAAGTTACATACAAGTTGGCTGTGTTTACAATATACTGTGTATAATGGATATATTTTGGTATTTTCTTCTGGTTAATGTCAACTTTTTTTCTAGACCAGGAAAGGTCTAAAGTTACTAAAACTGTCAACAGTATCTCATTTACCAGTTAGAATGTTGAATTTTGTTCAATTCACCAATTCAAACAACTGACAAGTGTCCGGCCTGGAAAACAGAAATTAAAGGAAAGTACAAAGCAACTAAGTGTGAGAATGCTCAAGACTGAATTCTGTATACAGCAGAGTGATAAGGGTTGATACCCATTGTGGACGAATGTTTATTTCAGCCTCACCCAGTATTAGTTTTATATTCTCTAGTAGTCGTAGTAATTTACTAATTTGAAAAGGAAATAGGAACACAAAAACATGCACATTTTACACAAGATTGAAATACTACAACTTCACTCTAATGTATGTTACCATCAATCATTCGTTCAATTCAGTTTGTTTCAATGAACACTTGTTTTTTCGTAAACAAACCAACTAGGAAATGGGTGGGGTATGGCCTTTAAACTACGCGTGACAATGTTTATATCGTGCATACAAATTAAATATAGACTGAAAATAAGAAATAACGGTATGCTCTCATAAAATGTATCCAATATTTCTAATACCTCAAGTTTTTTCCAATATAATGTATCACTCGTCACTTTTTCACCAACTTTAGCATAATTCTTCACGATTGTTTTCTTAAAGGAGGTCGCCATCTTGAAATTTACTGGTAATCTATAAACAAAGTGAAATTGGGATGAATTAAAAGTTGAAGATGAACATCGTTAATTCTTTTCCAAAATATGACTTATTAATAATTATCCATATAGATTTTGTATAAATTATACAATATAATACTAACTATTTTGTATTCAATAATAATCGCATATGCATATTTGACTCCACCTACATGGGCGGAGCTTCATACACGCTGTGCTTTTATTAGTCAAGACTCTATCGAATGTCAAAGTTCATGTTGATAATTCATTTTTTCGTTAAAACAGTCACGTGCTTGTACCATTAATTGTAGAATTCGGATTGGTTTATTGACGGTATTGATATAAAGTAAAAGAAAACGAAATATTACAATCATTTGGTGTGTGTCTGTTTCATTTTGCACATATGATTGTAGATTTATCCAAAAAGACTCTTGGAGTAGGAAAAATGTCAGGAGACGATAATAGTTTAGACGGCGCTGGGAGCGTGGCTAGTGTGAGTTTTTTTAAAACAAATTTCTATATTAAAGATCATTAAAATAAGTTTTAAGTTTCAATACATATGACATTAATGAATCAATTATTGGTAGAGTTTTACATCAATTAGTTTGAGATTAATAAATCGCATCTATTAAATATTGTGTGTGTTTTTTTAGAATTTATTTTATTTCGTGTTTTTAGAATTTATTTCATTTCGTGTATTTTTGATATCATTTAATTCATTGACATTGAAATATTATCATAATAAAAAGTATTCCTCGGAATATAAAATATTGAACGAAAACGTATTACTGTCATCAATATATTTAGAAGTTTATTTATATGGTAATGAATTTATTTACAAAAGTATTCATTTATTAATAACCATTAATATGTGGTTTTAAAATTAGTTGTCATTAATTGTTGTTGGTTTTTTGGGTAACTAAATGCTTGCATTGATTAGCTATTATTTTCATTGTTCTTCTATTCACCGTGTGCGACATACATGTCCAAAATGTCAATTAATTTGTGCGATACTTTTTTATCATACATGAATAAAGAAATAAATATACATGTTTAATATTTAATCGACATCTTAATATAAAATTAAACCATTCTATAGAGTTTCCGCTGTGCAATGACTGTGTCAAACAAATATATCAACATTAAAATGATATTAAATGCACGTGTATTGAGATATATGCCAGGAAAGTATAGTTGATGAGCTTAGTAAAGTGTTACCATATGTAAATATTGCACGGGTCAATTTATACGGCACGTTGTTTATTTGTACGCCATGTATACAGCAGACATGGGGAGGATCTTGTATATACAACCATACAGTCATAATTCATAATCTTGTTTATGTTTTATTCTCATCTATATTAATTCGTGGAAAATGTGGAGCAAAGTATTGTATTGTTCTGTAGAGAAATTTTGCACAGGTGTCCAACATGCGTTTCTCTGAATTATTACCTGATTTTCTTTTCTATTCTTTTAATTAGCGAGTAATTAGACATGAGTATTAATTGTAGTAAATTATTTGATTTTGGTCATGTATAAAATAATATAAAAAATATAAACACACTTGAAACAAGATCAAATCTTTCTAAAGAAGGGTATAACGATTAAATAATGGATCAGAATTTTTATCTGAGGTTGTTAATAGGCTTTTGATAGGATTTTATAAATATTCTTAATATGCAATTACGAAAGGTATCTAGGGCGTGCGTCATTTATAGAGTTTACTAATTGAAATTATTCACACTTTCTTGATGATAAAATATTATTTCTTAAATTCTCCGCAGAGCACAACGCTGTGTTAATGTAATCATGATTGAAACAAATTGTTCCATTTTGATATGAGTACGTATCTCGTGGAATATCGTTATAGTTTGTTATCACGATAGAAATCTAATTGATGGGATAATAAATACATTTAACTGATGCTCGGAGTTGCAACTTATGTTACAATAGAGAAAAAACTGACGGACCAGCAGAACAACAGAAACATTTTTGTGTTCTTCATTTTGACTTTTCAAAATACTTTTTTCAGTCCAACGGAGACCGACCTCAAGATCGCAGTATGGAATCTGATGCCAATGTTAGTGAGAACGGTGTGGACCATGTTAGTGATGTTTCAATGGACAAACTTGATAAACTTGACCCATCAGATCGAGAACTATATGAAAAACTTAAACAACAAGAAAAGGAAGAAAGACTCGAAATAGAACGAGAACTTAAAGCACACGAAGACGTGTTATCACACATGAGAAAACATAGTGACTTGAACAGATTGCGTGACTTACGACATTCGGACAAGATGCTTGACCAAGATTTGGGTCAAGATCTCAGAGTTAATAAAAGTGATAGAGAAAAAATGGAACGAGAACGCGAGGATTATAAAACATTAAGAGAAAATGTACTCAAAGGATACACTTCCCCTGCAATTAATATTTATAACCATCCAGCATACTTAGCCGCCATGTCGGCAGCCACAGCTGGCTACCCTAGATCCCAAACACCAGAGAGTACCACCTCCACGACTCCGCCTCTAGGGGATGGACCTTCACATCACTGGACCTTTGAGGAACAGTTTAAACAGGTAAATAACCATTCACCAGCCTAGTTATAATTCATCTATTTATTTGTTACAATAAATTCGTAAATGTTCAGATCGATAATTGATTGATTCCATGGCATTGGCTACCACTTTCATTATCAGGGACATATCTATCAGCTACCTACAACATCCAACGAGTAAGAATATGATAAAAGTTAACAATTTCTAAGGAACAAAATTAATGATTTAATGTTCATAGTAAGCTACAAAAATATGATATGCGTTTTGAAGATATGATCAATTCAACAAATTCAAGATTATGTAAGCTAATCCGTCAAATCGTCTGCAATGACCGTTCTCGTGTTTAATTTAATTTTCATATGGGTAAGGAAAATCTAACCATGCTTTTATTCAGGTTAACATCGCATCGTAAGTTTAAAACGATGCTTGGAAACTTTATCTCAGTGGGTAGTTAATATCATAAATCTAGATTTATATGTTCTCGCTATAGAACAAGATGCTGTAATGGAATTATAAGCCATATGGTCTACACGAAGTAATGAAATAAACTCTACTAAATTTCCTTTTTCGAAAACAACAACAACAAAAAAAAAACAATTTCGATATATTACTATATGTATATGAATTTGAATACATTTGGCTATTATCTGTCAGCCACAGACGTATATGTACAGCATTATGCTGGTATTCCCTGGTCACTTATGAGCTAGGTAGCTTTACACTGCATGCAGCTCACCTTTCACCTAGTTGACTGCTTTTTGTTATGTTTGCTTATCTAATTGTATGTTTGTTTAATTGTATAAATAAGAAACCTCTTAGAACAGCGTACAGTTGGTCTACAAATAAACGCTGTATTGACATTAAACACAACAATGAAATATTTTATATGCATCCGACCTATTTTAACAATAATTGCAAATAAATTAACCATATAGCAGTTTCATTCAAAACCTACTTAGAATTATAAATAAATAAAACAGAAAATGAAAAAATCGAGTATTATATAGATCTTTGTTTATCATTCGTGAACAATTTTATTGAAATCTTTGTTAGTTCTGGTAGAATTAGACACACTTCCATAATAAGCAAACGTTTAGCATCGTGTGTATACATCGACACAAGTATAGTTAAAATGAATTATTTTTTTATTTGTAATCCGGTTGACGTATAAATGATAACATTCCTAGTTTTAAGTTATCAAGTCCACAAACAGTTCGAATTATGTTTTGATATATAAAGTTTATTAAAAAATATCCTGCTCCATATTTTATGGGAAAAGATTGCAATCTATTTACAAGAAACCGCATTAGTTTCTCTTAATATGTACATACATATTTTATGACAACATAAGTACTGTTAGGTATTAAATAATGTTTATTTTAATAATGCCTTAAAATAATATAAGATTACACTCGATCATGCATTACATTTATGAATACTTAACGGAGAACATGTCAGAATGCCTGAGGCTTTTTTTATAAGACTTAAAGCATTGAGTGGTGTTCATTAATTTAGAAAAAAAAAATTCTATCGTTTCATAATCGTTTGAATATTTTTATATATTTAAATGTATCACCAGTAGATGTTTTATCAATTATTATATATTAAAGTTAAGACTACATTAAAATACTCAACTGACTATCACTTAGCTTTGTTTATTAATTAAAGTTAACTTTCATGTTTGGTTGATAACTCGCCGACAAAAAATATCCACAGTCTCCATTGATATAAAGTCGAAACGCAAATATTGATGGATACATGGCTTAAGTCTTCGAACAAAAAATACAGACAATCTTACGGTGATATTAACAACACTAATTAATGATGACCTCTTGTATTGCGCAACATTGCTTTTTTTAGTTTCATACAACTCGACTGAATGATTATACTTAACGCTTAATGAACAAAAATCATGTTGCAATTTTCTCACGTAAAAATGCGGTGTCATCGACTTTCGCCTTATAGGCTGACACCGGAATAATTAATACGATAATGCACAAACTATTTTTTGTACATTTGCTCTTTTAAGTAACAAATAAATTTAATCAACCCTAACAAAAATCATTTTAAAAATTATCGTACCTTTAAATGCATTATTAAGATTCTCGTGTTTCTAAGTTTACTGGCTGTAAACTTCATGGATCGAACTATTCAAGGGCAAATGAGTCCCAAGATGCTACGTCATATGAGGATGCTTGTGATCAAATTAAGCCAAAGACCATGTTAGATGTATATCAGTTGCGATCAATGTAATTTTATTTAATCATTCTAAAGTTATTTTAAACAACAATATAAAAGTGATTATCAAAGCATAACAATCGTTTCAAAACAGTATTAGTTTGGTCACGTGACTCGTTAATAACTGGCGCGCGCCTGTGAGCCGGTGCGGTCTACAAAGCTGTTCACTAGAATGTACTCACGGGCCTTAACTGCGTGAATAATTGTTGTAAAATGCGCCAGTCTTCTTGGTTGATAAATATTTGACAAAATTGGAAAGGGATAATTCGTTATCTCATTCATTTCTTAGTTACTGACTAGATTCATTTTTGATGTCGTAGGACGCATTAATGACATCCCATGGGAGAGTCATAACAACATTAGATATTTAAGTTAATATACCGCGATCATTTGTCTTTAAATGACGGCTTCAGGATCGCTAGCCTATACTAAGGTTCCGCTTGCTGATACCAGAATTCATTAATTTTAAAACATTGGGTATTTCACGCACAATTTCTTCGGTTTTTAAATCGATCCGAATGATCGGGGTTTTATAGCCAACCATCTGTCATTTAAACACCTTCCTGTAAAATGAAGATAAAAGGCATTAAAATCAGCTAAAATTGCCTTAAATTCGCTAATTTGTTCACGACAACGAATCCACTATATTTCCCTGGTTTGAAGGTTTGCCTCTTTCTTTGGTCTCTATTATATAAAGTTTATTTCAAATTTCCGGGATGAAGGTTTGCATTGAGTAGATTCTAAAAGTATGTTTGTGTTATACGCGACCAAATAATGTAAATTTACATAAAACTTGTATCAAAATCGATTTACAATTTATATATAGTGTGAATCCATTTGTGTCCTTTCATTGCCATTTGTTGCCTATTTATATTAAACAATATAAGGTTTTTAGTTTCTATAGGGGTCCATGAATAAGAAATCAATGTTATTTGACGTGGACGTAAAATAAGCATTAACACTTGCTAACATGATTAATTTAGGAAATAAATGTTCCGATAGATTTGTTTGTATTATTTGTTCAAGTCGCGTGTCGTTGTGGGAGTGGTTTATTAGAGGCGGAAACAAGGTGCTGCTGACGCTGTTTAGCAAATAGTTCTTTGTGAAATAGTCGTGTCAGATCGCGTCGCGCATCATTTGAAATATGTCTTTTCATATTATAACAATTCTTATTTCTCAGTGCAAGCAGACGTCCTAAGATAACACTGTAACATTTTTCCATGTAACGCATATCGACTGTTCACAAAACATTATATAGACATAATGTCAGTTTACGTACAGGCAAGGTATACGTATATTATCTTTGTATTTCATTTAACATAATTTCAGATACATATACCAGAAAACAATAGAATTAACAGATATTTATAGTTAGGCATAGACGTTTTATATATTCATTTCAAGTTATAATTCAGTCATAATGCTGCCATAACAATGTATTCTAAAGGTGCTTTGTAACAAACAATCATCAATATTTCATCAACGGTTAAACTTGGAACAAAACACGGTAATTTCAGCTCTGTTGCATCCACAAAGGTCGAATAAGCGCCAGAAAAGAGTGAATTACCCACATTGGCTGTCATCAAACAATTTTGACGAATTAATTTATAATTTTAACACAATGTCCGGCAGCTAGAGTGTCATTGTTGATATAAACAACGTCAATATTGTGATTAATTTATGGTTCTTCATCTACGCGACAGTTAACAATCTGCTGATAATGGTTGTATCACCAAGTCGATTATTAATGAGTTATCAACAGTAGATGGACATAAAATAGTATATAAATACATAAAACTCAGTTAAATGTCCCTTATCTTGTTTAAAGTAATAAAACATTTGTAGATTGTGTTTGATATCACGTGTCAATTATGACTTAAGATTCTTATCTCATTAAAAAACACGACGTTCGGACAACACCAGAAAATTCAGATATTTCTAAGTTAAAAATATATTTTTTTTTTACAAAAATATTTTGTTCGTTATTTTTAGTACACAATTCAAATTTAAAAGAATCGGATTTAATTTCGTCAACAATTCTTTACAAATATCAAAAGAACACCTAAATAATAACTTTATTGATTTGTATACATCTATCATTATTCAATTTCTTTCTTAATTTCATGAATTACGAATTATACTCGCACTAAAAATAAAATGGCGATTTTGGAGAAAAATAAAATTAAGATACCCATTAATGCTTTTATATTATGATTTGTTGTTTTATTAAGAAACTACTTATATTTATTGTTTAAAATGCAATGCATGTTTATTCATGTGACCTCTTATTGGTGATGATTGGTTATAGATTTATTAATTGAATACATTGTTTTATTCATCGCTTAAAATATAATAGTATTTTTAAGATGATATAAAATTGACAGTTTGAAGGAGTTACGCTTATCAGTACATGCATATAATGATAACCATATAGCTGCTGGGTCGCCTGATAATGTTTGACAATAACAATCGTCTACTGATGACACTGATTTGAGGGGACATAAATCAAGCACCCTTCAGACAAGATGTCGACACGTTTTGTGAAAATCAACTAAGTTGATTAAACACAATAATTAATCATTAAAGTGTGTTAAAAGATAACCGTATGTTAAATAAAGACAATAGTTCCTATCAACACTGATAATTAACTTGAAACATGATCATATTAATAACGGGCGTATATAATAACCCCCGAGAGACCACGAAACATACTGGTTGTATAAAAAATCACTGATAGCTATAACATTATGAGATTTCCTTCCATGCTGACTGCATAAAGCTAATTTTCATCAGATGCAGATATTGCCAAGCATGTACGATTTATTTATTGATATTTTCAGTCACAATACTGTTTTGGTCATTTTAATTAATTTTGAAAGTTAGTTTATCTAACACAATGGTTGTCTACAGTCGACAGAGATTCGATTCTGTTGTATTTCCGAAATTTGTACAAATACTATTTTAGAGTATAGCATTGTTTTAAAATATCAATGTAGGCAAGTTCGAAAATGAAATTGGTCCTAGCTCAGAGTTTGTTTTTCATATTGAAAGTCTTGCGAAATTTTCCTACTCTACGCTACTGTACTAGTCGTATCATTGCATTAAAATCGCTATAACTGAACAGTGACAGACTAATTTACAGATATCTGTATCTATAGTCCTGTATTGATCTGTGATAGATATCTAACTTTGTCAATATCGTGTCTAAATCATACCTAACACGTTTGATTGCCATCTAAATGAACAATATAAACAATCAGCTTACGTGCGCATGAATTAATTCAATTGATCATCTTTGCGCATGTCTACTTCCTTCAATACCTTTAAGAGAATGACAATTTATTTACGAGTTTATTGCGTCGTACCAAAGTGGAGTAAGTAACGAAATCTACAAGAAAATGTAATCAACGATTCAAACCACGCGCGTGTATAGACAAGATAAATTAATTTTGTGCTTAATAAAGTAAAGAGGAACTTTTACGGTGCAACGCACGGACGAACGGTTGTGTATGGGCATAACTTTGAATCAGTGAATATGGTACCCAAGTTGAATTAATCCGATCCTCCTTTCGTTGTCGTCTTTGCTAGTCACCAACTTTTTAACTTTTAGGATCTCTACACCCCTGGTGATAATTAATTCTGACGTACATTAAAAAATAATATTTTTTATGAATTATATTATTAAACACACACAAAAACAACAAAAAACAAAAACAGATTGAAAAATAATCTGTCTGGAGGCAAATCAGAAGATTGGATTTTTTATAATCATTTTAGGGAATATAAACATCAAGCGAGTCTGGAAGATGCTACTTTCCGTCCATTATTTATTTTCTTCAATGTCATTAGACCGAAAACAATAACCGGAAATTATTCGGAATCTGTATATACGATCCGTGAATCATTTTTTCTGTCTCGTCTGTTGATATATTAAATGATCGAATCTTTGACTGGGTGCTGGATAGACTGATATATCGTCCTTTTATTGCAAAACACCGAGTACAATCTAATTTCCCGCGCTTAATTCTTAAGTCGTCTGACTTTTTGTAACATATATTTTTCGACCACGGCATTTAACGCTGCTGGAACGTTGGGTTAAACTTTAGTACAGACGGCTGTAAGCTGTATTGTTACATATAACTTGAAATTATTCCTAGGAATTTGTACGAATGGTGAAGCGGGCAAGGAGGGGGCTTCATGGCCAAAGAGAACTTTTCCTCCTTTTCTCAGATATTTTTACGATGATTTGCGATCAAATTATAAAAAAAGTCATAACCATGTTTTTGTCTTTGATTTTCTTTACACCCATGAAATAGCGTACGGACGTTGCCGAGCAGACGACACAATCAAACTTTCATAATAACACCATAAAAAGCGACATTCGATTAAACCAAGGGTTGAAATCTGTTTGATTTTTTTTTGTAAATCGTCTTTAATTGTGTTTGCTACTTAATGGACATTCCTATAATCAGCAAAATGTTAAAATGCATTTCAAACAAAATTATTGATACGCCTCGTTATATTTAAAAAAAAAATCACCTGCGATATCGAACTTCCATTAATCTTTTTGAAGTTCACGTAATGATTTGACAATTAAGATAGGAATTAAGCCTTTAAGCAGGTTGGATGCATGATACGTCTCGTATGCCAATATTGGAAGCGTCTGCTTGACTCGCGTCATACATATTGTCAAATAATTTCTCCCATAATTCAGTGGGAGAGTAGCTAAATTTGTTACAAATTTGCAGATATTTGTATGAATCTCATATACTGGAAGCATAAAAATAAGAGCAAAAATATGTAATTGAAATTTAAGCAGTCATGGTGCAAGACATTATGTTCTGGTACCGATGCGTGCAGCCGACAACCTTCACGCGGTACAATCATAGAATTTACTGTGCTCCAGACGATAAGAAAGTGTCCATATTAAACTTTACAATGTAAATGTGTGAATCATTTGATCGATATGAGATCTAGACTATTTATATGTAACAATTTCTGCATTATTCAATCAAAGGTCACTTCTTTTATCTTGTCCTTGCATTCAGAATGTATGAATCATTGATAATTTTACTTGAAATCATGGCGGCATTCACCGGGGGTAAAGCCGCACAAATGTCATATAAAATCCGATATCTTAATTATGAAAATCTTGTTAAAACATCCTAGAATTAACGCCTTCTGAAAAGCCTTCTCAGACGCATTAATGTATTTTTTATCAGATAAAGATTTTTTCCAAGTTTGTAATATCACCACAAAGCATACACAGGTCATTAC
The DNA here is from genome assembly GCA_964023205.1 of Lutraria lutraria. NCBI lineage: Eukaryota > Metazoa > Mollusca > Bivalvia > Venerida > Mactridae > Lutraria > Lutraria lutraria. The sequence continues at coordinate 10,871,713 of OZ026845.1, forward strand.
TTTGAATTTCAAGGGTAGCCTTTGAATGCGTACACATTCCGAACTGTAGATTATAATGTTAATTCCTGTTTAACTTCATAATAATAAACTTGTTTTAATGCATATATTTAATACACCGAGTGATATGCTCGGTAGAAATAATTTCATATTAATACTGCAACAATAAAATTATGTTCTCTTTCAGTTGTACGAGATTAGTGACGACCCGAAGAGAAAAGAATTCCTGGATGATCTGTTCCAGTTTATGCAGAAAAGAGGTAAACATCACTGCATGTACCTTTCCATAATAACATATGTATTATACATGTATAGTTTTTATAACATTTAGGCTCCCCACTACTCTCCTGACGACCACACAGTCTTTGAGATGGAACAGCAAATTAATACATTTCGTTATTTTTGTCCATTTTGCACCCGTTTAATTATGATAAAACAAGAAATGAACACTCTGTGATTATACGGCATACGACTTGATTTGGTCAAGATATTTCGGAGTACACTGCTACACAAATGTGATAAGCATGTCTTTCAAATAAACAACATTACAGTTATCAGACATTTCCTAATAAGATAACCGCTGACTTCTCTACATTATTGCATTATACATTTGGTGACGCCCCTTGTCGATTGCCTTCACGGAATTTGTCTTGAATAACATTCTATGAAATGCTGCGAAGTTATTGTATTTTCATGCGGGGAGCAATATCAAGACATCCTCACACTATAAAATATTGACCATTCTCGGAGCATCTATGCGGATAGTGACGACTTGTCTCTCATATTATTGGCTAGATAAGCTACTTCTTGTACCTCCCCTTTTTTGTCCATATTTTATATCAGAATAAGAATTTACGTTCGCACCGTTTCCTTATTTGTTTGACATAAATCGAGTAAAACATTTAGGATGTTAAGGAGTCATTGAAGTTGACAATTGTCAAGTTTTGCTCCTTGCGTTAACGTAAAAATGCAAAAACACGTTACCAGAGCATGATTATTGTGTTGTAGAGTAATAATTGATTGATTTAACGATTAAGTAAATAACCTACTGTAATAGTATTAAAATCATGCTGTCCAAGATGTAGAAATGATATCTAACATGACATTGCGTCAACTGATTAAGCAGGCAATTATCTGAACACGATTATCAAAACAATTATTGGAAACATTGTCACGTGATCAGAGGTCTGTAGTTTTGTTCGAAGAATTCTTCAAAGTGTTGCTATCATAAGTCGCCCGCGAAACATGCCAAATTTGCATCTTTGAAAAAAAAAATGCGAATCATTTTTCGTTATCAAGACTAGAAAAAGTAAAATGTTTGGCTAAATCTTATTATGTAGCATTTCTATATCCAATGAGCCTGTTTAAATATTTATATCATCATTAAATACAAATTAGTTTGCATTTTAATCGTGTACGCTTGTTCTATTCTGTTGAGTACTGTTCTTTGTAATTGCATATTCTGTTAATCCATTACATGACATTGTAATATCAAGATTAACATGGAAGAAGACATGTATTAAACGTTAAACGTATTGCAACACATGTACGCCAGTTTTCATTGTCAACATTTTAACATCAAGGAAAATTATTCAAATATAAAACATTAACTATGTTGATAATTACTGAACCCCTTGATCTTCTTCCGTGAATACATATCCAATGATATAATACTTTGATATTAACTTAGACAATCAGCCGATACGAACTAAAAACTACTCATTCATGTTGCCGGGTACTTACTTTTCTCTCTTAGTAAAATGTATTTTCTCAGCGTTTATGTACTAATTGTGGTGTATGTACACTATCCAAATAATGGTAAATATCTTTTGATCTATCTATGTTATTGAATATTATAGCCCCCCGATACAACATTCGTTCATTAATCGGTGCAACAGCGGAGAAAATTATAATGCAGCGTGTTTCTTGTGATGGTGTCGTAAAATACAAACAAAAATTGATAAATGAAATTAAAAGAATATTTCGATCTAATGACATCCCAATCGCCCTAATAAAGTACTCAATTAGATGTTTAAACTCCAGCTAGCAAGGCGCCAAATAACTTGACGGTTTTAAATATTAAGTAATCGAATCGATCAGGCGGACCCAATTATTTTCGTATCATCAAGATTTATTGTCATCGGTTCAAACGTACATTGTGCAGTGAGTCTGTATCATCTTTAAAAAAATTGAATATTAAAGAAATGGAGTGAAATGTTTTAAACTTGATTCAGTTTTTATACTCATTCAATGTGATCGGTATCGACTTTCATATTATAAATGAAATGTTTGATGTTGTAAATGTGTAAAAATTAGTGAAATTGAAAGTGATACCGATAATTGGTGACGATCATTGCCAGTAGTGCCGCCATGCAAACTATTTCTTATGATCGTGACTAAAGGTGACTTTCACCTTTATTTTATAGTATCGCTTTGAACTCTAGCAGTGGTTGTCATCCAGTTGGCACGACTTTGGCATAAAACTAAAGGACGGACAGTGATCGGTATGATTCGCCTTTGTTGCGTTTGTTTAATTACGCAACTGATATAAAAACGAAACATGAAACATCTTAAATGCTCACAAATTAAACTTGGTGATTAACTTTAAAAACAATACCTGGACTGAGTTACTGTTCAACACTCATGGTTAAATGAGATCAGTTATGCGTAACAAGTAATTAGACAATATGTTTTGGCTTACTCACTAGGAAATGCAAAAGTGCATATGTAAGTGTATAGGTGTGGCGTAAATCTGATTCTATTGTAAATATGCACGAGCGTGATGTAAGTAATAACATGTCGGATGTTTTTTGTGTGTATAATTGATATTGTATTTTTTTGTTTACTTATTAAGTACGATTCGTAAAGTTAAAAAAACTCCAAGAAGCATTGGCGTAATCATATTGTTGTGCCGTTGCCGATAAAGATCGCTTGTTACAATTTTCACAATACCCAGACCCAGGCCAGAGAACAAAGACAAGGCTTAGGATTGCTGCACATATTTCTATCATACCTCCATTTTACCGACACAGAAATAGTGAGTACTTATCATTCGGTAAATGTGACAGCTTATAATTCATATCTTAGACGGATCAAAATGGAATCAAGATTTCTCGAATAGTCTCGCGAATAACGGTAACGAGATTTCACGTGAACAGTTGACAGGAACTTTTGATACGTCGGAGCAATCTGACCCAATCTTTATGGAATCTTTATACACATCAGCAAGGGGCTTATCAGTAATATTTCTTGATACTTGCTGGATTAAGAATGAAATAAGATGTCAGTTGAAACTAAGAAATACGCTATGAATCTGGAAGTTAATACGTTGATTTAGATTTCGCACAGATTCCGTAGAAAGATAGCTGGAAGATTGTAATGATATTAAAACAATGATATGCGATAGGATCGGCCCCACACGGTCAGAAAGGGTGGGTTTTCCGCGATAATTCACGGGCATGGTCGTAAATTCAAAATTTGTTTATGTCTTTGAGAGACAATAAGATATAGGAAGTATTTTTAATGTAAGTTTTGATTCAAGAATGGCAGCAAATAAATCAGGGATTTAGAAAATTGATACGTTGATGAAAGCGCTGCCTATCATTTCTGGGTGTTAAAAATCGTATCTGTTTTATTTATTCAGTATAACTGTTTTTGTGATAAATTTAGATAAGATATCAAATGCTCGTTCATACTTTAATATAGGATCTAACAGAAGTTCCTGTCATGCTATCAAACTAATAAAATGCCTGATAGAGACTGCTAACTGTCAGTTGGTATCGGGTTTGAATAAAATAGTTTCAAATGATTTAAATCCTGTTCATGTATATATACACATTTTATCCATTAGTGTTTCAGGCTTCAACTTTTTTATTTATAATTTCCAGACGAAATTATATCATGTTTACATAATTACGGATCAAATGATTTATCTGTACGTGGTATGTTTGTGCATGACTTTTCCTAACTGGGCATTGATCAATAATTGGACAATGATATATCTAAAACTTCCGGTTCTGTAGGTGGAATTCTTCTTTCCTAAAGGAACATTAACTTTACGATGAAACGTTTGGTACGATGGTGTTCGTTTGTTATTCGTAACAAAAGCCTCAATGCACTGGCATAATTATATTTTGATCGAAACATCAGATGTTGATTCCATAGAAGCTTGTAGAGAAATCTTGGTCTGCCAAACGCAGTCATGGGCCCGCTCAAAGCGTCCCCATGATGTAAAACGATCAGCGAGAAGTAATGAACGATAGAATGTTGCACGATACGCTTCAGTGCAATTCCAAATTTCACTAATCATATCTTGAAACTTGATATTTAATGTAAGAAATGGAATGAATAAGATGAAGTCAAGAATTCAAGCCAAGCTAGAATTGTTGAGATTGGAATTTCATCAGCTCGCGCCTGCCACATAATTAGATTAAGGCGAAGATTTCGGCATGCAGTTGGCAGTCAGTCTCTCTTTCTGGAAAACTCCTCTCGCATTAATTATACATCTGATTAACGTAAAGTGAAATGATATTTTATTGTAAGTTCCACTTATTACTTCAAGTGATATAAAGCGGTATATAGGTAGCCTTTTGACATAAGCACCTGTCGAAACTTTGTTTTCATACAGAATACGTTACGACGGTCGAGACTCCACGTAATACATTTAAAATACAAATTTACCAAAAACAGTTTCTAAATTGAATTGTCTACCAAAGTTGAATATGTACTTATACTAATTGTGTTCATAATAAGATGGAAATGAACGTTACTCATGCACTAAGATCGCACTGATGAATAAATGTAATTACCATACATTAAAAAACACTGTTGCATTGTTTGTAATTATGATATATATATAAAACTAATTGTTCAGTTTATTTTGTATATTATATGCAGCGTTATCAAAAGACTAAACAAGATTTTTAACAATGAACCCAGTTCATGTTTCAATGAATCTTGTTGGAACAAGGAAACATTGTCTGCCAGCCAATTTTCTTTATGCGGTATTAATGAACATCGTATGAGCTATCATGACATGTTTGATGAATGTGGAACCATTCCGAGATTTAAAACCATAACCCGTCAATAGCACTTTCTTTCCTTCAAATTGAAGAGTTCCATAGCGAATGGAACCAATTAATTCCGCGCTGAACGCCGTGGGTATATAAAAACAGCAACTGTCATAATTTAAATGATGTTGAATATTTATTTTGGATTTATGGATATCTTAAGATTTCATACGTTTGTCGGAAACCATATGCCGTGATTTGAAGGGTATGTACTGGGAATCTGGAGAAATTAAACATAAATTCTTACCCGGCCCGTGGTTCCCACTTAAAAGTATTAGTAGAGGCTGAGCGACATAATAAACATTATTAAAGTTAGATTTTATTTAATTAACCGAAAGTATTCGGATAGATTCAAGAGCGCACATTTAATATTCTTCCTGTAAAATTGACATCTGCCAAAACATAAGTGTTTTAGATGGGATTTAATTTAATGGAATCTTAGGCTAAATTCTAAATAATACTATCAGGCATATGAAACTGATTTCAAAAATTAGACAAATATAATTTAGTAACATTTACTAAAATAATGGGTGAACGTACGTCTGCCGGAAAATTTACTTTTATTTAATCCACTTAAAATCCATCCTGCCGTTAAGAAATGTATTTTGTTTGCAGTAATTTCCCCGCCAATCCTACCATACATCATTTTCTCTCTTGAGTTTTTTTCTCGACAAGAAATTATGATTTATTCTCGTTACAAATCAAAATATACGAGATCCGAAGAAGTGACGAGTTTAATCACGCGGGAGTATTTCTCAAGAAATGATATTATAATCAACCGTTTTTTTTTGTCTTTTCAATAATAAACCAATACAGCCTATTGTAATAAGGTTTCATACGAGAGGTTAGCGTCAGCCGGAAAACTATAAGCGCTATAACATTAGCATCAACATCTTAATTATCATCAACAGTAACTTCAGCAGCAAATGTAGCAAGAACAACAACCGCGGTAGCATCAGCAGCAACATATCCGTGCAATAGAGGATGATAACAACAGCTCCAGCAGCAGCAACAACAGCTGTAATCATATAACAATTTCACTTAAAAGTGATAATTCGTTTTTGGTACTATACCGATGGTATTTTAGCAATTAGGGGTCGTAAAATTAAATGGTCAGTTAGGGAATCGTCCTGAATGACACATGGTGATAGGGCAATTATTCCGTATGCCATCTGGAACAATGTACACAGCGTGTCAATGAACCGAACTGTCACGTGACCAATATTTTACCCACAAGGCTCATTTGCTGTTACTGAAATCTCTATAAAAATGTTATTTCCGGCTGATTTCGATTTTTTACTCGAATCAATTGAAGTCTGAAATGTCACTAAACGTTTTCGAACAAAAATCTAATGGCCGTTAATACAGCGAATAAAAGGCCGTTCATTGCTATAATTGGTGACATATTTGTTTCTGTCCTGTCCTATCAATTAGAGCCAATATCGAATAAGTATTTTTTATCATTTAAAGTTGATATTTGATACTATCAACGATAATTATCTCTAGCTCAATAAATCAAAACCGATGAAGAATAACTAAAAGTCGTTTCATACTTGAAATTAATATCACTTCTAAATAAAATAATACTGATTATTCCAACCAAATAGGGTTATTCAATAACGACCCCTGCAAATCAATGATTCTTTGTCACGTAGCGGAAATCACTCATTAAAAGTCGATCTTTAAAAGTAATTTATAGAAATTCAATAGATATATCACACAGATTTGTACTAATATTGAGAATAAGCATTGCTACATATTATTCAGACATTTATTTTTAGTTTCAATCAGAATGACTGACTCATTCAGTCACCCACGTGGTCCTAACTTATTTACTTGTTTTCACTTTTCATTCATTCTTATATGACCGACTGACTGACACATGTCAAAAAAGAACTTCTATTAAATACTTGAACTTGCTAATAAAGTGACGAATACTCGCACTCATGCTAGGCACATCTGTAAGCTCTAACCGAAAAGCTTATTTGCAAGGGCTTTCACAGGACTATGTATGCACACCAGAGCTCTAACTCGAACGGTTTCTTCGCGTTTTACACAGTATCAGCTTCACAGTCTCATGTTTTTCTTTCATGCCACCCGATTAGAACACAGGTCTACATTCATGTTCTGTGGATATAATTTTGCAACAAATCTTCGAACAACGGGTGGCAATTATATACCACGAAACTAATACTATATTACAGAGGGCGCTAGCTGAGCTGATGACATGAAAAGAATGCCGGATTACAATCTAACCATACAGATTTTAACCACGGTTCTTTACATTTATTAAACCAAGAAAAAAACTATGGATAAGCGTTAATGCACATGTAATCATGTTTATTGTTAAATTGTTGTTAAGATGTATACTAATTACAAACGAGGCAATATGGAGGTTTTCTTGTTCCCTTGTAGAAGGAAGGAGGGGAGAGAAAGATAGTGAAGGTGGGGATCTCTTGGGAGTTTCTGGTGAAACCAGTATCAGTGCAAGGTCTTCCTAATATCAGGATGGTAATCATGGGCCTTTTATTGAAGTATCGCCCATTATCAAAACTTGTTGATGATAGCTTTCTTGTTTGAAGACTACACGCTGTGATATTTAATGTTCTCTATTAATTGAGCATTGAGCCATTTCATTGTTAGTAAGCACTTGTATTTGATTTAACCCCACCATCCGACAGTTGTTCATGTTTGTCATTAGTGCCTCGTCTCCAAGATTATATACCTATACTTTATGGACGGTATAAATTGTATATAATAATATATTTATATATTATTTATGATACGTCTTTCAATCAGATGAATGTTTCGCATCAATGTTTTATTAGATTTACGTACAAATATTGAATCAGGAGAAATGATTTCTTTATAAGACAATGTTTTATTGTAATTTCATTACATCCTACAATAAACTGGCCTTTGATCTTAACCGAATCTCCGTATTAACAATCATCAGTATACAGCAGAAATTAATAGAAAATGCAGGGACAATAAAACGTTTTGTTCTAATTCACATGCGGCCAACATATGCGGGCCACATATGTTGTATAAAATACCGTTAATTTTTCTATCTTGATTATTGAGTTCGTTATCAAAGGGTATAAAGGATAGGACCCAATATATTCCGAAAATATTATAATTGCTTTCAGTTGAAGGTATGATAAAATTAACACAAATTGCTATAATTTTTATCATTTAATAGTGAAATGCTTCTTACGTGATATAATTATGCACGTACACGTATTTATATTTATGTATAGTACATTAAACGACATCACCTGGGCGAAATTATCAAGCGCTAGTCCGTAATATTTGACACAAAATCTGTACAAGCCATTCCGAACAACAGCTTGCATTAAAGTATTAAACATATCTAAATGATATGAAAATAAGGCATAAAGTGTATTCAGACAAAAGGATGTGGCATGTGGGACATGCAAAACCGCCCAGAAGGAAGACGGAAGAGAGTAAAGTATGTTGCAATGATATAAGCAGACATTTATACAGTCCACAAAACAAGCATTAGCGATGCTATCTAAAGATGTACGATGTTGTCTACGCGTTCAGTTTTGATGGAAAACAACGGAAACATTAATTGAAGACAATTATACAAGATATATAAACAGAAAACAGGCCCATAAACATTCATGAGACGTTATGAGCTTTCATAAACTATCTATATAGTTCCACGTGCATTTCAATGTGTTTCTTTATAAATATTTGTTGATTTTACAAAAGGGGCTTCCTGTTTGGTCTGTATAGAATAAAATGACTACATTTTAATCTTGCCATATCTTGAAATAAACATCCTAAAATACACGTTTGATCCGTGTTTGATGTTGGGGTCTATATAAATTAACATGATTATATTCATTTTGTCTGTTCAAACAACAAGTTTATACACACCTGGATAACAGGAGTTATATCCGGGCACGGCCCTTCTTTGATAATTTAATACTATTTTTTATTGTATCGTTCTTAGAATGATAGTGTCAGTATTACACTAATTAGTTAATGAAGTCTTCTGTTAGAATTTATAAAGTTAATTGGTTTGGTGCACCTAGCAATCCGGATATTTGTATACAAAAAAAACACGACATAATAAAAATATTATTACAGTGTCACAGACCAAACACGTGTATATTGTTTGGTAAAGGATTTGAATCACACTCTGATATGTATAAAAACCACCCAAATGTATGATATATCCAACTAGAAACTTTATCTTCGATACCAGTCATCAGACAGGGGCATGATTTATGCCCATTTCCCACCCACTAAATAATTGTTCAATTGATCCGACAAGGTACTTTAATTATGTTTGGTTGAGATATTGTCATCAATTTAGACATATCATACGGTCATTCTTTATAATCTCCGAACTATTGTCATTGTATTGTGTGTTAAAGTCGAGTCCAACACGTGCCATCGATGTATCAGAACTGACCATCGCCCCAGCAAGAGCTCATAAATAAGTGTAAGGGTCAGATTTCCATACACATTTAAATGTTTATGTCTGTTTTTATTTTATGTCTTTATTGTGGGGTTTATTCAAACGAAATTAGCCATAAAATAGGGTAGAAAATGAAACTGCGAATTAGCGAAATGTCGGATTTTCAAAGATTCAATATAATGGTCACATGTCCGATTAATGTAATTGCTATGGTCCGAAAAATGTACCGAAACTACAGTGTAAGCTGAATCTGGGCGATGTGGCACTTTGATGGTCCTGGTCAGACCATTTGAAGCTAACATAACAATTATACTTCGAGATGGCACTGGTATGCGATCGACAGATAATATAGAAAGTAATTTCTGGATAAATTTTCAAGATATTTGTTTCATTAGACCATTGGTGTCAACTTGACACAACGTCAATAAACGCTGACTTTTGACACAAAGCGACTAAAACGATACGGGACTTTATCGTTGTTCCGTTGTACTTTATTCATAAGGTGTTAAGTTAGCAATGTTTATAATAACGAAGCCTGAATTACACAAATACCAACAGATCTAGCGATAATTTGTATGGAGATGATTCGTTAATTGAGATATTAATGAAGTGATCGACCGCACGCTACCCGCACGTTCTCTAAACTGGTTCCGGTTACGTATAAAATTATTACGAACCGTACCGAATACAAACAACAGATAATTCATACACGGATTTCTTGCGGATCGAAAGTAATTGGAAATGATACAACATAATCTGCCATGATCAGCAGCAGATGATGTAGAGATTTATTCCACGCAAGATAATGATGGTGTTAACAGTTCTGATAATATTGTAACGGGGTCATTAGGCAATTAATAACACCAGAGGTTAATTAGAATAACTTAATCTACCGAAATGTATGTAAATAGATCCCTATCATGCGGAGAATGACTAAATGATATAAAATATTGTTGATATCACGTATAAAAGCGCCTCCTAAACACATATAACGGTAATAAAGGATATACAACAATATTAATGTAATTTATATTTATCACATAACGGTTCGAGCTGCCGTATTAAAAGCTAAAGTCAGGGATTATCCGAGATATTATGTACATGAGAACTTTGTCTCTTATAGAACACCATACGTTCCAAAGCAGTCATCAACATCAGTAAATCTTCATGTAACGACTTAACATCCTTGGTTCACAGAATATAGACCGTAAATTCTTGTAATTTCAATTAAACAAACAATTACGTATTGAAGGTGTTGACAATTGTGAAAGTCTCACATTTTGCCCATGGAAATAAAATTCATAAAAAACACGTGCACGATAAAGTCAAAGGATGAGAGCACGAAAAAAATTAACAATAGTTTGATTTAAATTTACGACACGAGTATATTGGAGTTCTTGGCACTAAATTTATTCTCACAACTGAAAAAGGTGGAAGCCCGTGTTTTTATGTATCCATGTTTTTTTGAAGGTATACTTCAATATCCAGTTAAAAGAACTTATTTCAGTCAAACTAATATTGAATATTTTCTCGGCTTACGATTATTTTCATAATAAAATATAGAAATAAAAAATCCGTCAGATTCAGCAACAACAACAACAAGCGGTCACATGACTTTGGCAGAATTGAAAATGTTGTCCCCCCCCAAAAAAAACGCGCGTAGCAAGCCATGAAATAGTTTATTTATTCTTGTTGTTCATTTTCGAGAATCATATTATTAAGATTAAATTACAAAGCAAACACAATGCATTCAGTAACTGACTGGTGAGATTTTAGGGAGTCTAATTTGATAGCGATATCATTGCTTTGTATTCCACCATCCTATTATATCTAAATTTCGTTCACAGTGGAGATTCAGACAGAAAAAATATTGGCAGAAAATTTTCTCGGAGATAGAAAAGTTGTGCGTGCCTTGAGTGATAAACTTTCTAGATTTTCTCGAATATTGTTCAATGCCAGAATCAATTAAGTCGCATATAATAAGTCATAGCTCTTATATGACCAGCCAATTTAATTTCTTTGTATTTTATGTCATACAAAGGTGTCATTTTAATTTTGTTATTTCGGGAATATAGTATTGATACGGGCTTTATATCCCTTGTGAAATACACGAATTCGTCTTTGTCTGTATAAATATAAATATTACTTTAATTTAACGGGTTTCCGTTAATTGATAACGAAGCATGGTAGACGATGATGGCATGGAATGTCGTATAAGATGAAAGGTCTATCATTTATACAGAAACGAATTTCATATCATCATACTGATGTCATTACGACCTCTGTTGGAGAAAGACGCACTTGATTAGATAAGAAATGTATATGATAATACTTTTAAATTTAATATTTCGACATTTATTAAGGGGGAGAGGGCGGGGGAGTGGGTAGCAAACCGAGAAAATTCTCAATTTTCAAAAGTTTTTACATACTTTTCTTAAGTAATTATTACGTAAGGATGGGACCAGCTATAAATCTAGCAATGCTGTTCCGGTAAGAAATGTCTTATTTAAAAAAAATATTCAAATTTATTTTCTGCGAATGATCATGATGGTGATTCCTCCAAATTATCAATATAATGGGCGATAACTCGTTCTAATGGTCCCAAATGGGGTGACAGGTGTTTATATGTGTTTAATGGGATCTTGACGATCTTTCACACAGGCGCAAATATCTTCTTAATTCAATTCAAGCCTTATTGTAACATCAAATTCAATGATAAGTGTGATAGTCCCGCAAATTAGGACAAATTAGATCCGCTCACCGAACGAATAAATTGCATCCGAACGTTCTCTGTAACGTTTTATCCGAGAGTTTCATTAAAATTTCCCGACGGTATATCACGTGCGAGCGATCACGAGAAAGTCAGAAGTAATCCGGATTAAAATAATTAAACGGTAATTTTGGACATACGGTGTGCTATTGGATGACTCGAGAACTTGGAGACAAGGGTGAAGTGACAGAAAAAAATTTAGAAATGTCTTTAAGAGTACGGCGAATTTGTTTTGATTAAACGTAACAGCATGTCCTTAACCGATTTAAACACACTGACACATGCGGACTGGCAAACAACATAAGACACATGTGCAATGGATGTTCTAAATGGAAGATATGTTGCTCTGTCTGTGTGGTTTTATAGCTTTTATCTAAATACTGCATTGAGAATAGAATGCATGTTAAAACAAGAGCACTTAAATGCTTCAAAATGTAAGAGACATGTTTGAATTTAGTAACGGAATTGGTCATAGCTTTATTTCACCATTTCAAATATTTTGATACTTTTACTGTATTTTGAAAATAATAACCTGAGTATATAAAAGGGCATATTTTTTCTCCACCTTAAATGCAGTCTCAAATGTGACGCAATGAGGTAGAGCCAAACCTTCGAACAAAGCCATCCTTAGGAAAGACAAAATGTGACCTTTGTTGACAAGTGGTCATATTCGGGGGACATTTTGTTTTAAATAATCAATGGCATTTTTAAAAAAGATAGCCATTATTGACTGAGTGACCTTTATTCAGAGGTGGTTGTAAACACACGTTTGACTGTATGTGGCTTATAAGTAAGCGTGTTGCTTACATGTTTTTAAATTGTTAACAAACTAAAAAACAACCATGGTATACATTAACTAAATACAAAAACCTTATTTTTATCTTATACATTTATCAAATCGCAATCAAATACCAGCAAATGTAATTTTGAAATTTAGTCAATCAATGCTTTTAAGTTGGTATAAATATTTAATTCGCAACAGACGGTAATCAAACGGTTTTAATGGAAATGTGGCCAGAATAGTAATTTATGTATTGTTGCATCTATTGTTTCGAAATTAGATCACTTTTATTTATCGTTCATTCCTTTTGAATATGGTGAACGGAAAGTTATGATATGTATCAGTATTTCAATTATCTTGATCGCATTTATTTGAATATTTCAAAACTCCGACTAATTGGCATTCACTAAAATTGTTAAGTAAAAGCATTAATCATAAAAGTCCATAAAACAAGTTTCGTGTTCTATAAATATTTCTCTATTAATCGAAGCATATCTGAAAACAATTTCGCATCAAAGATTTATTTCCCAATCAAGTTGAAAGAAGGTTTTCTAACTTAATGATATAATTCTGAAATCCCAACGGGCAATATTAAGATAGTGTAAACGAACGTTAGAGCATTTTTGACATTTGATAATCAGCACACTCTATTTTCAACTGTATGGATGTGACCATATAACCTCTGCAGCTAATACACCTGATTACACATTCCTTTTTATCGGACATTTGTGGGAAATTATTAAGGTACTTTTAGATTGTAGATATAAACCGATATGGTGAATTATTTATTACGAACAAATTTGCTGTATTGACCTGTCTAATAAGAAAGTTATATCAAAACATTGGAGATGCTATAGTTTCAATTTCCCCAGAAGCATTTATTCGTGGCTTGTTGGTATTAAGGGTTATATTTCATTAATTATGTACAATCTACTTGATTCCTGCTTAATCACTTACATTAATAATGTAGAAGCAAAAATGATCAACCGAATACAATGTTATAGTGGATATAGTACCAATGTAGCCTTCGATACGCACTAGGACGATGCGAGCGTATAATTTATAGGATTGAGAAAAACGACTGAACAAAATCTTAAATCTACTTAAATTAAGAAGGGTCTTGATTTTTACTAACAACTTAAGCCATGACATTGTGTCGGCCACAATCCAAGATAGCATCATCATTGTATAAACATTTTACACTTGAAAAACTATTCATTGTGTCAATAATAATTTAGAAATTTCGGATTGAATAGAATGGAATGGCACTCATAATTACAAGTCCATTGACATACATAGCCATAAGTCAATTGATATACATAACCACAGGTCCATTGACATAGATCTATATACGAACATGTCTATTGACATATATTTCAAAAAGTCCATTGACATGCATAACTACAGGTCCATTGACAGGAAACTGCGTTGACATACCACAATACCCATGATTGCTCGACAGAGTTGTTTTTTGATGCAGAGAGTCGTACTCATATTTACTGATGTGGCTATTTCATTTCAGGCTCCCCCGTAAACCGGATTCCCATCATGGCCAAACAGACGCTTGATTTATACGAACTCTTCAAACTGGTGGTATCAAAAGGTGGTCTTGTAGAAGTGATCAACAAGAAGTTATGGCGGGAAATCACAAAGGGACTAAACTTACCTTCTTCAATAACAAGCGCTGCTTTTACTCTGAGAACACAGTAAGTTTGAAATCAATCCGTTGTACTTCTTGTTATAATGTATAGATACCACTGAGCTGTGTAAATGGCGTTTTATTTTAAATTGTTACCATTTTAGGGTCAAGAGAACCTGACTTATAACGTATTGAATTGGAATGTGGGATATTAAAATATATTATACTAGTATATTTACTGTGAATTATGTATTTTTCTATATTATTCCAGGTACATGAAATACCTCTACCCATATGAATGTGAAAAGCTACACCTAAGTTCGCCACAGGAGCTCCAAGCCGCCATTGACGGCAATCGCCGAGAAGGGCGTAGATCTGGGTATGGCTACGATCTGTCCCCGGGGCCAACTTTGATACCCACATCACACCCACATCCTCACTTTAATGGACTAATGAACGGAAAATTCAACGGAACAAGTTCAGGTAGTTTTCTTACATGTGTTTATACTCTTTGTTTAATGAAAGCACGATTTGTCTTCTTTCTGAACTTAACACTTGATGATAATGTTCACAATTAACAACATTTCACGATGATAACATATGTTCACATTGCATTGCCTTGGCACTCACTTGACCAATTCTTTGGTCGTTCTCACTGTTAGACATTTCTAATGTACACTTTATTTCTTTACATAATTTCTCTGTAATTTCGCGTGGTTTTAAGGCATTTTTCACTTAGTTTGGACAGTTGCTGGAACATTCAGTTCGATGTGCAGGAGTTTGATATCGCCTTTTTTATTTATTGTTTAGATCGACGATCGCCGATCACAAGTTTGAGACAGTTCTGGCAAATGCAGGCCGCACAACAACAAATGTGTAAGTGTCGGTGTAACTTCACTAAATCTTCATGAATTAGTTAATGCTTGTGAAAGACTCACCGCCGAGTCGGTGAAAAAACGGTCGTAACAATAAATAATATCAATAAATGAATTTAATAACCACAATTGTAACACATTTTACGTGTTTCAATAAGGCTGCTTTGACATTGTGGAATCACAAATATACACCTGTTCTAAAATCTTTGACTAAAAGGACAATGAATATTTCTTAAATCAAACTCCTCAGTCAGCTTTCAAATAACTTAATACTGCCCTAGAGAAGTCATAATGTCGGCTTTCATTTATAAATTTTCGCTAACTTCTAATGAAATGGCAAAGAGTGTAATTTCTATGGGACGTATTGACGATATAAAGAAAGCGTTCAATCAAGAATGACCGATAAAATGGTAGAATTGCATGACCGGGCTTCATATTTCCCAAACCAGTATGATTTGATCTCTGTATTCATCAGATCTTCGTGCCCCTCTTTGCCACCATAAACTGCTATTAATTCAAGGTCTAACATTAGAACATGATATCATCTTTTTACTAATCCACCAAAAAAGAGAACAATTTCAACTGAAGATTATACCCTTGGTTCAACCAATTTGATGTTTAATGAAAAATCGGGTACATTAAAACCTAACTACTGTAGGGACAAGAATTCGCTCGCCAATAAATCTCCGAATTAAGATATCAACTCATTAAAGGTTGAAGATCAGTGGAAAATATCGAAGCAAATAATTTGTAATGTGTAATTTCAGTAGAAATTTGATCTTGTGCACTCGTCTACACTACTATCACAATGTTTGCCACTTGTCTTTTGATTATTTGGTGTATGACATTTCATTGTGATTAAATGCTTTCAGTCACAATTATAGTCGCTCTGTGGAAAGCATCAATGAATGGTCTAAGGTACAACACGGAGTAAAGGGGCGAGCCCTAAATGGGATCTGGTTACTTAAAAAGATGCTTCATCTATATTAAACACGTATTATACTGACTACTATATAGACAGGGGGACATTTTCGAAATCAGAGAAATTAATAATTTGTCTGGGGGTGATTAATATTGAAATTTGATACTGATAATGATCTTAAAAATGTGAATTTGTTGTTAATCCGTAAGATTTGAAAAGATAACGAGTTTTTAAACTAAGTGCAAACACTTCAGTATACACAAGACTTATTATTTGTATATTTCAATTAATTGCGGAGAAATTTAAGTTGATATAAATTGTGGCTTTTTTGTAACCACAATATATTGTTGGTTTGTTATTCACCAGCTGATGAAATCATTACGATATAAAAAATACATTACCAAACTCACGATTTTTTTATCTTGTGTGCTATTGCATTTCACATGATAGTAGACATTTGCTATTGAGAGGAATACGAAATTCATGACATTTTATGAAAACTTACATATCGTTTAATTTTGCATGAGGGCTCGCGAGATCTTATTTACATATTTAAAATCGTATTTGTGTCATTTATCATCTCTTTATAACAAATTTCAGGTGAAGACGACAGTCTACCTCCGACTCCCACACACCGAAGTCTTTCTGAGCGATATGCCGAAAGGGATGCCATGGCAATGGAAGCCGCATCACGAGCGATGGAAGAAGCTACAAGGAAAATGGAAGAGGCCTCCCGCGCAGCCGCACTTGCTGCTGAAGAACCACCACGTAAAAGGTTAATGACAGAGGAGGACCGAATAATGACACATCCCGGCATGCCTAGCGCGCATCTAAAAATAACCAGCCGAAGTAAGTAGGCATTTTGCTTCAGGACAGCGACATGCTGATCACTTTTAAATAATTCGTTTACTTTATTGGATTGAAGAGACTGGCATACAGCAACATGCTGTGTTTATTTTCCTGTCCGCATTATTCGATGGTACGCTTTCATTAAATGATATTAATACGTAATAATGTAAAATACAAGTAATAAATGACACTTAAAATCACCATTTTGCACTTGATAAAAAATCACCAAATGATTTCAACATTTTATGTAGAAAATCTTTTAAACCAACATTCAGAAAATGTCTTATGTAAATTTCACACACGATAAATTCTACACTATTATAAGTGACAAATTATATATGATTTTATTGCTTCACGAATATACTTTGTATTATGATTTTATTGAAGTCTTTAATGTTAAATATCAAAATTACGATCTAAATTTACTATTAATCGGCATCAAACGAAACACCGCACCTTTGAACATTGATCTTCATGACTTGTTTTTTGCAGTAATGATCTAAATACGTATGTTTAAGTGTACATACGATAAAGACGGTTAAGTGTATAAAATTACTGAAGATTCGCAAGTGTTTTAGAACACAAATTTTATACAAATTCAATTAATATATCGGAAATGAGAATTTTAATAATTAAATTTTTAAAATGTCATAACTTATTATTTTCTTTTGTAATTTTACAGATGCATATACTTCAAAATTACACATATACATTTGTAATAATATGTATACATGTTCTATAAAATTGTTTGTTTTACGCCACAATAAAAATAATAAAAGCTTGGTACATCGGCGGTGTCAGGATGAATATTAACCAATTCTCTAAATGCTACAATTACCCCGATAATGAATTACGATTTTCTTTTTTTCTCCTCACGATTTGGGGAATACTATGAATTACGAAAATCTCGGAAAATTAGATTTGGCTCATAAATATTCATAGAAGTAAATCGAGTTAATCACTGTCGGCATGCATATATGTAATATTAATATTTATGAATATGCATGATGTTATAGTAGAAATCAATTGATTTCTTTGGTGACTTGATACTAATAGTAGGACGCTGAAATTATTTTATCATCGCATGAATAAAGTACGGAGTACTCCAAAATTGCAATAAAACTTAAAAAGTTATTGTGAAACGTCGCCAAGGTAACTGAAGCGTAAAGATGACAACTCAATTGGCTGACGCTTTCTTGGTGTATAAAACACCAAATCTCAAAGAAATCAAACGACATTAAAGTCGTATTATTAATTTGTTATGATTCAATTAGGGCAATTAAATAGTTTAGCACATAGTTATCTGGCATAGATCACGCATCGTATGATCGACTAAAGGAAGGATGAAAGTTAACGTAGGAGAAAAAAAGAAAATCTTAAATCACTAGATGTTGAAAATAGTCGATAAATGAATTAAATATTGAAATTCAAGTAAAAAGTTAAAATAGGAATCTAATAAAAATGAGTCAGAATTGGCTTTAAATCGTGAATTTAAGGAGACAGTAATATATTAATAGCTTTTCCCGGCGTGTTTAACTCGTCTGTATAGCCGACAAATCATAATACAAATTAAACGTCTATAAAAGAAAGTTGTCGCCTAGCAACTTAATCAGATACAAGTTTTAAGTAAGAACGTCTTTATCTGAAATGTTCAAGTTTGCAGAATTATATGCGAGCTTATTTAGTCTGAAAAATGCTAAATACAGTAAAAGAAGATCATATTGGACTCGGATATAGCGAACTAACTATATTTCCCTTAAACGCACATCTTTATTATGAAATATAATACAAGAGTTGTACAACTGATTTATGATATCCACATTTCATTATATTCATTTCTTTGAAATAAAGATGAGCGTTTACTTGAAGTCCCGAGGAATTCAATTTAACAGTGCATGTTCTATCATGCATAGTTTGTTTTGTATTTGTTTTGTCTTTAATCAGCCATTTACGAAACTATTGGATTACAAATAAAGTTTACGTGTTGATTTTATAATTAAGTTGTACATTTGAGTTGACTTAACTTTTAAAACGATTCAGTCGCTTTTGTGCAGATTATGTGTCCATTTCACAAGTAGTAACCGTGAACAGCGCACAAATCAAGTACTCCTGAAAGTGTCGAGTATTTCTTACCTATTTCTCACTGTCTTGCACCTAAGTAACATTGTTATATATTAATTTGTCTGCTTTGGCATAGGGCTATACGTTATCTACAGAAACAATAAAATTACATCAATTATTTACGGAAATGTCCGTTATATTAAGTCAATCATCCAATTTAATGCCTTAATTCAATTTATATATCTTTATCAAGTGCTAAATTAACCGCTGTTCCCACCTCACCCTCCTGTTTCTACCTACACATTCAATTAAGTTTCGACTACATATTTGATTGCAATCAGCTGACTAATATCTTGTTCCACGGAGCCTGGCCACGCTATTACCATATACAGGGTGTGAATTTATCGATATGGAGATTCCATTATTTCAGGCTACATTACTGAGTGTCTCTTAGATTAAGTGCGAGCGATTTTCCGAGTAATTAAACTATACAGAATATTGATTAAGATTTGGTTTTAATTGAGAGAAGAATTGTCAGAATTATAAGACGGTCTTCAACAAGAAAAATTTGAGAAAAACTTGACTGTCATTTTAAAGCCATAGGGGTCCACTATGCCCATCAAAATCTGTTCACAAAGACGAATAAATGTATTTTTATCCCTTGAACTTGATTCCGGTGTATCAGTCAATGATGGTATGTTTGATCAGGGAAACGGAAATTGCCAGTGATACACTCGTGAAATCACATTAAAGTTGAAAAACAAATTTAAGAAATAATTAAAGCACTGAAAGTACGTATGGAAAATAAACTTACATAAACTTGTACTGCAACATGGAACGGAAACCAGTTTAACAAATGCATGGCGGAAGCAGAAATACGTAATACTTTATTTAATATGAAAATTCATGCGCGCAGAGCGAGTGGCGGTGATGGAAACCAGACCTATCGTTCTGTTTCCAAAAAGCACCTGATATGTGACGACTTTTGTCTTTTAAAAACTCTGTTTTGCGATAAATGTCAATCTACAATGTTTTTCTTTCTTTATTTTTTCAGACGACGGACGAACAGAAATTGATAATTCCCTCGTTGTTTCTATGGAAATAAATGGCATTATGTACCAAGGGGTTTTATTCGCTCACCAAGCCACTCGCCGGATGTGAACCAATTTCTAGACAATATATGCGGGTATTACAAAAGACGCTTGATAAAGCGCTTGTCGTGTAGACACCCAACCGGAAGTGACGTGAATTCGGAGGCCAACTTACATTACCTATATTTTACAGAATGGAGACAACATTTTGGCTAAATACACTAAAACTACTTTGTGTGAGTAGAAGGAAGAGAATATAATAACTATATATTGTCAATGTGTTGAAGGTTTGCTTCCGGTTTAAGTAACGATTGCGCATGCGCGTAAAGGAGATGACGTCATCATCTATGCGACGTTTAACGCTTAAACTACGCAAGGAATGGCGATATAAACTATTCGTGAAGACTTTGAAAACTATTATGAGTAAATGACGAAAATGAATGTGTTATATTTGGTGAATTGTACAGATAAACAAACAATTACTTCGGTTGAAACATTTGTTTTATAAATGTTTAATACTCATTTAATTATCTAGATATTAGGAGCGGTATTTGTAATACGTGTTGTGTTTACATACATACTTATTCAATTGATATTTTGCACTTAGTGTTTATACAATTTTAGATATGATATTGTTGCAGTCAGGTAATGGGTATACTAAATGTTTTAGTGACCAAAATCTGAAACTAAACCTTTTTTGTTCTCTATACATAAAGTTCTATTGATTTGATATTTTGAACAAGAATGTATCTTGATTGCTCACTAGGAATTCACCCAGAAATATGCTACGTCTGAAATTCCTCGTTACATTCAACCATCTTATTGATGCATTCGATGTGGAGATCATATTGTACAATGCCCCCATCCCACATTGTTACAGAGCTTTCTATTTGAGACGAGTATCATTTCACATTTGTTACATTGTACGGTTTTAATAATTCATATCTTTTAATCTCAATTTCGTGGACGTGTGTAAGAGGGAAACTAATGCTAGTCTGTGTTCTCTGAGGTATAAATGTCTGAGAAATGGACCACGTGATTTGTATACGTTTAGTTTTAAATTCATCGAATTTAAGCTGTTTATGTTGTAGATTCTCTTCATTTTTATCATTTTCTATCTCACATTTTTCTAATCGGTTACATTATTGACTTTTATGATGAATTAATAAAGATATCAATAAATATGCTCGAGGATCATTTATCTTATAGTAAAAATCTAGCTGGTACCCCTTTTTCATTTATCCTGCGATAGAAATCTAGCTTGTACCCATTTTTTCATTTATCCTGCAATAAAACTTTAGCTGGTACCCCTTTTTTCATTTGTCCTGCAGTGTGAGGTTGACCGTTTAAAACTAGTTTACCCCTGTCACCGTAGCTTCGCCTCAAACCTATTCTCCAGGAGACTGTGTTTTGCCCTCCGTTTTTGTGTACGGTCCTATATGATATGTCTTGGGGTTTTGAGATTTATGGGAATATTTTGAAATAGTATTTTGGGGAAAGTATGATTTTTTTGTATGTTTTTTCTTATCTGAATTTTCTAATCTTTTTTGTTCGTTTGTTTAAGATACGTTCAATCCATTCCATTGAAATATCATCATGGAAACCCTGTTTGGCCAATAAATTATGACGTCATTAATTTTCGAAAGAAATCTATTTTTTGCACCTTGATGTAAGCATGATATTTTTTCTCGAGAAGAAACGAATTGACAAGAGCTCGTAAGTCATAGCGGCGGTGAAATGGTAGCCCTCGTTAGTTTTAGAATGTAATTTCAACGTGTTTTCAGCCCACAAACTTAGTCTTGTAGAATAGCATTCACTCACATTGTTTACAGGTCCCGGTATTTCTGATCACCTTTAGACGCTCTTTGATTGAAGACTATTGTTCCAAATCTTCTAGAAGCTTACAATCACGTGATCTTCTAGTTAATGGATCAGCGAGTCATATAAACTTGCCATGTTTTGTTCACAGACAGGTTAAGGAGAATTGTCTCTGAATTATTTTGTTACTTTCAAACAGCTCTCTTATCTTCGTGACTGTGCGTATGTGCAGTACGCCATTTTCTAGTCATAAACAAATTGCCATTCTAACGCTTAAACACTCTTTAAACTTTGTACTAAGATTTTGTTTTGTTTAACTACAGTTAGTTTCATTATCGTCAACATCACAGACTTAGATATTTGTATAATATGAATATGTCTCGAAAGATTACACACAATTTGTGTCTTTCGTACTCATAACTATTCGCGCACATTACAATTCGTTCACATTATTCGTACATATATGATAGATTATATGATCGTGGAAATGTGAATAAACATTGCATGTCTAGTATCATATTAACTACACATGTGTAGTGATATAAGAAAATTTAAGCATGAATATGACCTTTATGTGTTACATTTTCTTTCTTTTTATTGTATTTTTTGTACAAATAGTAAATGTTGATATAAATGAATTATTATTTAATAAAAAATGTTATATGTCTGTATTTCGCGTTGGTGATTATTTCTCAAACATGATAATCTAGTCTGATGTGGTTTAGGTGTAGATACACTAAAACGTGATCTTCATTAGGTGACAGTTTTAAATGGTATATATGCATACTGCAAGTGCAGATAATACCTCGTACATGTATTGTATATCTTGGAAATACCCAGGAGGCATTGTCATGAAATCCGGAGACACAGTATCTGCCTTATTGGCATACAGTATAGTTGGAATCATATGAATTTGATTGGCCTTCTCGGGAATATGTTTTTGATGTTTAGTAACGTACGTTTTTGATAGCCGTCATTCAAAAGAACCTGTGATACATATATTTGAAGGGATAAAACTAACAATTTTGGAGCGCTGAGGCGTCTAGGCTTCTACGCCACGTCCGCATGGACGCCACAATATGGTGGACATTGCAGCCATTGCTTGAACCAAATTATTTCCTATAAGGATTTGTGTTTGAAAAGAAATAAAATGAGATTTTTTTATAGTAATATATAATACATTATATGTACATGAAAGGAATAGTGTATTCAAATATTGGAGCTATTAGGACTCTAGTATATGGAATAAGATCACTAACTTTATCATCATATCTGAACAATTTCATGTACAGTACAACATCTCCAAAGCAACATACTTTGGGAGTAGCAAAATAATGTATTTGTAGAGAGATTGTTGCACTAGAGAGGTTAGATTAGCAGTTAAATCGTGCAGTGGGAAAACATCATGCTGTTGTTTGAAGGAAGGTTGTTGCTCTAGTGAGGGCCGCTCTGGAGAGGTCACACTGTATATGAATAACAAACGATCTGCAGAGGCTTATACAAACTATTGAAAACAGTGAACATAACACAAAATTTAGCACCCAAAATATTTGTTCATAAAAAATATTGAAATTTCGGACTGCTGTAAAAAGAAAACAATGCTACATATACGTATGTACAAATATGTAGGTATTTTACTTTCAACAATGAACAATTAATATCACCTATTATATACATGCCTTTTTCGCACCGAAATTAGTACTGAATCAAAGGCCATGAACGGTCTCACGAGAAGGTCATATGACATTACGATACGTAGTCATGGGCAACATGGATCAGTCTTGAATAAATCAAGTCGTATTTTCAGACATTGAGAACGATACAAATCTACATAAATGAATACGATCCGAATCAGAAGGATTACGTACAATTTGTCACGGGATAAAAAAGATGAACTTTGACTATAGAGTCATTATATACAGTTAAACACGATACAGTCAATTCCTGGAGACCTGTGCCACAGGGTGAGTTTATACGCATGACTGCGTATTGCCAGGCCACTTCCGATACAACACGAATAATGGTACCGGACTTGCGATACGCTACAAAATATCATAAGACGCATTGTTTTCATCGTAAAAAACTTTATATAAAATTGTTGTAATTGTAATAGAAAGATTAATTTACAGATATGGTTTTACAAAATTTTAAACAGTTACCATAATCCAACTGTTAGATTTGTTAAAACCACAAAGCATATTAACAATTCATGACTTGAAACATACTTTTTCACCTATTTTACAGATGTCGCGTATTGATAAAATAACATATTGGGTGTAATTTTGAACACTCCTAGAATTTAAAGTACAGACATGTGCGTGGAGCTCGTGCGCTATGTTAATATTTACAAGTATGAGTGTACTTAATACAGTATTTGAATGGATTGTTTCACATTGTTCAGTGTTTAAGATGATACAAACTTATAGCATTACCACCTCATTATTTACTGACACTCACAATTTGTGCCTTAAATTCAAATAACAATACAATCGTCAATGTATCCTGCTGAACTGGTGAATTGTCACTCTAGAAAAAAAACCTAGCATTCAGAATGGTTTGATAAAGACAGATTAGCAAACGTACTGACAGGGAGTCCAACACCTCACCAACATTAGGCTTGTCTTTAAGAGATGTACGTACAGAAGAACGTTAGATGTTTGACACGTTTTGTCTAGTATAATCTGACTTACTTTACACGTATCATCTCTCTCAAGTTTGCGTGCAGCATTTTCTGCCAGATCTTATTGTTTGTAATAGATAAGTATATGTTTTATCTTTTTATACAGTCAAAGTTGCGAACAAATGTCATGACAGGTCATGAGTTCGAATCTCGGCTGCTCTTTCAATAGTTCAGGGATGTCTTTTCAGTGCCCCATCCCAACCATATAACCAAGCCGTGTACAGTGTTAAGAAATTCACAGGAAAAGGTCGAGGCTTGTATCGGTGCTTTACACTAGTATCTCCTATCCCAGCTCTCTGGAAGGTCTGCAGTTGTCGAATTGTTCGTTAAACAACAATAAATAAGTGAACAATGGCCAATCTTGGAAAAGACATAATGTGGCCATTATTGACAGGTGCGCTTAAATCGGACGTCATTTTGTTCTGGATAGCCCATGAGAGTTTTAAAAAAGAATGGCCTTTATTCACATGATGGTCTTTATTCACATGATGGCCTTTATTCGCGTGACGGCCTTTATTCGCATGGCGGCCTTTATTCACATGATTGCCTTTATTCACATGATGGCCTTTATTCACATGATAGCCTTTATTCGCATGATGACCTTTATTCGCATGACGGCCTTATTCGCATGACGGCCTTTATTCACATGATGGCCTTTATTCGCATTATTGCCTTTATTCACATGATGGCCTTTATTCACATGACGGCCTTTATTCACATGATGGCCTTTATTCACATGACGGCCTTTATTCACATTATGGCCTTTATTCGCATGGCGGCCTTTATTCACATGGTGGCCTTTATTCACATGGTGGCCTTTATTCACATGATGGCCTTTATTCACATGATAGCCTTTATTCACATGATAGCCTTTATTCACATGATAGCCTTTATTCACATGATGGCCTTAATCACATGATAGCCTTTATTCACATGATAGCCTTTATTCACATGATAGCCTTTATTCACATGATAGCCTTTATTCACATGATGGCCTTTATTCACACGATGGCCTTTATTCACATGATGGCCTTTATTCACATGATGGCCTTTATTCGCATGGCGGCCTTTATTCTCGTTAACACATGTTTGACTGTATTTGTGTTTCTTTTCTGCTATTGTCTTGTTAAAATCCTCACACCAAGTCCTAGTGGATATTGTACAGGGCGTAGAGCACTATGTGTCATCCGATAACCATAAGCTTGAATCTCGGTCGCCCTGTTCGAGTCTTAGTCCCTTTTTCAAAATCACTAAAACAGGGTCTAGGTATTGGTAAGACCGATCAGGAAGTACTAATCAAAAGATTTAAGTCTCGTAGTGAAATAATTAAGCTACAGCTACTTAAAATAGTCTCATCAAAGCTACTCGCCATTATTATGATCTTCATACATATATATTCAACATTGGCTTAATTTAGTCATAGTTATAGTATTAATATTTTATTATAAAATAATGTTTTACGAGATATGATCGGAAGTTATCGTAAAATGTTAATCACGTGAGTATAATTATTGAGTTGTACTCACTTTATTAAAGACCTAAACTGTTAGTTCACGTCCATTTTTGTCAGCTGGGAATAAGAATGGAATGCACATAAATATAAAAAAGCTAGAACGTTAATTTTTATAGTAGTCGAGTTACTTCAAAATTCTTATAAAACTATGAAAAAAATCTATAATATTGTACGCATTCAGATAAATTCACTTGGATATTATTTCGATATGACTCGGATATTATCATACGGGGTCTCTGTCGAGTGGTAAAGACTAGTGATCGCTAGCCCTTCACTACCCTTAGTTTGAATCCTTTCTGGGGCCGGCAAAAATCAGATATGAGTCAGTTGTCTCCTGGCTTACATAAGATCGGTGGTTCCAACCAGGTGTAGATTATTTGGGTCTTCATCCGTTATTAAATATGGGTAAGTTGCCAAATCATCCTGGATGTTGGTGCTACGTTAAAGGGGCATACCCTACAACTTGGTGCATCTAGAATCAAGGCAAAATGATGATAAATTAGAACCTTGTAAAGAAAAAAGCAGACGAAGAAAGTTTCAGCCAAAAATTCATCCAATTAAAAATAAAATCACAAAAATATTAGTTTCCATAAAAGATCGGAAACTCTTTGGAATTTGTTGTACAATTTTTGGGTGGAAGTGATTTATTGCTATGATTTTTGCGGCTAGTACCTAAACTAGTCATTTTATGACCCAAGTTCTTCTTGCAATTATCCATTATATATTGTTTTACATATACAACTAACACATTTTTACACTTTCACAGAATGTTTGTCAGTTGTAGGGTATGCCCCTTTAAAGCAAAGAGAGAAAAAACTAGGTTTTATTATGGCATCTTGTCTACCATGCAATTGCCTTACATTTTGCGTCTAAATTGTAATGATTTAGTGTTTATAAGCCATGATAAGCATTCAATCTACATGTATTATGAACTAAAAAAAAGAACATATGAACATAAAAATATGCTCACTTACTATCCGGACAGTTTTTTTTCAGTCGTACAAGAAAAAACTCAAGTCCCAAAAGTCTTACTTTTCACACTGAATTCCTTTCTTGAGTACAAATGAAACCCTACCAGAGTTCATCGATGCTTTTTTGAATATAGAAAACAAAATTACTGATTTCGTGTTTTTTTCAGTCACCATAAACTTATTCAATTGAAATATTCATATCAGAGGAGATTATTATAATAAGACTGATCTCACGTTTAATAATTTGTATAATACTTTTGAGATCAATCTAACAATTATTAGGTCGACCTAGAATTTGATCATATTGAGACCGCCCTCAAGTTTAATAACTATGAGACAGTCCTCATGTTTAATAACTATGAGACCGCCCTCAAGTTTAATAACTATGAGACCGCCCTCAGGTTTAATAACTATGAGACCGCCCTCGGGTTTAATCATTATGAGGCCCACCTCAAGTTTAACAATTTTGGAATCTAATCTAATACATGCGTACTAAGTATGAGACTGGTCTCAAGATTAATCTTTATGAAACTGGTCTCAAGTTTAGACATTTTGAGAATAATCTTAATTTAATTTCATCACACTTTGAATCCGACGTAAAAAGAAAAAAAGATTATTATATGATTCTCTGTTACTTGCAGCTTGAAAAGATAAATTCTAGGAACACACAATGAAAAGCATAATCATTAATTATCACAAGTTTACAGACAATATGAGCTATATAAAGGTGTTCGGCAGGAATACACCTTCAAAAATCTGAATTTACATCTAAACACGACAGTAAATTTAACATTCAAACATTATAATGTATTATAGACAAATTCATTTATACATAGATCTGAATTTTGTCTCGAGTATTTGAGAATATTTAATTAGACCTTTTAATGACTAGTAATAGGAATGATATGACCCTTACATTTCTTATCTTCTATTGTTTAACCGTCAAACCGTAATGAATTTCAATAAGTGTTAACATGTCTTAATTATCTAGTTTGATTTAAGAAATACTTGTTGAAATGCGATATAGATGTCGATGAAGTTAATATTGTGAAATAAGACATTTGTTCAGTTTGATGGAACCTTATCAATCCATCGGTATAAAACATTGGCATTACACCAATTTTATGATATCTCAGGTGGGACTTTAATAGACAGGACTAAAGTCTTTGAGTCTCGGTGTGGAAAAGAATAAAGGACTAATTAAACATATCTAGCTATATATCATGAGATTATGATATATAGTATTAACTGTATAAGAAATCTTAGTTAACAACTAAGATAATTATTTATATCAGAGAACGAATCTATAATTTATTTATTTGAAATCGTCCCAGGATTATATTTATCAATGCTATTCGGTGTTTCTGTAGCATGATTACGTTGCATTATTTTGTTACCGTAAATATCTAACACCCACGATGTGAATCAATTATGATATCCAGAGAAAAAGTCTGCATAATATAATGATTTTTTCCTTAAAAATACCAAATAATGAACGCATAATAAAACAAGACAATAGTTAATTTATTTATTGATTCAACATACACTACATCAACTGAATTGAATTAGCACTTGATGTGAATGTATAAATTTTAATGATAGTGCAGTTCTGTAATTCATAATACAAATGTATTATATTGTAGTTTACGTGCTAATTTACAATGTAGTAAACACTGACACTATGTTATAGCTCTTGCATTTTGCACTTGCTTGGTAATATACGTGTACATAAGTACAACAGTCTTGTCCGGTTGGCATTTCCGTGATTATTTATGCCCCCTTACGAAGAAAACGTGGTATACTGCTTTGCAAATGTCGGTCGGTCCACCCGTCCGTCCGTTCGTCCGTCCTTAATCAAACCTTGACCGACCAATAAACAGAGAATGATTTGGAATAAGCTCTTATGATTTGGTGGGGGGGGGGGGTTGGTCATCACATGGAGATGACCCCTACCGATTTTGAGGTCAGTACGTCAAAGGTCAAGGTCACAGTGACCTTCAGTACAAAACCTTGTCCGACCAATCATTAGAGAATGATTTGTTCTAAGTTCTTCAGATTTGGTTGGGAGGATGGCCATCACATGTAGACCCCTAATGATTTGATGTCAGTACGTCAAAGGTCAAGGTCACAGTGACCTTCAGTACAAAACCTTGTCCGACCAATAATTAGAGAATGGTTTGGTCTAAGCTCTTAAGATTTGGTTGGGAGATTGGTCATCACATGTAGATGAATTTGTATCACTGTTTATTATACTTTCTATAGATTACTTTGAGGCCATTGGTTCCTGAGAAGTTCTCGATAATACCAAGATTCCGCCCCGTGGTTCAGTGGTTAACGTTTGTCTAATCAATATAGGTTGTGAGCTCGAACTCGGGGCGATGCTCATATTACATCCTAGTATTTTAAATTGTCACCTACATCTGAAATGTCTTGGGTAACTTTGTTGTTTCTTGCGGACAGAATGTGGTTCATACTTGTTAAGATCTACTAATGAAGTCCAGGGAAGCTGTTTAGGATAACCGCCCGCCACGATTTAACTGAAGTAATGTTGAAATGGCGTTAAATCAGAGAGGCTTGGTTCACTGACAAATCTATCCTCTACCATGTAAATATGTTGGCACAAGATTAATAAAATTAGTCTGTTTGATATTTCAGCGTAATAAGACAGAAATTAAATTTAAATTTGCTTAACATAAACTGGAAGCCTGTCCCAACATATTATTTTGTATCATACTCGTATTAACGCTTTAATGGCGCGATGCATTTTTGTCTTACAAGTACATGTGTCCGTTTGCGTTCGCGCCTGTTGTAATACGACATAAAAGGGTACTGATTTTCTTTACATTTTAATTTCGTTTCGCTATAAAATTTTAGTCATTGAACGCAAATCTATGACCGATTTTAAGACAATACAAAGTATGATACATGGATGGTTCGTTTAATGCTTTTCTATGTTTGTACTTGCTCACCGAAGCAGCGGATGTCAAATGTTTTATCCAAAATCATAATCTTTATCTTATGTATAAATACACGTTGTCTGAACAAACTAATTAGCTTTTCAACAATTTTACATGACGACTTAAAGAAAAAAGATTTTTATCAGCAGTTTTGGAAAGTGTGTTTTGAACATGACATTGTAATTATTCATTTAATCATTAACTATTTCTCTTTTGTTCACTTAATTGGCGTCCGTTCTTATTGTTTTGATATTTCGAGTGGTGGCAGTCTTCTTTCGTACCTTCAAAATGAAGAGTATCATATTCGGATACACTCGATGAATATCCTTTCAATTGATAATCCAAATAGGAATGGATTAATACAAATAATGTCAACTGAGGGCATTCTTCTACATAAAAAGTCATTCTTAAGACACGAATACAATAAAACTTAGATAAAAATAATATCGATTGATACGAAAATGGTATCAAATTCGCTAAGACAGTTCCGATTGAGTTATTTTGATTAGCTTCGATTAAGGTGCGTTTAGTAATTTGTCCTTGTTTGGCGTGAATTGAGTACAAAAACACAAAAAAGTAATTAACAGCTATTAATTCTTGAATATCATAACTGAACTTTAGTGAAACTTAATTTGAACATTGATACACAAACCATTTCAAACTAATATATAAATCAACTAATTACAGAAAAAATGTTTCAACTAATTAACTTGTGGTTGACTGGTCTAATCAACGATCATCATTTCCTTCATTCATTTTCTGATTATGCACAGTTCAGTTAAATACCGACGGGTAGTTAATTTGATATATTTGCCTTGATCCTGTATCAATGCTATTCTTGTCCTCAAATAACTGCCATCTTCTCCTAGGCGGTATAGAACAAACGATCCGTGCCACAATGTCTTAAACCTAAACCGTTAAGGAGCATACGTACTGCATTCAGTGTTCGAATTAACAAATCTCATGTTTATATCTAACACTGTACCAATAAATAAATTATCATACATATACCACACAAATATTACCCATTTATACCACACACACATTATACATATAAATCACACAAATATGATATATATACCGCAAAAATATTATACATATACAATACACATATTATACATGTATATACCACACAAATATCATACATACACCACACAAATATTATACATATACTACACAAATATTATTATACACGCACCACACAAACAGTATACATATACCACACAAACATTATACATAGACCACACAAACATTATACATATACCACACAAACATTATACATATACCACACAAACATTATACATAGACCACACAAACAATATACATATACCACACAAACATTATACATATACCACACAAACATTATACATAGACCACACAAACATTATACATATACCACACAAACATTATACATATATCACACAAACAGTGTACATATACCACACAAACATTATACATATACCACACAAACATTATACATATACCACACAAACATTATACATAGACCACACAAACATTATACATATACCACACAAACATTATACATATACCACACAAACATTATACATATACCACACAAACATTATACATATACCACACAAACATTATACATATACCACACAAACAATATACATATACCACACAAACTTTATACATACACAACACACCACAAACATTATACATATATCACACAAACAGTGTACATATACCACACAAACATTGTATATATACCACACAAACATTATACATATATAATACAAACATTATACATATATAATACAAACATTATACAATAACACACAAACATTATATATATACCACACAAACATTATACAATAACACACAAACATTATACATATACCACACAAACATTATACATATACCACACAAACATTATACAATACCACACAAACATTATACATATACCACACAAACAGTATACATATACCACACAAACATTATACATATATAATACAAACATTATACATATACCACACAAACATTATACATATACAATACAAACATTATACATATACCACACAAACATTATACATATATCACACAAACATTATACATATACCACATAAACATTATACATATACCACACAAACATTATACATATATAATACAAACATTATACATATATCACACAAACATTATACAATACCACACAAACATTATACATATACCACACAAACATCATACTTATAACAAAATGTTTAATTTATACCAGTTTTCTGTTGTTTTCTTTTTTTTGCAACGACTTCTTAATCGTTAAGTGACAATTGACAAATCCTGAATGAGCTGTTTAAAATTCGCCGCCTTCTTGGACTGCAGCAAACTCGGTAATCTTAAGAGTTAACTCCTCTTTGTTTCAGAGATAGTAAGGGTTTGCATGTTTCAGAGTATTGTATACAATCAGATTTGATTATATTTAAGTTACCAGGCATGCGATAGCTTTATTTTCTC
The DNA here is from genome assembly GCA_964023205.1 of Lutraria lutraria. Classification (NCBI taxonomy): domain Eukaryota; kingdom Metazoa; phylum Mollusca; class Bivalvia; order Venerida; family Mactridae; genus Lutraria; species Lutraria lutraria. The sequence continues at coordinate 10,904,628 of OZ026845.1, forward strand.
AGATGTCATATTATTATCTATATTGTTATAACTTGAAAATTGTGAAATATGTAAAAAAATCGTTACCTGACAACTGGAAGTCAGATAATATTCTTGATACGTGGTAGATGTATCTACATAGCCAGTTAATTGACATGAAAAATCAAGATAAATATTTACTGTTCAAAAATGTCACACTCTTTATTTCTTGACTATAGTAGATTTCGATGTGTTAAATTGTTCTTCATTTTTTGTGGCATTCCAGTCTTATATCGAGCTATGAATGTCTCACATGACGGCGGCAAAAATTATCGCGTATTTCAAAAAAATCTACAGTTTGAAGTATTGTATCACAATTCTGTCTTTTTAATTCAATTGATGCTAATCGAAAATAATTGGCAATTATAAATACCTGAATAATGGTTACTTTTTACATTTCAAAGCGCGGGGGGTCTATGCAATAACACAATATATGAGGTTGTTTCGACGTAGCGATAGTTTGATACCACACTCATCCAGTCTGATTGTTATAGATATTGAATCAATCAAATGACATTAAACTATTATACCATGTTTTTGAATTCTTCCCGATATTCTCTCGACCTTTTTGTGACAAAGATGATAGTTTATTGATTAAAGGCATATTTTTCATATAATTGGACGTAACTCGTTAAATAAAATAGTGTACAATGATAGTTGTTTGGGGAAATTAAACTGATACTAACTATAAAGATAGAAATGAAATTCTTCTTTATAAAGAGTGGCACGAATAGAGGGATATTATGTCGCCGAATCAAGGCTGAGTGACTAACGCTAATTCTATTTCATTGAGTGATAAATATCTATAAACACACATTGCAACTGAAGCTCTCTTATATTTCTTAGTAAGGCCTAAATAAAATGTGTTTGTTTCTGGTTACAGGCTCATTAAGAATAGGCTAGGTAGGTCGTGTTTTTTAAAATTTATTTGTTTGGCGCTTGAATAGCTCATGGAAAGATAAAAAAGTGAGAAATTACTGGTAGTTGTACCGTAATACCGCAAAATAAAAATATTAGGGCCACTGGGGGGAATTTAGGGGAGGTCGGATAACAAGAAACAAATAATTTTTTACGCTTTAGAGCCGTTAATGTAATTAGAGTATTTCTTTGATATAAAATAACGTTAATCTACGGATTTTATGCCACGTGTGTTATTGAAAAGAGTGTTACCGGTCATAACCTCAGTAATTCACTGATTCTGAAGTTTACAAGTGTACATAATAAGTTGGTCTTGATTTCCCTGATAAAAAATAATAAGCAGAAATTAAAGCAGTTTTTTTTATAAAAGTGAAAGCAGCTCGCACATGTGTTCGGTCGTGTTCACGGGCACACAGAATTGTGATATTCGACGAGTTTAGTTTAAGAAACAACGTCTGCACGGGTATAAGACTTACGAAAACTGAGTGACTATGATCGTGTTTACAATTTGATTGTTCGAATAACTATCATGTTGTATTCGTATTAAATTCCACACGAAAAGTACATGAAGTCTTGAACGAACGTCACTACAAAATATGCGTCAACTCGTGTCCCGCACGAAAAAAACCCACGAACTATTGAACAAAAATCAGTATCAAATATATACCAACTAAATCCCGCCTGCGCGAAAAGAACGTGAATTCGTGAAAGGGCGTCGATGTCAAATATACGTCACCCAAGAGTTCCACGCGAAAAAAACATGAATTCTTGAAAAAAAATCAATATCAAATATATATCAACAAAAGTCCCAATTGCACGAAAAAAACGTGCACTCATAAATCGGCGTCGATACAAAATATTCGTTACCAGAGTCCCACGCGACCGCCAAAAAAAACAATATCAAATACGTTTCAACTTATGTCCCACACGAAAAGAAAGTGATCTCAGTTATTAACGGGCGTCGATACAAAATATAAGTTACATGCGAAAAAAAACACCAACGCATAATCTTGAACGGACGTCAAACATGGAACTTTCTATGATGAGCGAGTACAACTGATTAAATGTCTGTTTATACAGTAAGCAAGAAGTTTATTTCGTACATAAAGCTAGTTATAGAGTAATAATAACAATTATGAATTACAGCAGAAAGACAATTACTTAATGGGATTCACTTAGCAGGATTTTGTGGGAGACAATGTTAAATTTATTCGCGCAATTTTATGGGACTCTTGATATCCAGCGAGCATTAAGACGACCCTGATTACAGTTTGTATGTGGCAAGTGTTGAATTAATTACGCATTATGTTAATTAATATAGAACATCTATGGTATAAAACTAATCATGGGAAATGCTAGATAATAGCATAACTTTGTGACATATTTATGATGATTTGTATTAATCAGTCTAGATGCATTCCACACGCGTAAAAAGCTACCTGAGAGTTGTGAGTTTTTTAAGAGGCGCCATTGTGATACGTTACTGTACTTTTTTCAGAATTATTTAATTCTTAGGCGTTTCATACGTTTTTAACAGCGCACGTTGTTTATTTTTATGGAACTAAGGTCGCAGCATGCGTTATTCTACGGATGTATAGTATGGACTGAATTACGTTCATACAACAAAATGATACAACCACGCGTGTCGCTCGTTACATCACCACGTGTTTCATTTGAACAATAATACCATTTTTCAGTATCTTAAACATAATCGCAGGTTAAATATGTAATACATGTATATCCTATTTAGATTTTGGATATAAAAAAAGGACATCCTTGTTTGTCGGCCCGTCCATTTTGTATTTATGATTAGCTTCCAATCATGGTCTGATCTGGTACGTTCGTTATTTCAGGTCCGTGTTGTCAGTCTATGATTTCTTCACACTCTCAATCTGTAGTGGCCGGATATTTTTCTTTTAAACTGTCTCGCATTTCAACATTACTCTTGGTACTTGTAGGGTATTGTCCCGTTACAAGCAGAATGTTGGAGGCCCTTGTGTGTAACCGTGTTCAGCGACCGAGTCCAAGGTATGCCGTATAACCCAGCGATCTGGGCACGAATGCCGGTCGCGGCTGGTCATACCCTTTCATGAGAATTGGACAAAAATGTGGAACATTTGCCGGTTCTTTGTAGAAGGGTACGTTGGTACTGGCTAGAATACATTCCAGACAAAATGGTTAGGTGAATCGGCCGCCGTATATAATTGAAAGATAGTTGAAAAAACGGCATTAAACCCAAATAAATACTCGTAAATAACAACTGTGTTAATTATTACTTGTTTCCAGAGCCCGTCTTCATTATCGCTCTAGGAACCCAACGTTTTATCGCCTAATATTAATATGGGAATTTCTCTAACTCATGTGTGGGCAAAGGAGATAACAATCTATGGTCGTTTACATATAATTCAATTATTCTGACGATTTATATGAAGCGAGAAAGTCGCCTTTTTGTGTCATCTGTTTTTCCTGTTCTGTATAATTGATCATAATTAAGAATTAATAATGTAGTATGAGGTAAAACTAGACGACAAGAAAGGAGAGCGGGGGTCATTTCTTTGTATGGGAAAGTTACGGCTAACAACTAATAATCATACGCATGTTTTCTGCACTGTAATTAATTTTCAAAGACGGGTTAAACAGTGATGGGAACTTTGGCGGATTTTGTTACACTTCAATAAATATTGTTAAAGAGATCCTAAGTCCTCGATTCTGCGAGTCCAACAGTTTACCCAGCGTTCGGCAAACTTCGGTCGAATTCGTCACTTTCCGTCAAGTAAAATAAAGCCACGGAATAATCCGAATACGTGTTGTTGTGGCGCGTAAACCGCAAATAACGAATTTCTTTCAAAATAACAAAGATTTGCATGTACAACTATGGCATAAGCATTATGTCTAGATAATTGTGTCCATTTATAATTCAGATAGCATTTTATAATGTAGTAAACTCGACAAAACACAAAGCAAATACCGAGTGAAGAATAAAAACGTAATCTTTGAACCCAATTTACGAGTAGTACATGTATCGAATTTTGTGTACATTATTTTTTGTAATTTTGTATCATAATTTCGTATAGATATCCACTTTGAGTCACAATAAATGTATGCGCAATTTAATGCGTTTGTCGATTAGTTTTGAAGATATAATTAATGGGACAGCTCTCGTAGAATAGACCAACAGAATCGGGTAGTAAATTAATTATTTTAATATTTTTGGACGACGAAAAAGTTTATTTGACACAAAGCGATCAGGTTCTGATATTTGTGTTATTTGTCTGAATGAAAATGGTCGCTCAATCCAAGAATTATCAGAGATAAACCATACGTGGACAATATAAATGCATTCGAAGCTAAGTCAAATTCGTGTGAGTAATAGAACCAAAAATTATAATCAATAGGTATACAATGAATGGATGGGGTATGAGGCGAATTTCGGAACAGGAACAGTAGAACATCTAATGAATTACCTGACAGGTTAAAATAAACAAGTAATTGATATCCCTTGTAACATATCTTTACTGAAACCTGTCTTGTTAAGATCTGTTTTAATAATTTCTTTCAAAACGAACATATTTCGTACCATTAACACTTTCCATCCGTCTTATTTACTTCACAATATCAGTAAGATATCGAATAGATATTCCATTGTTTAAGTTCATAACAATATGCAAACTTAACATCTGATAACCAGTAGGTTTTGTTTTAAATTCTAAAGCGGTCTGAGTGTACGAACATTAAGCCGGCATTCCGTACTTTGATAAAATCATTGGTGACAATTTATGGACCGAGATCAATTCTTTGATTAACAAATAAATGAATTACAGATCATCATGGGATGGGAGTCAGATCTGAATGAGACGTATTAATTTCACAAAATGTGAGATTTTATAAACGAAATTGGCGCCGATTATCTGAAGGCGAACTTCATCATGTAACAAATAATTTTCTGTCGACCGAAGACCAGTCAGTCAGCAAAAGCAAAAACATCCAAATTCATTTATTTGTTTTTCTCGTATATCGAATTACATAGAGACAAAAATACAGCCCAAACGAATAAAACGCTTTAGTGTAAACCTATTTAAAATCATCTATCGGTGCATAAAATGTATTTTCACTATTCTAAGTCGATGATATCATGTTTTTATTGATGATACACATGCATTTTGTACATAATTCATTTAAGTATATGCCACTGGATAATACGAGGATTTATTACTGTTAATCGGATCTTTTCTATCTTTTAAGTCCGGTTTTGTTGTCAAATTTAATATGTGTTTTTTTTATATTTGTTCGCCGATTTTTGTAATTGATTATTTTATCAATTACGTCCAAACATTCCGCTAAGATTATGAAACAAAATATGTTTCGTAATAGCATCATAAACAACTATTGATGCACCATAAGAAATTCGGAACGTTTTTTTTTCGTGTAATAGCAATCACCGGGATGGTGTCTACAAAGCAGAATTTAGATTTACTTACTTTTTTGGAAATTCGAACGAATGTTTCGGTAATCAATGAACGAAATTTGCCCTTCTCAACAATATTTTTTATGTACAAGTATAAAAAAATAATAGTCGAGGTTCAATTGAGCGTAATTTGTTTTGTCTGAAATGATCATTATTGATTTATGATACTCGCCAGACATGTATACGGAGTTGGAAGATACACATTTAGCTTAAAATGACGGCATCAGTCAGTTTTAGCTCATCTATTCTTAAACTGGTTCCCGTTGACTGGTGTGTACAAAGCCTTTGGTGCACTGCATCTTGGAACTGGAACCAGTTTAATGTTTTCTTAGCACTTAACTTTATATAAGGGAGGTAACTCAAATATTGATAACTGATAAAATAAGTATACATTACCTCCCCTACATAAACTTATTATGAACTTGACCGATATTGCCTACATTATATGCACTTTTCTGCTAGGGGATTTCTAAGAAATGCAAGCTTATTTAACCAATTCCCAAACGGGTATACCCGTCACTTATATGCAGAGATTTGTTCAGATGAGTATGCTGGTTCACCATCATGTTGGTAAATATGCAGAGCTTTGTGAAGACGGGTATGCCCATCATGTTGGTAAATATGCAGAGCTTTGTGAAGACGGGTATGCCCATCATGTTGGTAAATATGCAGAGCTTTGTGAAGACGGGTATGCCCATCATGTTGGTAAATATGCAGAGCTTTGTGAAGACGGGTATGCCCATCATGTTGGTAAATATGCAGAGCTTTGTGAAGACGGGTATGCCCATCATGTTGGTAAATATGCAGAGCTTTGTGAAGACGGGTATGCCCATCATGTTGGTAAATATGCAGAGATTTGTGAAGACGGGTATGCCCACCATGTTGGTAAATATGCAGAGCTTTGTGAAGACGGGTATTCCCACCATGTTGGTAAATATGCAGAGCTTTGTGGAGACGGGTATGCCCACCATGTTGGTAAATATGCAGAGCTTTGTGAAGACGGGTATGCCCACCATGTTGGTAAATATGCAGAGCTTTGTGAAGACGGGTATGCCCACAATGTTGGTAAATATGCAGAGCTTTGTGAAGACGGGTATGCCCATCATGTTGGTAAATATGCAGAGCTTTGTGAAGACGGGTATGCCCATCATGTTGGTAAATATGCAGAGCTTTGTGAAGACGGGTATGCCCATCATGTTGGTAAATATGCAGAGCTTTGTGAAGACGGGTATGCCCATCATGTTGGTAAATATGCAGAGCTTTGTGAAGACGGGTATGCCCATCATGTTGGTAAATATGCAGAGATTTGTGAAGACGGGTATGCCCACCATGTTGGTAAATATGCAGAGCTTTGTGAAGACGGGTATGCCCACCATGTTGGTAAATATGCAGAGCTTTGTGAAGACGGGTATGCCCATCATGTTGGTAAATATGCAGAGCTTTGTGAAGACGGGTATGCCCATCATGTTGGTAAATATGCAGAGCTTTGTGAAGACGGGTATGCCCATCATGTTGGTAAATATGCAGAGATTTGTGAAGACGGGTATATGCCCATCACGTTAGCAAATATGCAGAATTGGACGAGACATATAACCGGATCTCATCAAAGCCTCCTGTAAAGGAATGACCTGTAATTAAGGTGATTAAATCATGGAACAGCTTCCAGGTGAAGACCGGGGTCAAACAAGGGTGTCTGCTGTCACCATTCCTCTTCCTCTTAGCAACTGATTAGGTTATGAAAACAACCACTGCTCGAGAAAAAGAATGGAATCCAATGGTCAATGTGGTCACAATTGGATGACCTTGACTTTGCGGATGACCTGGTACTCCCATCACACCAACACCAACAGATGCAAGACAAAACCTCAGAGCTAGAAAACATTTCATCACAGGTAGGACTGATGGTGCGTACAGACACGACCAAGCTCCTCAATATCAAACACTATCAGTAACAGTTAGCCCATTTATATATACACATGTAGTCTGGTTCCCGATTTCGCTGATTACAAATCAAACGTAGTGGTAGGAGAAGGAACTCCAGACTAGCCCAATTACACTTGGAGGAAATAATCTGGGTGAAGTTGAATTGTTACCTTCACATATTTGGGTAGCATTGTGAATAAACAAGGTGGCACAGATGCGGATGTTAAAGCAAGGATCGGCAAGGCGAGAGTAGTCTTCCTCCAACTCAAGAACATCTGGAGTACCGAAGCAATAGCAACCCACACTTAGATCAGAATCTTCAACTCAAATGTAAAGTCAGTGCTGCTGTTTGGATTGGAAGCATGAAGGACAACAAAGGAAACCAGAAGAAAGGTAAAAACATTCATCAATAACTACCTCTGACGAATCCCCAGGATCCACTGGCCAGAAACCATCAGTAATTTGGACTTACGGCAACAAACCAAGCAAAGACCTATTGAAATGGAAATTAGGAAAAGACGATTGTGTTGGATTGGTCACATGCTCCGGAAAACAATATCCAGCATTACAAGACAGGCCCTAACTTGGAACCCATATGACAAGTGGAAGAGAGGAAGACCTTAGAATTCCTGGTGACGTGACCTCATTGCAGACTTATAGGAAATAGGTAACAGCTGGGGCAAAGTATATAGCCGATGGCCCGGGACTGGAGACATTGAGAGTTTGCGATCAAACAAGAGCTGTCCGAAGACAGTGCGCTAGACTTTTATAAGTCTTCACAGTGTAATAAAATGCTTGGTAGGGGAGAAAAAGGCAAACCTTTGAAAGACAGCACAACTATTCGAATCAATGCCAGAAATTAAAAAAATGTTGAATATCTTTGATGGTGTTCAAGATATTGTCCTTTATAACTAATTTTAACGAAAAATCTAATTGAAAAAGGGGCATAACTCTAAAAATATCGATAACAGAAGTATGCTGCTTGTCCTACTGATGCACCTTGTCACCATAAGAAGTATTCAAAGTTTGAGTTGAATATCTTTGAAAGTCTTCAAGATATTGTACAATTTTACCTATTTTAACAAAAAATCTAAGTTAAAAAGGGGCATAACAAAGGCTGTTGACAGAGTTATGCTGCTTGTCCCACAGATGTGCCTTGTCTCCATAACAAAGTATTCAAAGTTTGAATTAAATAGCTTTGATGGTTTTCAAAACAACCTACTTAATAATCAATTTTAACCAAAATTCTAAGTTTAAAAGGGGCATTACTCTGAAATACTGCTTACACTGTTATGCCCTCTTTCTTGAAACTGCACCATGCCACTATAAGCAAGTATTCCCAATTTCACATGAATATCTTTGAAAATGTTTAAGATAATTGACTTAATAAAAAGAATTTAACCAAAGTTTGTAAGTTAAAAGGGGGCATAACTCTGGAAATACTGTTTACAGAGTTATGCACCTTTTCCCCATAAGAAAGTATTCCAACTATGAGTTGAATATCTGTGATAATTTCAAATTATTGTACTTTATCAAAAACTTTAATGCAGATGCTGGCGCCGGGGCGAGTAGTATAGCTCTAATTTTTCTTTGAAACAGTATCAACAGAAAGTCAAATTAATTCTCTTACTTATAATTAAGGCCTGATGAAAAAATGTTTTTTTTGTTACCCAATTAACCGACCCTAATTTTCCTCTGCGACTCTATTATATGACTTTTTATTAGGCCTTAGGAACAGTAGATTAACTTTCTCAGTTTTTAACATGCATACTTTCAAGAGGCAAAAAAGTCCCCATCTATCTAACCTATAGCATATAACAAGAAACAAACCTATTTTTTACACCTTACACACTATACCAGGAACTTAACTGTTTAAAGGTTTTATTCGGAATCATTCTGTAAGCTTCTTTAAGATACATGTAACAAGTGAAAATCTTCTATTATTAAAGACTACAGAAGCATTTGGTGGTTTGACCAATGATTTCACACTAGTTTATCTTGTTATGATATGTGAACTGCTGTATCATCCATGTTGTACATTCACACTGGTACCTGATCTGGTTCTTGAATCAGCACAAACCTGTGATTTCAAATCACCTGGCAAGTTCTCAATACGATGTCAGAGGCCCACATGAACTTCCAGCCAAGTTTACAAAGTTCAATTTCATTCTCAATGTATTATTGTTGAAAAGATATACAAAATGTGTTATAAAGTAGTTTCATGTTCAGATACATATCAATCATAAGTGTGAAGAACTGGTGCTAGACTCTCATCTGCCGTTAGCAACTGCCTATTTTCTCAAATAAAGATACATGGTTGGTAGCTGGGCTCGAACCCACTACCCTCTATCAGTGAGAGGTAACAGTGATTTGAAGTCAGCAACCTTGACCACTCTACCATGCAGGCGGTAGGAAGTTTTTATAACTTCTGACACAGGACATCAACTTGGCTAGGGAGAATATAGAACAACATCATTTTACTTGGTCAGTAATTATGTATTTTGCTTGAAGTGTTATATCATCACACACTGGTTCAGATTCTATGAACATTAATCTAACACCGACAATTTGATATATAGACAAGGAAATGACTTACACAATAAGACACAGCAACATGGACTCCACATACGTACCTTATAGCCAAGACAGCAACTCTCAAACTCAAATATCTATCACCCATGTGTTATTACAGGAACAGTGATTACTCAATCAATTCTTGTAAAGAGATTTTGCTTCTTGTTTTGAGTAAATGACTGAAATATACCACTGGAATGATTTTTGAGTTCAAAAAGTGCTACTTTAGCTAAAATGTCCATAAACACAAACATTCAGACCTTTAATTAACATAACAACATATTCTACAAAGCAAACAAATATTTTATTGCAGAAAGTAGGTTAAAGAATATCATTTTTAATGTACAACTGGTTTCAATTATAGGTAATAAGATTCATAAGATTGGTAGACAATGCTTAAAGTTAACAAGGAAAAGCCAAGTATGAGATTATCGCATTCAGATTAATTTGCCTTTTTTGCTGGCATTTTCTTATTAATGTGTAAATTCAATAACAATAATAATAAAAACCCTGCAAAAAATTATTTTACAAATACAACATACATAAATTATATAAATATACATGTACAGACAATTATGTATGAATATATAAAACAAGGTCTAAACCGAAGTGCACAAATTATGATCACAATTATTTATACAGGAAGCCTTCAGTGTACACCACATATACCATCTTTATCTAACAAATTACAATCCTCAAAAATGGCATAATTATTGATACGAACACATGCAAATGGCATAATTATTTATACTAACACATGTAAAGGACATAATTATTGATACTAACATACTAAATAAACTACAAAAAAAACATTGAAAGCCCTGGTATAATTATTACGCAATGAATGATTAGTAATGTTATGTATTTATAACAATGTCACTTCATTCAACTTTCAATGATAATTTCTAACAGAAAATGAACATATTGCACAAAGGTTTTATTCTTTACCAAACAATACATACAGTAAATTATCAAATTTTTACATTTGAATGGTTAGATAATGAATTATTATGTATTAAACTTATAGTGAATGTCATATGACCAGCTACATGTACTTGCATATTTTGCCTGGTTTTAATCTATACATGAACTGGTATTAAGCTTAACAAGTACATGTATAATTTACAATCAACATCATCAACTTATGATCTGAAAGTCATTTGGTTCCCTTTCTTGAATTCTTCATAAATACAATTTAAAAGGTGGACAGTTAGGCACAGACAACAAGCACTGAGGTTCTCAGGATCTTTAATATTATCAAAAATATGGTTTAATTCAGCCATTCAAATTAATCAAAATGATTGTCAAGATCAACTGTATACATATAAATGTAACTATGACATAACAACATAGACTCACTGTATCAAGATTTACCATGACTGACATCATAGTATCTACTTCGCAGAATTTAGCATCAAATTCCTTGTTTAGATAAAAAACAAACAACACGTAAGCGCAGACAAGATTCTTATGAGTGTAAAGAACATGCCTGTGAACACAACAAATGTAGAAACGACACACAGGCACATGTTCAAATAATGTCAAGAAAGATTCTGTTTAGATAGACAACATATGACATATGGTGTAATTAGAAAGCATTTAACATTGGACCACATGGCCAGACCGGGTACCAGGGTCATATACATCATAAATTGTGTAAAATAATGGATATATATGATAAGGTATGTATAATGATGTCAACAGTAAAATGTAATTGGTAGATATTGAACTCTCAATAATATACACAAACATGTGAAATAAAAAGACTGTGTGCTTCATACCTACCGGTATTCAAATCAATACTATTTTGTAAAATCTAGTGTACATTTTAATCTAACCAAGAATCAATTGAACCAATTTGGAAGTAGGTTTCCAGCAAAACACAAATACAGTCAAACCTGTGAACAAAGGCCATATAATGTGGTCTTTATTGACAGTTGGCCTTTTTTACGGGGTGATTTTCGTTCTAAATAATTTATTACGGTTTTGATAAGAATGGTCTTTATTCATACATACTAAAAAATAAAGCCATTAATTGGAGGTGTACATGTGCATAGGAAACTACATGAAATACAAATGTGAAATATATCAAAGTATTGAAACATCGTAAATGTCTAACACAACGTTTCAGAGATGTGGACAAACCCAAACCACAGTATAAGAAATAGGAGCCATCAGCTTAAACCATCATTAGTGTCTTACACTTAATTTGAAGCCAGGGTTTATACACATCATCATATATGTACTAAGATGACAGATATTTATCTGTAATTGAGACTAATTTTTGAGCTACATACAATGAATTTGATATATTGGTGACAGCCTAGAAATGACTTCCACTCAATGAAAGTTGTATGATACAAATACAAGACATATTACAAGTTATACCTTTGTGTAGATCAATATTGGTCCAGAATATATACATGACTCATGTATTCTCCTGAGAGCTTGTGGTGATTAATTATAAGAAGGAACATGCAACAAGGATTTCCTTATATGGATAAGAAAATGCATCTAGAAACACTAAACAAGCATTACTTATGACTGAGTGACAAACAAGTAAAGATTTTTGCATATAAAATATTAGGTTGACACTAAACAAGTAGTACTATTACAGAAATATAAACTAGAAAAGGTTTTCATGCTAAATGATAGGTCAACATAAATGAGACACAAATACAATTGTCTATGAAGTGTACAATACAGGAGTAAAGTATGTTTGATCAACCTCTAGGACTATAAAATAAATCCCTTTGCAACAAGAGAGAAATTATCTGTCAGAACATTATGTGTAGAAAATGACTTCTGGAACTTGTCCGTCTTCCACTGAGGTCCCGTTATTGTTTCCTGCGGCGTAATGGAACTGGAAGGTAACTTTACCACCTGATACCGATTCATGCGTAACTTTTCTCAATCCCTTGGAGCCATAATATGAATCAGGTCCCTGTAAAAATCAACAATACAATTATACATAAAATACGACCCAGACAAGTTCAAGGTATTAGTATCCTAACACCCTAAATTATTATCTCAAAATGGGGCAGACATATTTGGTAAATGTTTATAATTTTAATGGATTTCCAACATAGAAAATGACATTCCTTTGCATTGCAGTCTATGAGAGTAACCCATTTTTTCAAATCAAAGATTGAAGTAAAAATGTTATCCATTACAATAAAACTCATGGTAGAAAGATGCAAGTTAAAGTTTAACAAAAAATACTTACAAATCTGTATTTCAAATATTAATTGACCCATCTATAATCTGTACATACATTTAGTAACCATAGTAACCTTTTCAATATTATGTCTACGAATTTTCAGACTGGTTTTCAAGTTTCCCTCAATGTACTGTACATCATTTCAATCAATTGTAACTACTCAGGCATATCCGTAACTGAGAAATATGCCTCGTACATGAACGTGTGTAGGGCTACAAATTTTAGTTACACGGTTTCTGGTCTACTTTTTCGACACTAGGTACTCATTTTCAAGAATCATTGTTTCCATAACCAAATATAAACACAAAATTAATCTGCTGTACAATTACATACCTTCAGAGTAGCACAAGCTGTGTAGCTAACATTGGGTAATATCTCAACTGGTTCTTTAAACATAACACGAAACGTGCAGTTAGATCCGTCACATTGAAAACTTGTATCATTAACACCAATCACCTTCCCATTATCTGACTGTAGAATCTAAAATAGATAAAGACAAGACTTACATTTAAGAGTTTACATAAAGCAATTCAATCTGGTTTAGAAATACAAATCTGTGTGAACTGTATCATTATTTTGTACAAAAATATTCTACATATTCATTCAACTTCTCACATGTACTTAAGTCTGAAAATTACAGTACTTCTTGAATCAATTGCAAAAAGATTGGCTAAAATAAAAAAAGAAAGTCATTATATTTAAGAATATTTGGCTAAGTCTACAAATGATGATTACCTTAAAATTAACTAAAAATATGAACTCTGTTCACTTTGATTTTATATTGGTAGAATATTAATGAGGTGATTATAAAAGAAATATTTTATCATTATGACATCCCTTTAATGGTTATAAAACAGGATTCAGAAAAATTCTTGAGGTTAAGAACATTTTTTTTTATTTAAGACACAAGGAGTAATGTTATATGAGATTTCAGTCTGACATAAAACACACCTCAGTCGAAAAATATGCAAAACATCACAAGCCATTTGCAATTTTAAAATAGTCTTTCTTTACAATGAATTTATTGACTTGATTAATAATGCACTTTATGTGAAATTTACAGATACTGCACATAGAATCCTAAGTACACATAACATTTAAATAATGTTTTATCATGCAATGCGTGCACATATTCAATGAGAATTACTGCTAAAGGCTACTGCACGCATAAAATTTGGTAGCAACAATAACACTTTTTGTGCTATTTCTTTTCATTGCTATATACAAAACAGTATTTAATGAGACCCTGTTTACATTGTATTGTGTTTTTTAAGGTGCATTATACATCGTTAAGACACAGACATGATGCACAAATAAGATTTCTAAACTTCCTGTTTGAACTTAAACTTCCTAATATCTTCTATTTTCCTGATGTTTGTTTGTCATCAACTTAACTTTATAGAGAAGTGTGTATTGTAAGTTAAAGAGTATAGACGGTTCATAATCTTATCCTTCAAAGTATGAATAATAATTTTTTGGTAAATTGAGTACTACCCAGCAGATAAAAATGAATTGTTTTCGTTGACTTAATTTCTTGATACCAGCGGTGTCTATAAAGCCAAATTAAAAATCCTGAAAATCATATGCGGCCAAACAAGAGACCTTCAACCATGTTGTTTCCATATTTCACTGTCTGTCTTAAAGAAAATCCTTCAGAGCAGATTAAATTGACCATAACTTCCATCATTTCTTGAGATATTTTCATCAAATAACTTATTTTGCTCAGAAAACACAGCTCTTTCAGGGCAGAACAATCCAAAATTCTGTATATATCCGGAATAGTGCACTATTCTAATACTAAAAATAGCACAGTGTTTTCATAAATAACAAAAAGGCTTCACTACTGCATGCTTTACAGCAGTTTTTACATCATACATTATGTGACTAAAAGAGAGTAAATATAAGCAAGTCTTGTCTAATGTAATGTCCGAAAACTTTAAAGATTATTCTTTTCATTAGATTGAAAAGCTAAGATCATTCAGCACTAACTAACCATGTTTGAATTAAAACTATATTTGATACAGTTTATTAAATGTTCTTACCTGTATGTTTACATTATATTCTGTTGGACCATGAATACTACCATACAAACCAAAACCAACAACAAATATACGACGGTTTACCATAAATCTGAAATATTTACAACATAACTCAATATGATTTCCTATCTAGCAAGTTTTCTCATTAGCATGGAGACAGTTCAATTAATGGTTTTATCTCAGATGAGACTTATATTTTTATGTCATAATGAGATAAATTAATGAATGTTGTCTGAACTTGTCGCATCCTGTCACATCTGCTGATAATTCAAACTTACCTTGATACCAGGGCTTGACACTAACTTTTTGAAGAGGTAGTCGGCAGGACTACTTACATAGAAAATGAGGAAGTCCTTGCAAATTATAGGTAGTCCTCATTTTAATACATAAAATATGTGTTTGTCATTTCATTTCAATGCCTATCGAGCATACTTTATTAGAATACAAGTATGAACATCGGATTTTCACAAATGTATTGAACGAAGTCATAAGGTTACATCACATCAGATCTAACAAAAGTTTGTAAGCTTTATAATTTGATTTACTTAAATTTATAAAATTCAGATCACCCAAATTACAGATAGCCCGAGGGGATATCCAGCTTGGAAACCTAGGTAGTCCTGAGGGAAAATAGGTAGCCTCGGGCTAACGGACCACTGTTAATGTCAAGCCGTGGATACCATAACATATTTGACTGTTTGTTAGGTTGATTTTATCATTGAATTCTTACAGTGTCCAATCCCAAAAAAATGTAACTGAATAATTAGTTAGACTAGACTTAGGTCTGTCAACTCATAGACGACATGTCAACTGCGGATGGTCAAAACTGACCTTTAGCTGATGCTCTTACAAAGTTCAAAATAATGTCGGCATTTACCTGATTCTATCACTTGTACCACTGTAGCCCCATCTACTTTCGATCTGACAGAATCTTGACACTACCTGTTCTTTACCAGTAAGACAACATCGTGGTACATCCTAAAAACAGGAAGTTTATAATTCTGATGCATTAATGATACATTTTGATGCCAGCTGATTAATTGTAGTTCCTAACTGAATGGCTGTCATTTCTCAAATTAGAAGTAAAAAAAGATCCTTCTTTTTTTTTGATCACATGATCGACCTGCCATAGATGCTTGGAACTTTTCCAAAATGACATATTATGGTCATGAAGGACTTACATATGTGGACCAGCATAACGCATGATTTGTAAATGCAAGATGCATATGATATATGATATAATCAGGGTTTTCCTGTAACAGACCAAATCTTGACTGAAGGAGGCTTTTAATGCTCATTTTCAATGTGGTAAATGATCCATTTTGTTTCTAAGCAGTCAATGGCTGCCTCTTATTCAAATTATTGAAAACACTGTATATATTATACACTGTAAAATAAACGTTCACCTAGTTATAAATAATAAATAACACAATGTATAATTAAATACACTGAAAGGATAGGCAATTCTAATCTAATACAAAGTGTACTGCAGGGCATATGTGCCTATAGATTGTATATGCTAATAAACTTATGAAACTTTTGAAAACTGAATTTAAATGTACAAACCTGAAAGTTTATTGACGGTTTTGGATTTACAGTGAAATAAAGGAACAGCTGTACTACTTCCCTATCTTCTAGTATACCACTCTGAGCTGGACCCACAGCAAACTCTTCAATGCTCATTAGTGGGAACCTGATTAAACGAAGAGCTCTACCGAGCGTTTGACGTTGATTTTCAGGTGTTGGCTGAATGTTTTGCCTTCTACATTCTGCTTCAGACCAACGAAATACAGCAGTACATAGTTTACTTTCTCTGATACCTAATGTATCTCTTTCTAACACAACACACAATGTTTCATGATCTATATCAGTAAATCCTTCAGCGTTCAGAGCCTCGGAAGTACTCTTATCAATTGTCTCAAGACAAAGTGCAGCGAGTTGTGGTTCATCAAATAACCTGGCCTGAGTAAGAAGCATAAAAGCATTGTCACTACTGAGGTTTCTCTTCAGAAATTCAACACAAGCTTTTTCAAGGGCTGGGACAGCATATTTCTTTGCTGTATACAAAGTAGTCATAACTGTTTCTGGTCCAATGTTCACCTCATCTGTATACAAGAACTTCAGAAGAGCAAGAAAAGCGGCTGGTTCAACATCAGGTATATCAACAACATGATCTTTTGTTGCCATTTGTCCATTAAATTGTGCATCAAATACTGCAGATCCAACACAGAGAACAAACTTGTGCGCTGGTATAAGTTGAGTGTTTGGTGGTTTGCCAACACGAAACTGAATATCACTCATGATGTCTGTGTTTATCAAATATGCAAGTCTCTCCTTAACAGCAGGCTTTGTTGCTTGCCAATTATATGGAGCATTAGCCTGTCCAACAAGGTTAGGTGAAGATGAAGGTGCACTTGTGACAGGAATAATTTGTGATGCAATGGGTGAAGAAGACAAAGGGCAGTCACACAATGATAAAGAACTTAAAGATGGTGAACTGGACTCAGCTCTTTCTGATTCACTGTTTCTATCTCGTTCAGCAGGACTTAGATTACTGCAGGCATTCAGGTTAGCTTGAGATGAACTGTTCGCAATCATAGCAGAAACAGTGTTAGCTCCATTAGAACTGTTGTGGTTTCTTGTACCTGCTTGGTTAACTCTCCCATTACTTTCTCCATTGCGCTGATTTCTGGCAGCAGGAGGAGTGTCTTCTTTCACAGACTTATCTTTATCCATGATATCATTTCCTTGGTAAATCTGTAAAAATATTTGATTCACATATAAAAATACAAGAAATAAATTCCTGGTTTCAGTAAAAGTCTCCCAAATGTATGGAGTCAATAGGATGGCAGAACTTTTTGAAATTCATCCTTTTTAAAGTTTTTGCATGTAAAATCAAGTGACACCTGGGCAGCACCAATATTGACCAAGGGGCCATCTTTGCACAGGTCTTCTAGACACATACCAAATATATAAGCTCAAGGCACTGTTGCTTCTGACTTGTAAGAAGATATCTTAAGTTCTTTCAGTTCAATCAGGGCACGAAAAATCGGTTACGGTCGTCAGATGGGACGAGTAGCTTTTGCCTTTAATGTAAAGCCAATACAAACAAGAGGGCCAAGATGGCCCTATATCGCTCACATGACAATCACTGTTCACTCATTAAAACATTGTTTTGAACCGGTGACCTAGTTTTTGACCCCAGACGATCTATGTTCGAATTTGTCTTACATATCATTAAGACAAACAGCCTGACTAGGTTTGGTGAAGATACGATCAAAATTTGACATCTACAGTGTTAATAAGGTTTTCCTAAGATTTGACCTTGTGACCTGGTTTTTGACCCTAGGTGACCCATATTTGAACTTGTCCTTAATATCATTAAGACAAACAATCTGACAAGGTTTGGCCAAGTTCCAATCAAAACCATGACATTTAGAGCTTTTACAAGATTTTTACCTAAGATTTGACCTTGTGACCCAGTTTTGAACCCGGCTGACCCATGTTCATCATTGACCCACATATCATTGAGGCAAACATTTTGACAAGGTTTGGTGAAGATCCAATTAAAACTGTGACATCTACAGTGTTAACAAAGTTTTCCTAAGATTTGACCTGGTGACCTAGTTATTGACCCCAGATGACCCATATTTATACTTGACCGTTATATCATTAAAACAAACGATTTGACAAAGTTTGGTGAAGATCCAATAATAACTGTGAAATCTACAGTGTTAACATGGTTTTTCATCAGATTTGACCTAGCGACCTAGTTTTTGACCCAAGATGACCCATGTTCGAACTCGTCCAAGATATTATGAAGACAAACATTCTGACAAGGTTTCATGATCATCCAATCAAAACAGTGACTTCTAGAGTGTTCACAAGGTTTTTTCCAGCAATTTGCCCTAGTGACCTAATTTTACAACAGAAATTACCCATTATCAAACTTGACCTACATATTATTAAAATAAACATTCTGACAAAGTTTCATGAAGATAAATGCAAAACAGTGATTTCTGAAGTGTTCACAAGGTTTTCCCTTATTTGGCCCTGGTGACCTAGTTTTTGACCCCAAATGGCCCAATATCAAACTCGTCCGAGATTTTGTTGATATTAACGTTTTGACCCAGTTTTGCTAAAATTGAGCCAAAAATGTGGCCCCTAGTGTGGTCACAACAAAAAGTTTGACGACGCACGACGCCGGACGGAGAGTGATCCTAATAGCTCACTTTGTCACTTTGTGACATGTGAGCTAAAAATCAATGAAAAATAATCTATTGTACTGTAGCGAAAAAACGTTACAAAATGTCTGTTCAAAATTTCTTGTTTGACAGATGGAAAAATTAGCCTTGACACCGGTTTGGAGTAAATGCAGATCGCCCGGTTCTCTCCACGAGCAGCGAAGGATGACTATCAAATGGACAATACATTATCAAATTTATTCTTCGTACTTAAGCATACTTGGTACGAAATAGATGTGAAATGGACTTAGTCAGCCTTTGAGAAATGAATGGAGGTTATTTATACTCAATTAGCCGGGTCGTACGTGATACTTGTAAAAAGGCCCGGTCTGGCATTTATCTAGACTGTTCTCCAGATATTTTGTTTATCATTATCAGTTTGTTGTCGTCTGTTTCAATTACATATTCAGTTACTTAGCTGTCTTGAACTGAAGTCCATTCTTACTTGATACATTTATTGTGACAACTTTAAAGTTTAATACAAGCTTTAAGTCTACACATTACTATGACACTGTTACTGTCAATAATAAAGTTGTTCATTGGCAACCTTGATTGAAGATCGCATTGTAAAGTAGTGTAATGTCATGATGGCATCCAATGTTCCAGAATTGTACATTAGGTTCTATATTTGGCAGGCTGTTTAAATTATCAAAAAGGCTCAGTAAGTGTTTGTTTAACTATTATATATACCGGTACATTTTATTTACTGTTCAAGTGCTTTTTTTAGTTTTCCAATAGTGGTAGGGCGAGTGACATCAAGGGCAGGACAAGAGGATTTTATATGTCTGTGATGGGACTGTTCTCACATCAATGAGTAACCTGTTCAATCCTTTGCTCACTGCCTCTGACATAACTAGTGATCTAGATACTGTATCTGATTATCTAGGCACCATTGGTTTTGAGGGGGCTAGGACAGAACTGTCTAGTTTTGTTAAATTTGCCAGAGCCAGTCATAACAATGGCAATAAGTCTGTTACTGATATCCCATCAATGGCAAATTTGGCAATCAGAAACAAAGAATTATTTCCAGCATCTGCTGAGGTGGCTGAAAGGTTGTTGGTGCTACCAGTGTCAACAGCAGACTGTGAAAGAGGTTTCAGTAAACAAAATGTTATTAAAACATCTTTAAGAAATGGACTTAGTGAAAAAAGTCTTGATAATCTAATGCTTTTGTCTATTGATGGACCAGAATTAGCACAATTTAACTTTAAAGAAGCTTTTAAGATGATATCTTGTCAATGTTACATTTTATGTTAAAATAATGTAATTTATTTATGCTATTGATGATAATTGAATAAGAACTGCTGAAAGAAATATGATGTTTGTCTTTGTTTTTAACAATGAACAGTTTGTATGTCTTTAACATTAATTTTGTAAGTGTATTTGAAATGTTATCTTGTGTTAGTTCTGTAAGACTTACTAACTCAGGGCTACATTTTAAAGTACACTTCCATGTTTAAAGGTATACATACTTTCATTGAAGCATCTCCTCCCACCAAAATACAGCAAAACATTCACTCAATAATGGTAATAGTAGTACATATTGTATTACACTACAAGCTGTAAAGGTAAACCTACTGTCATTAAAGAATTAGATCTTAATACATGGCTTCTTGGCGATCGCAGCGCGTTATATCGCGTTGCAAAAAGTGGCTCCAACTTTTTTCAGGCCAGTGTGGGCCCTGTCTTTCCAATTTGATCCGAATCAATTTAGATTCAAGTTTTGTTTATGTTAAATCCGCGTTCGTGAAACGCTTGTACTAGACAATAATGACTAAAAATAGATTGTCGCCCTGTACCCGGCCCTGCGGCATATATAAAACACCGCTACAAGTTTACAAGTTTAACTGCGACAATGCCTCATTCGCCGGCTTTTCTATTTATTTCAAGAATGGGATTTCTTACTTGACAAATTAATTGGATGCGTTGATTATTGTCGGTCTCGTATCAACGGACTCGAATAAGTGTCAAATCCTGAATTATCTTACCATGTTATCTGTTTTCTGATAATAAACAGTGCCTGTTTTCCGAAATTTGAACAGACGACAGAAAGCGAAAGTAGAAGAAGCATTCACAATAAATATCAGTGTTGCTACTTGAGAGACGGCTTTATAATTATATGTACGCGAATCACGGTGTTCCTTAGTGATTAAAGATTAAAATGTCGATTATACAATCACCCGAACCGTACTGTATCGTTCATGTATGTTGTAATCATTTATGTCAGCATCCGACGTAATTTTCCCGCAATCAGACAGTCATGTATAACAGAAAGCGAACGTAGAAGAAAGATTCACAATAAATATCATTAGTCTAGCAACCCTGATAAGCCACTGGCTTATCGGTAAAACGCCTAGAAAATCAATATATTTCAATACTCCTTGTCATAAAATGTTCATAAAATCTTTCCAATTTGATCCGAATCAATTTAGATTCAAGTTTTGTTTATGTTAAATCCGCGTTCGTGAAACGCTTGTACTAGACAATAATGACTAAAAATAGATTGTCGCCCTGTACCCGGCCCTGCGGCATATATAAAACACCGCTACAAGTTTACAAGTTTAACTGCGACAATGCCTCATTCGCCGGCTTTTCTATTTATTTCAAGAATGGGATTTCTTACTTGACAAATTAATTGGATGCGTTGATTATTGTCGGTCTCGTATCAACGGACTCGAATAAGTGTCAAATCCTGAATTATCTTACCATGTTATCTGTTTTCTGATAATAAACAGTGCCTGTTTTCCGAAATTTGAACAGACGACAGAAAGCGAAAGTAGAAGAAGCATTCACAATAAATATCAGTGTTGCTACTTGAGAGACGGCTTTATAATTATATGTACGCGAATCACGGTGTTCCTTAGTGATTAAAGATTAAAATGTCGATTATACAATCACCCGAACCGTACTGTATCGTTCATGTATGTTGTAATCATTTATGTCAGCATCCGACGTAATTTTCCCGCAATCAGACAGTCATGTATAACAGAAAGCGAACGTAGAAGAAAGATTCACAATAAATATCATTAGTGATTTAGTCTGTTAGTCGGCTTTAGACGTTCCCAAATCACCGTGATCCTTAGCAATCAAAGATTACCGTCTGATAAAGTAATAAAACGCGGTGAATAGCGACCTTGCAGAGATTCGTGTTTTTTCAAGATCGATGCCACAAAGAAAATGGCCGCTACAGGTGATAAATTGCCGATTACGAACACGGGGGAAACGCGATTTCGGACAAATCACCTGAACCGTACTGTATGCATGTAATTTGTAAACAGTACTTTTTTCTTATATCATTTGAAAGTTCAATAACTTAAATTAGACATAAAAACTTGACGACCCTAAGCATTTATAAAGCTGGAGGAAAGGAACATCTACTCTTTCACTTTTTTTTTAACCTTTCCAATGTAAGAGGCGAAATGAATAAAAAATATATACAAATTCTTTTGCAAAGCCAACAGGTAATTAATAAAAAAAAACTAAAAATAGCTTGTCGAGTGTAGACTGTATGAGTTAACTAAAGTTCATTATTAGATATATTATCTTGATATCAGTATGAGTCATAAACTTCATCTAAACAGTTAAGTTCCTAAAAATAAACTACGAAAACATTTATTTTTAGAACTTTGACTAATGCCAAATTATCACAAAACTGCACAATTTTCGTCATATCAAACAAGGAGTTGATCAGCTCAGTATGATTTATTACCAAACTATACTTGCCAAGGTATATCATATCATTCCAATACAAATGCGTAGAAACGAAAAGCGACTCCAGAGACAGTCTTTAAACTTCCGACTAGCACCATCCGAAATGTTGCATTCCTAATACAGCCGTAAGTTCGAATTTTATTTTTTTGAGATGTAATATTCTGAGATATTTACTGCAATTATTATTTTTTATTGTATTCAAAATTGTGTTCAAATGAGCAAAGACAAGCACACATAATCTTGTTTCGCTTTACAACTTCGAAACTGACGACGAAAATTCTCTATGTAAAATATTGGATGGAACAAAATTCTCAATATCAGTCGTGTTGTCTTTGAACAAAATAATTTAAGTCGACTTACATGATTTTAGTACAATACAATATAACATCCTACTGGAGAATCTTACTTTGACCCATTTTAATCGGTTTTGTTTTCTACAGTTCGATTAAATTATTTTTCCTATTTCACACGGTATGAAACAAGTTCAGACCGGGTGGCATTGGAAAATGACGTAACGCACGAAAGCATTTCAAAGGACATTTAATAAGATTTAAATTAAAATGATTATCAGATTTGATGCAATTTACGGAAAAGTAATAAGGTAAGTTTATGTATTTGTTTTATTTTCGTTGTTTTTTGCGTATTTATGTTAATGTCATTGGAAATGATATAGTGTTCGGATATGTTACTCGGAATCGGATGTTCTTATCTAACAATGTTTATCTTTGACATTCGAAGTTACCATTGCTATTTCATTAAAATATTTTATCGGAATATGTTATAAGGGAGCTATTGCTTTTAACCCGAGAGGAAATTATTTTTATTCTGCTGACAGCAGTGATTTTTTTCGCTAAATAAGTAAATTTACTGCTGTTAATGGGCAGTTTCCCCTAGCTAGTAAATAGTCTATCGAAGCAGATCATTTACTGTGGATTCCGCAGTTTTTTTTAAACTAAGGGTAGTTTGAAAATTCG
The DNA here is from genome assembly GCA_964023205.1 of Lutraria lutraria. NCBI lineage: Eukaryota > Metazoa > Mollusca > Bivalvia > Venerida > Mactridae > Lutraria > Lutraria lutraria. The sequence continues at coordinate 10,928,714 of OZ026845.1, forward strand.
GAAAATATTCGATACCTTTTGCCTGTTGAAAGTATATTTTAAGTCATGTTGACAGGGTTCTCAATAACTGCAGGCCAATTTACTATTTAGCCGCTTAGAAGTTAGAAATGTGTTTGGGCCTGTTAGGAATCTCAAAAGTTTATAAAATATTGCTAGAAATTGCCCGGACCCCCCTAGCAGGCCTGTTAGTCTAGCTTTTGGGCCTGTTGGACACAAACATATATATTGAGAACGTGGCACTGCCGCGTTTCTTGTTCGTCTTATTCTCCTATTGCACCAACTGCAACATCATTTCTACCCTGATGACTCACAATTGTATATGGCATTCAAACCAAAAGATTGCGTCTCGCGTGATGAAACACTACAACGAATTGAAGCTTGTCTGAAGGATATCTTACACTGGATGAAAGCAACTTTGCTGAAATTAAATGCTGACAAAACAGAGGTTATCCTGTTTGTACCGAAACGGAATGCCAGTACAGCCGAGAATCTAACTGTGAAAGTTGGCGACGCTGTGATCAGATCATCATCAATGGTGATTAACCTCGGTGCCATGCTGGATTCAGATTTGGACATGGATAAACATGTTAACTCTGTTTCAAGGTTGTGTTTCATGCAGATCAGACAAATAGGTCAAATCAGACAATATTTGACAGTTGATGCAACAAAATCCCTTATCAATTCGTTAGTAACATCAAGACTGGATTACTGCAATTCGTTACTGTGCGGTTCCCCAAAAATCATTCTGAACAAACTACAAAATATTCAAAATACAGCCGCCTGCCTCATCACACGGACACCACGTTACAATCACATCACCCCTGTGCTGAAGGATCTTCACTGGCTACCGGTACAATACAGAGTGGAGTACAAGGTGTTGACCCATGTTTTCAAAGCACTAACTGGAAAGTCCCCTGGCTACATCAGAAGTATGTTGGAAGTATATACTCCACAAAGACAGCTTAGGTCTCAATGATCAATATGACTCTGTTCTTCTAGTTGTGCCGAGGATGAGGACTGTCACGTTCGGTGATCAATGTTTCACGGCCGCAGGACCTAAGCTCTGGAATGCACTGCCAACAGCACTCAGAGACAGTAAAACACTACCGTCATTCAAGAAAGCGCTGAAAACGCACTATTTTACAAAAGCTTACTCAGGCTATTAGTATTAGGTTTTACTTCTTAGATAGTATTTAATTCCTTTTAAGTATGGGGGTCTCTTTAAAGGTAGTATCTTTATACCTTTGGAGACGGCTTCTCGTAGCAGTGGTATCTTGACGCTGTTCTTGAAACACTAATTTAAAAAAAAAATTAAATGTACCTTTAGTAATCATTCAGTGAAGTAGCGTAGTGAACAGTGAACACCGGCTGGTGGAGTAATGCGCGTGTGGACTGGCCAAACAGCTTACGAAGCCAACCGGACTTGAATCATTTTAGAATTATTGTGTACCTTACTTGTCTGCATAAATTAATGGTGGATTTGTTGACTTATAAATTTGTCCATTGTAGTATATATTTTACCCATATCATTTTTTACTAACATGTTTGTATTCATTACATATTGTTTTAACCATGTCGTAATCGTGATTGTACAGCACTTTTGAACGTGTAATTACATGAAAAAAGGGCTATATAAATATGGTATAATAATAATAATAACTATAATTTAAAACAGTAGTAGAATTGAATTTATAAGGTATTTACAAAAAAATCCCTGTACTTCCCCACTATTTAGATACCGATATCAAGGTAAGCTTTTGTGATCATTACGTAATTTCTTTATAATGTTTAATCATTATATGTCTTTTTTCTTTACCAGATGACCATGTCGTGGTTTAGTAGGCACGGAGAGTTCTGTGCCTCTCATCCACTTGAGATAGTAATTGCTACACTGACTACTATAACAAGCCTGCTTTCCATGGGATCAGCAGTACAGATAGATCATGAGAAAGTGTGTGGCTGGAACTATGAATGTGCCAAAGCTCAGGTGATTAATTCTCCTGTTCATAATAATGTATTATGTAATGGATGTATCATATTCATTTATAAGATTTATAGACACTTGGTATTTATGTCGGTATTTTGAACCATGATATAGGAATAGAATGCTTAATCTCTGACCAGTGAAGTAACTTGCAAGTGAAATTATTAGTTCATTTGAAATTTGTGCTCATCCAATTCACTTCGATTCAAGTCTCTGTTTTGGTATGTGCAGCTGCACTTTGCCCTTATAAGTATTAGTATGTTCTTAGCTTAGAAATGGATATTTTAATAATGGTAGTTGTATATTAATTATGGAATAGAAGACTTGAGAGATGCATGTAAGTTTACATTCACCATTGTTCTACAATAACGGTCATTTTGTGTGATTCATGTTGACATGTTAATTGTTACCTATTGATAATTTTCAGAAACTGAGTCGGTCCGATATGATTGCTCTGTCATTTGCCAGATGTGTAGCTCTTGTATACATTTATATGCAGTTTAGAAATCTCAGAAGAATGGGAGCTAAACATCTTTTAGGTAAGATTTGGTTTTCAAGTGACTGTGGTGTTCATTTAATTTTATGCTGCAGTTTTCTAAAGTTCCTATCTTACATCGTAGTGTTACTATTTAGTTTTCTGTTGGTGTATTTATAACTTACTTCGTTGTAAGTCAACATTTATCATTCCATGTACATGTACAATGTATTTATCTAATTAGAATATCTAATTAGAATATCTCTTTGATCAGGCATTTTATTATGACATCATGAAAAACTCAAAAAGATGTGCTGGACATGAACTTGATGAAGTATTCACTTTGATCTGTTAGTTTCAAAATTGTAATGAAATCCTATTTTTTCATTATACAAAGTTACATATGTCGTGTTTTTATCAGCAATACGAGGACTCATTTGATTACTTTATCTCTATTCTGGACATGGCTTGTATATATCTTTGTCAAAATCTGAAAAAATCAGGTGTTTGTACAATTTTGCCCGTATGTTTATAATGTTACTCTTATATTTTTTCAGGCATATCTGGAGTGTTTACTATATTCTCAAGCTTTATATTCTGTATAGCATTTGTAAAATTGTTTGGAAATACCATATCTGGATTATAGTAAGTTTACTTTGTATTGTCTCTAAAATATTTTTATAAACATGTATATGGTACGTAAAAGTTATATCATATGTAACAGTATTTTGTAAAATATTCTTAGATATTCAGCGATAAGACGTTTATTTTGATATTTTTAATCTTACTGGGACAATTTGATGCCTTTGTTTAATATTTCACTTAGAATAATTGATGTAATATTAAGATTCTAAGTCAATGTTGACATATTTTCTTGTTTAGTTTCCTGATTGTATTGTGGTAAATTACATGATAATGTGATTTTTACTTAGCAAATGACATTATGTTATCATGAATTAACCTAATGAAAGTAGTGATTGTAATCAGTCCATGAAAATTTAATTGCTTAATCAGAGGCAAAAGTCAGTGATTAATCGATTAAGACTGATTAAATAATGTCCTAAAATGTTAAGATTGCATAAACTTAACATCCCTTACACCAAATGAATAGCACAAAATCAATAAAAATTGACAAATTCAGTGACATAACTTTATTTAGATGTTTGAGTAAAATAACAGCATTTTTATTACACTAAATCACTAGCTTATCAATCATTTAGGTATTAAAAGTGAAATCCCTGTCAGCAAAGTGTGAGGTCTGCAGTTCTATAGTCAAGAACAACAGCTCTACACACTCGAAATTTCGTTGATTAAATGGGAGCATCGTCACATCAACGACCATTCGTTGAATAAATTATTAATCAGAACATCACTAAATGAAAGTCAATTGCCTTACCCTTAAATAATTATTTGTAAACCTGTTGTCTTTGTTTCAGTGAAGCGTTGCCATTTTTTCTCTTCCTGATTGATCTCTCTAAAGCTAGTGCTTTGGCTGTGTTTGCATTCAGTGCAACAAATCGTGCTGAGATCAATGAAAACATAGGTAAAGGAATGGAACTGCTAGGTCCATCTATTACTCTGGATGCAGTTGTTGAGACTCTGGCAATTGGACTTGGAACTCTTTCAGGTGAGAGGATACTTGTATGTCTAACATAACTGCAGTAAATAATTCCATTATGACTGTAATAATTAATTCCATTATGACTGTAATAATTAATTCCGTTACGATTGCAGTAATTAATTCCATTATGAGTGTAATAATTAATTCCATTATGAGTGTAATACTTATTTCCATTATGACTGCAGTAATTAATTCCATTATGACTGCAATAATGAATTCCATTATGACTGAAGTAATGAATTCCATTATGACTAATAATTAATTCCATTATGAGTGTAATAATTAATTCCTTTATGACTGCAGTAATTGATTTCATTATGAGTGTAATAATTAATTCCATTATGAGTGTAACAATTAATCAATTATGACTGCAGTAATTAATTCCATTATGACTGTAATGATTAATTCCATTATGAGTGTAACAATTAATTCGATTATGACTGTAATAATTAATTCCATTATGACTGCAGTAATTAATTCCATTATGACTGCAGTAATTAATTCCATTATGACTAATAATTAATTCCATTATGAGTGTAATAATTAATTCCTTTATGACTGCAGTAATTAATTTCATTATGAGTGTAATAATTAATTCCTTTATGACTTTAATAATTAATTCCATTATGAGTGAAATGTTTGTGATCAAGATACCGGTGAATGATTCTTTATTAATTCACAATTATCATGTGTTAAATGATAATCAATTAAGGTGTTCTGATAAAAATATCCAAAAATCTTTAGTTGTAGAATTGTAGAGGATAAAATATGTACAGAGTTCAACATTTTTCTGGTTGATAAATATTCTATTGGATGACTTTAAAATCATACCTACTTCACTTTTCTGTGTTTTTAATGCTTTATACATTATGAAAATATCTTTCTCCTTCACTATGAATGATGAAAATCTATCTAGATTACTGTTGCAATGTAGTATGCTTAGTGTACATGTTCATACTCACATTAGAAGTTTATATCATCAGGTGCTCAACAACTTGAAACCATGTGTAGCTTTGGATGTTTGTCAGTGATAGCTAATTATGTCGCTTTTATGACTTTTTATCCTGCCTGTCTGGCATTGGTTCTTGAGGTTAGTAATAGAATTTTATTTTTTTTAAATTGATATTGGTGAATGTTTAGTGGTTAACTTCATTTATTTACAGTTGTTAATTTATATAAATACATTATTTATACAGCCAGCACTTCTGTTTACCCTTTTTCTGCTAAGATAAACCATATTTATTATTATTGTCTATTTTAGGATGATAAGTTGTCTCCCTTGACATAATGTTCAGTACATGCTTATATAAATATATTGTTTTATGGCTGACATGAAAACTTTTTGTATTTAGAAAATTGAAAAAATATTAGGCCTAAATTAAAAATATGTTTGTTTGCCCTTTACCGATCCTGAATTTTAGAAGAGGGTCGGTAGGTAGGAAAAATATTTTATTTCTGAATTTGACCTTTACTCTTCTATCTATTCATTTTATGTATTCCGCTTGTAAACAACTATTTATTGTGTGCTTTAATTAACGGTAAATATGTACATTATTGTTTTCCTTCATTACTTCAAATGATACCTACTTAAAAATGTTTACCGAAAGCACTGAGTTCATGCATATTTTCCCAAGTAAAACAAATAAAGTTCTCCCAGATTTTGCATTAAAATCTTTTGTATTTTTACTTGCGCCTTGTATAAAAAAATATTTTTACATACACTTTCTGTTTTTTTATCAGTTGTCTTTAGATTTAAACCTCAGAAGTTCAACCAAGGATTATAAAATGTTGGCCGATGAAATAAAACGAGATCATGAAGAAAACAAACCAAATCCCGTCATACAAAGAGTTAAAATAATCATGGTAAGTTTACATACATCCCGTCATACAAAGAGTTAAAATAATATGGTAAGTTTACATACATCCCGTCATACAAAGAGTTAAAATAATCATGGTAAGTTTACATACATCCCGTCATACAAAGAGTTAAAATAATCATGGTAAGTTTACATACATCCCGTCATACAAAGAGTTAAAATAATCATGGTAAGTTTACATACTTGGCTGTTTTGAAGACTAGTTCATCGTGAGAACTCATGTAGACTATTACATACTTAATACATATACAATCATACTAGTGGAAGCAACCGCCTCTGAATAAATGCTTCCTGTGAATTAAGGCCACATTTTACCTTTGTTTACAGGTTTGACTGTATTTAATTGAGTTGTTTTATGAAAATACAGATATTTTATTCCTGAATTGTCTCTTATGGTACATAAAGATTATATCATGTGTATATTTATCATGTATATTATGTAAGTTTAAGTTCTATAAAGATTGAAGTTGATCAATTTTATTATTGTGGGGGCGGATCAGTGCTCTAGTGATAACGCACTGGTCTACTAATCGGAAGGTAGTGGGTTTGTTAAATTGTTCAACATAAATTAACGCAGACAAATTTTATTGTTGGTGTTCAGTCCAGGCTCCAAGGTTGTAAAACTTAAAAACAGTATGCGAGCTCAAATCTCAATTCCATTCTCAAAATACTATGATTGAAAAGAAAGAGCTGATTAATTTTCAAATGCATATTCAAGTGGATTATTCTGTTAGATTTATGTATCAATTATATCAGTTATTGTCTGATTATAAATGGCTTTGAAATGTAAAAAGATGAGATTTGAGCTTGGAGATCAATAAAATGTTTTATAACCTTGAGGTGTAGTACTCTTTATGGTTTCTTAGAATTGGTACTGAAATGTTTTTCACATAAGCCATGCATTATAAGAGGTAATATTGTTGTTGTTTCGTTATTTATTAGTTTTAGTTTATATGATAGATATATTGTACTCTTGTTTTTAGTGTGCTGGTCTCGCTGTTGTCCATGTACATAGTCGTCTGGCTGCTGGTTCCACATCTTCTGTACAACTTTCTGAGGATCAAATGGAATATAGGGAACCAGAAATGTCAATATGGCAGTTCTACCTGTATAGGTATGTTTAAGTTTACATAAGTGATATTATCTAACATTTAAATTGTTTTGTATTTCGACATATAGTCTGTAAATATAGCAATATTGTATCAGATCTGTTAGGAATAATTAACTTTTGAGCCCTCGTAAATTTTCCGTAACAAACAAAAATAAAATTGATTTGATATGTTGTTAGGCAGGTGAAGATGTATCAATAATCAATTCAATTACCTCAGTTTGGACTGACCTATCACTGCCAAACTTGGTACAATGCAAGGTTTTATAGAGTAATTAGCATTCTTAGATCAATGCTCTTTCTATTCACCTAAGGAACCATGGCATGATGCTTAGGTGGACTGTCCGCCTCATAGACTGTTGAAAAGGGGCGTAAACCTGATACAAAAAAATCCACCTGCTAAACTGTTAAAAATTTGGTTTTGTCGGATTCTAACTTTTCTTGGTTTAATTTTCCAAAAGAATGCAAAATTTTAGTTGTTTATTTGTTTCAGACTGTTTGCTGTACATATAGATTATGGTATGACTCTAATGTTGGGTGTAGTGTTATTGGTGAAGTATGTCTTTGTTGACAAACATACAGATCTCATTGATATCAAGCACAGTATAGAACTGCATAGATCCATGAGTGCTGTTTCTACGGCCACACAAACTGACTCTGTCAACATAACAGGTGATTTTTACATATTTCTTTAAGTGACTTTTTTAAAATGAACCCCATTAATATAGTCAAAATGATGTGGAATTTGATAACTATACTCACGGCATGATAATGAATCAAAATGAAATACAAGATTGAGATTTTGTATGTTTAAATTATATTTAACAGATCAATCTTCAACTATTCAGTGTTGAAGAAAATATAAACATTAACGTTACATAGATCTTTGTACCTCTGTGTTTATGTTAAACTATTCTGATAATAAATAATAGATTGTATTATTTCTATGTTGTTTATTTCACAGAAGATGATGATGATGATACCAACAATATTAGAACATCATTTTCTATTGGAGATGATGATAGTGACTATGACACAGAAAATGTTAGATTTGATAGCATACATACACAAACTGCTGCTGTACAAGGATTATCTCCCTTGAAGAGGTTATGTAGCTCCGAAGAACCCAGACCTCTAGATGAATGTGTGAATCTTATGAAACAAGATGTATGTTGACATACTGTATTTTCATTTATTTTTGTTGGACTCAATTTTTATGGTTTTTACTTAAATGACTATTTCGTGGGGACATAAATTGGTGGATTTTAATTTTTAAAAAACATGCCTTATCTCTGCATTTGAATTCATGGGCATTTGATTTCGGGGATGGGCAGAGCCACGAAATCCACGAAATTAAATCCCCAACGAAAATTAATGATTCCACAGTTTTTACTCATACCTGAAATAAGTACATTTTGTACATGATAATCATTCTAAATTCTTTGATCATGAATAAATGTTATGTTTTAACATCTATATTAGGAATATTTGAAAGATTTTCTTATTTGAAGTGTTACTATGTAATTTGGGGTTATATTTTAGCAGCTATGAAAAGCAATTGAATTTTACTGAGATAATGCTTGATAATGCATTAAAGGCAAAATGACGTTAAACGACTGATACAGGCATCTCTGTGGTCGAGTCTCTAGTAATCACTAGCCCTTCACCGCTGTGAGTTAAAATCCTATTCATTACATGTGTGGAAGCTGTTCAGCTAGCTTACGGAAGACGGACGGTTCTACCTAGCTGTAAGCCTGGGGTCAACTTCCAAGTTGAAGATGGAAAAGTCACCCTGACTGTTACTAACTTTAAATGCCAGGGAAAAAATAGGACCTGAGATATATACTTTTATTCATTTTTTTTTACCTGTAAGTTGATGATGGAAATTTACATATTCAGAGCATCACTAATTGTGTTTAGTTTTTGATATGCACACATCACTCCTATTGATGGATTTAATTGTTACATGTTTTTCTTGTTTGTTTTTCAGAAAATAGAAGAGTTAACAGACATGGAAGTGAAACTTTTAGTGGATAAGAAATTGGTTCCAGCTTATAAACTAGAGGGAACATTAGGGGATTACGAAAGAGGGGTTTCCATTCGTCGCCAGATTGTTTCGGATAAAATCCTCACTGAAGAAGCAATGGACAGTTTGCCATTTTCAAACTATGATTATACTTATGTAAGTTTTCCTAACATTGGTTTTCTCAAACGTGTAAGAAGCAGACATGTGCATGCCAAGTTCATAATTATAAACAAAGCTAGTAAACTGGAATCATCGTAAGGAAAATTATTATTTATCATTGCAGTCTTTGAAATATTGTACACTTTATTGTACATTTTTTTGTTCCCGCTTTGAAAATTGTTTTTTTAGACTGATATATTAAATGTGACAATATCATCTCATTTAATCAACTAGAATCATAGTAAGGTTAGTAAGTAGTTTTTCCCTGTATTCAGGTTGATGGAGCTTGCTGTGAGAATGTGATTGGTTACATGCCAATACCCGTTGGTGTAGCTGGTCCCCTTATGTTAGATGGAAAATCTTACATGGTTCCTATGGCAACAACAGAAGGTTGTCTGGTTGCTAGTACCAACAGAGGCTGTAGAGCTGTCAGTGTAAGTATACATTATTGAAAAACAACAAATATCTGCACCATTTCATTAGCACTGTGTACAAGATTAGTGTAGGCTCTATATTGGTATGAAAACTTAAGAAATTGGAATTAATAAATAAATTATTGGTTTTGTACTGTTTTTGTTCTGACTGGAAAGAATTCTGGATTAAATAATGATAATGACTCGGTAGCTCTTCAGATGATACTTCAATTAGTTTGTTATGCAGATGATATCGTGATCTGTTACAGCTAGAAAAAAATCAGATCAATGCTTTAATTTAATATGGTCTGTCAATTAAATTCATAGGTCTTGAGATGTAGTCATTCAGCTTTTAATACCTTGTCAGCTGATCTATGACTGGTTGATAAACATTCTATTAATCTCTGTTCAAACGTCTCAGAAACTGGGATAACAAAAAAGATTCCTGTTTACTATTTTCTTTAAGTTTGTCTCTCAAGCTGCTAAATAAATGTCTGAATATTTTGTTTTCTCTGGCTGTAACATACATGTACTTTAAATCTGTACCACATAAACTTTCTTGCCACCAACTACATGCTTATTAACTTGTTATATGTTTGTATGTATATTTCTTATAGCAAGGTGGAGGTGTTCACAGTATGATTATAGGTGATGGAATGTCTCGAGGACCTGCTGTTAGATTTCCTTCTGCTATGAAAGCCAGGTAAATATTCTTTATGCAGTAAAACCCTGATTATTTGAAGTCATGGGGTCTGATTAAATCATTTGGAAAATGCATGGTTTAAAATAATCCATTTCAGTATGATGTACTTGTAATAGAACATTATCACATACTTACATGCCTGTACTAGGGAGTTAACTCTTGTGTACCATCATGATGTTATGTTAGTGAAAGTAATGATTGAATATAATGTATAACTAACACTTTTTATGCCACTGCCATTCAAAGAATGGTAGAAGGGCATACAAGTTTACCATTGTCCGTCTGTCTGTTCAAATTTTGTTTTCAAAGCCATATATATTTCATGGATTGGTTTCATATTTTACATGAAGGTGTAAAATAAAAAAAAAATACTGGTCAAGTTTGATTTCCATTAAAATTCAAACACTATCAAGAGTTATGGCCCCTTTTTAACTTAGCACTCAGCGGGGGCATTCGTATCATCTAGACACATTTCTAGTTCCTTTTTATCATTGTTTGAATATATTTATGTTAATCTCTGATAGTTGTTACTTATATGGGAGGAACAGTGGTGTAAGGGTAGAGCATCGGACTCCTGACTAGGAGGTTGCAGGTTCGAATCCCGTCAGTGGCAGAATTTGATCGTTTCCTTCACATTCCCTTCTTTCGGTACTGGTCAGAATCCAGGAAGCAGTTACTGAGAATAAGAACTTGCTCTACAATCGATGTAAAATAAATAAGTTTAAACTTGAACATTTGGATTATCAGTTGATGATAATTGCTTCGTTCAAAGCTTTGAAAGTCTATATCACAATTTTATATCTCTGTATAGCATTGTCTGTTTGAATTAATGGAGGATTTTAATTTGAAAATCAAGACTTGTTATGAAATTTTGCAAATTATTTTTAGTGAGTTGAAGATTTGGCTTGAAGATTCTGACAACTTTGACAAATTAAAAGAAGTTTTTGATTCAACAAGCAGGTAAGTTCATTTATTTATTATTTCTTTTATACATATAAGTATGATACCAGTACTTAAATGAGTCTCAAATGTAGATTATAGGTATTTATACTTAAAAGTGTGATTTGAAAAATTGAGTCATGATTTTTGCAATTCTTTTATTAGAAATAATCACAGTGTATCTTATGTTATCGTACAGGTTTGCTAGACTACAGAAATTACAACCTGCGCAGGCTGGACGTCTCGTTTATATTCGGTTTGTTGCTCGGACTGGAGATGCAATGGGGATGAATATGTTGTCTAAGGTTTGTTACAACAATTTTAAGTTCTGTCTCAAACTGTTTAATTGAGGATTGTTTGTTAGTCTGTAAGAGCAAACTATTTCACAGGCTTTCTATGCTACTGGGAAAATGTTGGAAATATCAAAAAGACTTTTCGGTCATGAAAATGCCTTGATTTTTAACTTGGCTTTGTTGGAAGAAAAGGTCAAGCTATTGTAACCACTGTGGTGCCAGCGTCTGTGCAAAAACTTAAATGTAGCTCATAACTTAGAAACTATAAGAGGAAGCAACATGATCTCACTGAGGCCTTGAACAGACGAGCATTTACACCGCTTGTGGTGCTCTTCAATTATGATATGTTATGAACTTATGATTTGAAAAAGGTCAGGGAAAGTTAAAAAGTTGGTACTGATTATAGTACAAAACTGATAGAAGTTAACATTGTATCTAAATAATGCAGAGCTGTTACCACATGTATGTAAGCATATAATGATCATGAATAGTAGCAGTGTCTGCATCCATCAAAATTTATTTGAAACAGTAAATTGACCTGAAGTCGTTGATATTCACTTACATTATGCTGTCAGTAACAACTATGGATACTTACTACTGCGGTCTTACTAGTGTTCTTTTGCTACTATCCTGAAAATCAGAAATAACAAAAACCTTTGTATACAGATCTGAGGATTATTTACATTAAGCTGGGTGGTGGGTTTTCATTTATTGTAAGCTATGGGGAATATTTTTAGTAAGCAATGGTGATTTTTTTTCTCTTCAGGGTACAGAAAGAGTGTTACATACATTACAAGAAGAATTTCCCGACCTTGAAATTATCAGTTTAAGCGGAAATTTCTGTACGGATAAAAAGTCGTCTGCGATTAATTGGTAAGTAATGGATTAGAATGTAGACCCTCTGTTTTAGCTATTGCTATGCTCTTGGCATCTACTGATGCAGTGGGTATACATTTTAGTGATTGCATTGTCCTTCTGTATATGTGAGGATAAGAAGATCTTACAGTTATATCTGTCGATGATTTTCACTGTTGTTGACCTAGATCATATCCACTGCATCCTTATCATCAAACCTCGATTTGACCTTGACCTGATTTGGACCTATTTCTTGGTTAACTAGATTTGACCATTTTGTCTATGTCCAGTAAATGTTGCATTCGACTATTCCCTATCCAATACCGCCAACATTGAACTGGACTTTGATTGAATGTACAGAATTTAAATTGGTTAAATAAATTTCTTTGCTCACTGAATTTTGCCCTTTTCTCTGGCATGAAAGGCTAATTCTTGGTTAACTACATTTTACCATTTTATCTTGCACCATCGCAGCAGTCCTGTATTGATTGTGGTTGTTATCACATAGTTTAGGTGCAGTTATGGGAGTTGGTTATTTTTCCTATTTATGGGACAATTATGTATGTTTGAAACTTTGCTGGTACTTTAACAAATAGTCGTCATTTTGATCCAAATCTGTTGCCAAGGAGGGCATATGTGTTTATTGAATGCAGCGTCCTGTTTTTCATACATTCAGTAATGTTTGTCACAACCTGTTTTATTAAATTTACAATTTCATTGCAAGCAATAGCAGTTTGTATAAATCATTGTCACTTTCAATTATTTTGAAAATGTGAGGAAAACATAAGTACCATACAACCTCTCAACAACTCACTTCATGAACAGCATGATTTTTTTCCACTTTACGATTTAGCTATAATTTATTTAACCTCCCTAGAGCAACAGCCTCTCAACAAAGACATAATTTTAATTATCATAATAATATTTGTAGGATTGAGGGTCGTGGTAAATCTGTTGTCTGTGAAGCAGTGATACCTTCAGCTGTTGTGAAGAATACATTGAAAACTTCAGTACCAGCCCTCGTCGATTTGAACATCAGTAAGAATTTAATTGGATCAGCCATGGCTGGGAGCATAGGTGGATATAACGCTCATGCTGCGAATATTGTTGCAGCCATGTTTATTGCTACTGGACAGGTATGTTATGTATAATTTGATATCATTGTTCATATTTAAGGGAAAACGTTCCATAGACCTTAAGGTTAAATTCTATGACTAGTAATCATTAATCACCAGCCCCTAAATGATGTGAGTTTGAATCTCACCTGGGACCCGACATATATCACCTGTGGAGCCTGCCTAGCTAGAAAGTTGATGGTTCAGCCAAAAAAGTTGCAAGTTGCATAAGAGCCTCAATGTTATTGCAGTGTTAAGTAAAAAAAATTCTGCAATTTTCTGATGCAGTTTTTGTTATATACATGTTACTTTTTGTTGCTCTTTCATTTATTGATTACAGTCTTTCATCCTTGTTTGTTTGTCTTTTCAATTAGTCTGTAGTTTGTCATACAGTCAAACCTGTGATAGTGGCCACCTCCAAGTTAAGGTCACTGTGAATAAAGTGGCATTCTTTTAAAAGCTGTCATGGATTATTTGAAACAAAATGACCTCTAAATAAAGGCCTCCTGTCTGTAAAGACCACATTATGCCTTTTCAAAGGGTGGCCCTTGTTCACAGGTTTGACTGTAATTGTTTGAATGTTCTGTTTATAGGATCCAGCACAAACTGTAGCTAGTTGTAACTGTATTACACTGATAGAAGCTACTGGTGACAATAATGAAGATTTATATGTAAGTTGTACCATGCCATCTTTAGAAGTAGGAACAGTGGGTGGAGGTACTATATTACCACCTCAGACTGCCTGTCTCAAGGTAAGTTTAAAAAAACACACACACTGAAAGAAACAATTGCTTGCTTTAAATAATATGGTAAATTGTATTTGGCCATTAAGTAATTATACCCCTGCACATACAAGTTTGTGGAGCGAACTACTGACACATTCTTTACGTGATTGCAATGAAACTTGAAATATGTTATGTAGATGTGCAAGACACAATTTTTATGCCCAGAGATTCACTCATTGTAGAGTTATGTCCCCTTGAACTGATAGTGTACTATTACTTCTTAGTGTCAAAGTGGGGGAGGGGGTGTTAGTCACCTCTGTGACAGCTCTAGTTGTGAATTGTATCCATATAGTTTTGCATGTAGTATTTGTATATTTCCATCAGTTAGGTGTGAATTAGGGCCCTGTTGTGTTGTTTGTCTTACTGGATTAAATAGTCTCAAACTACATTTATCCAGATCAAGCAGAAGATGAATTTTGAATTTGATTGATTTAGTTCAGACTCAAATTTGAAGTTCTACTTTTTAGATACATAGAGTTAGGGGGGTTTCTTTATTATATATTTGCAGTCTGTAAACTGTTCCACACACTTTCAAATTTCCAATTCATTCCTTGAAATTTCATTCTGCAAATTGGTTTAAGGCGAGCATTTTTCCTGATAGAGGCTTAAACCCGCTATTTCATCCCAATAGTGAGGGCAAGGGTGCCTTCACAAAAACATAAAAATATCACTGAAACTTTTGATATATTAGAAATTTAACTTTATATAGTTTACACTCAGTGTATATTAACTGCTTTGTATTACAGATGTTGGGTGTTTGTGGATCAAGTTTGGATAAACCAGGAGAAAATGCCCAACAGTTGGCTCGTATTATTTGTGGTACTGTCCTAGCTGCAGAACTGTCACTTCTGTCGGCATTAGCTGCTGGACACCTTGTCCGTAGCCATCTAAGACATAATAGGTATATACATTTTTCATCTGTTTTTGTAGTTAAATATAGTTGTATTTAGCGCCATGAACATTTTTGTACATACTTTTGAATAGTGGTGCAACAATATACTGGTATATTGTAATACAGCGTCGGGCCAATTTGTACTATTATACGACAACCATGTACCGCGATATTTTCTTTAATAACTGAGCACATAATCCATTGAATTAAATTAATGCAGATACAATTGTTTGTGTGGTTTTGAACCACCAAAGACCGATTCATTCCTTTGAATAACAAAATATTGATTATTTACCGTTTTCCAATAAACCTATATTGGTACAGTGTGTAAAACTTTTATTGTTTTTTTTCATCACTTCTCTGTATTGCAATATTAATAGTTACAGGGTCAGTTACTAACCCTGTAACTATTATATCACGCAGACTACCTTCCTCCTCATCACTTACAATAAAAGCCTCCATTACAGACCCAATATATTCTGATAACCAAGTTTGGGATATATTAGGTCACCATGTGACGTCAAAACATCCATTGAAAGAAGAGTATTTTATAGTAGGCGTGATATATTGCAATACGGGTTATGCTATATCATTGCACCCTTACATCAGGGATCTCAATAAGTTTGTGGCCAACCTAAAAGCAAGACTAACAGGCCTACAAGGAGGGATCCGGTCATTTTCTAGCAATATTTCATAAAATTTTGAGATTTCCAAAAGGCCCAAACACATTTCTAAGCAGCTAAATTGGCCTGCAGCCTGCTGTTATTGAGAACCCTGCTACATATCAACCAGCTTATAGGAATCTTGGCTTGGTGAATAGGATAAGTCAGGGTTTTTAAGTTGGAACAGTTTCCTTTCAATCTTCACCAAACATTGTCAAAGTTCTGATTATTTTGTTTACTCTTGTCTTCAATTGTTCACTCTTGTCTTTGGAATTTCAGATCTAGTCTTTCAGTGAATTCCATAGCTGGCAAAATGAACTCCATGGATTCTACTGCAAGCACGGCATCAGTGTTAAACACTATGCGTCAAACATTGTCTCACCCAGCTGCTAGTGTATGTGTTAACCAAAGTCAAAATAGTAATATTACTGAACCTTGTAAAACATCACACCATATGAGTCATCAACAGACTTCTTGTTCTAATGATGCAAGTGATTCAAACAAAGTTCGAAGTGACAAATCAAAGAAATCTTCTAATTTATCTGATCCAGTGCATAAAAGTGAACATGCTGGAAATCGTCTAGAGAAGAACAAAGCCATTTCTAAGGAGAAGTATGAAGCTAATGTACGAACAAATGATGATAAAAATGTTGGATCTTGTATAAAACATGTGTCTTGATATGTATGCTTCTTAGGATTTTTTAATTTTAATTTATGGTTATTTATGTATGCCTTGTTTAAAATAAAGCTTTAAAACCTGCTGGTGATATTTCTAGCTTCGTTAATCTCACGTTGCCCCCACTTTGGTTTTGTAGATTAAGGAATAGAAATGGAAGGACAGTCAAACCTGTAAATAAAGGCCACCCTTGGGAAAGACAAAATGTGGCCTATTTTGACGGGTGACTTGTTCTGTCCTATTGTTCAAAATAATAAAAAGTGGCCTTTATTCACTGGATGGCCTTTATTCACTGAGTGGCCTTTATTGACTGATTCACTGGGTGGCCTTGATTCACTGATTCACTGGGTGGCCTTTATTCACTGATTCACTGGGTGGCCTTTATTCACTGAGTGGCCTTTATTCACTGATTCACTGGGTGGCTTTTATTCACTGGGTGGCCTTTATTCAGAGGTGGTCATTAACACAGGTTTGACTGTATGTGAGAAGGAAGGGCCACTGTTATACTTCAAGTTATCGACTTAAAATTGAAACTAGATATGTGTCAGTAGGACACGGATGCCCCCGCTATTTCACACTGGACACAGAAATTAGTGTTGTGTGGCAAATATGTGAATACAACATAGAGCAGGTTGCTTGGGAATGCTGCCCATAGTGGGAGGGAAAGATCACCTAAGGGTGGTAAACACACGACTACATGTACATTCACTATTTCAATGTAAGGAATGAGCGTAAATATGTAAGTGTCCACTGTAACCCTGACCTTTGAGTAAGCGACACAGTTTTGGGGCATGACACGTCGTCTTAATATGATGAACATTTGTGCCAATTTATTTCAAAATCCAATCATGCAAGACAGAGTTATAAGCCGGACACGAACATATACATATAATGTTTTTAAGTGTCCACAGTTTTTGCGCATGACACATAGTCTTGTTATGCTGAACATTTGTGCCAAATTCAATTTCAAATTTCAAAATCCAATCATGCATGGCAAAGTTATGAGCCGGGCACGAAAATCCGTAACATACACACCGACGGACAGGGTAAACACTATATGCCATTCGCCATTTCATGGCAGGGGCATAAAAAGGAAAATTGATGTAAACTCGTATGTGCAGGTATATGCTAACTTAAGATTATATATTAACCGTACACTGTACAGACTATACATGTTTTAAGTTTTTCAAAAATTAACGTGATATCAACATGGAGCCAATGTACACATTCATCCCTGTTTCAATCCAAAATAGATAGCTCTTGATTTACAAATATTAAATGGGTCCATCTACTTCTAACGTTGTATGGATGGTCAATATTCTGAAATCTTAATTTAAGTGATACAATAAGATGACTTAACATAAAGACGAATATAATAAAAATAATGTCAATGTACCTGTGATATTTTTATTGATTACAAATATAATTTCCCACAAAATATTATAGATACATGTATTTATAATATAGTCCATTTTATTCATACACCAATGAAGTGATTTACATATAATATAAATATTACTATTATTATAAAAAACAGTGAAATGATTTGATAACTTAAATAAATGGTATACTTAAAATACATTAATACATAAGTCTTTACCTGTGTTTACTATTATACAATCTATATGTAAACAAAAAGAGATGAATTATAGATACAGTTCGGCTATAGATAGGTAAAAATTGTCATACACATTAATAGGCCCATATGACTAGCGAATTTTGTGTAAATATGTCCCACTTTCACAGTGTTGCTTCTATTATAGGACTGTAAGACTACCCCGAACCCTGCTGACCCAAGGCTTTTTTGTCGCTGTCATTTTGTTCTTGCAGATATTTCTAATGAACTCTATTTAAATCAAAGTACTGATAGTACTCATGGAATCTGAACTTGCATTGACTTGCACTGTAACATGATATGAGCACTAGTTCATCAAATGCATGACGGATGTAAAGAAACATAGCACTCTGCTATGCATCAAAATTCATGCGTGCTGAGTGAGTGACAGCTATGGAATGTGAACTATCGTTTAGTCTCCAACAAGAAAGAACTATTTGAAAAAAGCCCTCACATCTTGATAATGTTTGGGATGTAAGCATAAACCAGGCATTTGCTTTTTTGACCTTGTAAGATCGTCTTTGTCCACATTACAAGAACTGCTCAGCCGTTTTAGTTAGCATTCAAGTAATCACTTATGGCTCTAGCTATGTCTAGTTTATTGGCTTCTTCAAAGAAATCTAAATGGTTTCCATGTACAGAATGAATCTTTACTTCACCTTTGAAGGTCTGCAAGATAAACATATAAACATTGTACAGTAAATAATAAGGTAAAATTTATTATGAAATTACATTTTGTATTCATGTTTTGTCCAATTAAAACGATTAAAAAAATTAAGAAAAAACAACGTATGCACTATACATATCATCGATATTGTTAAATATCTGCAGTAAAGCAGCGGGGGTAAATCAGCTATAGGCCATTTTAATTACCATACGATATAGTTAGAGAGGGGGGTATTTCCCCAGACTGTGACTACAATAATAATGCATTCTTTTTCCAATTAATTACTGAATAAGAATCACACAAAACAAAGGCATTATATAATTACCTCACTCAGTCCATAGTCTGCAGGAAGTAGACCAGACTGAACCAGTTCTCGCTCTCCTTTCACAAGTAACACCCCTCTTTGTTGAGTACTACTTGTTTCATACAGTAAACTGATATACAATCTACGGACAAGACGGTCTATAGCCAGTCTCAGATCTTTTTCTGGTATATTTGAATACACCTCTTTTACAACAGCCAATACAATGTTTACTTTGTCATCCCATGCAGGAACTGACAGAAATTTATCGACCATCTGCAAGAAAATATTTATTAAGTAAGACTGGGCTTAAAAACGGGATCGTACACAATGCTGAAGATTTGTTTAATCAGAGACATAGATAACATGTTATCTATGTCTCTGGTTTAATCCACCGATCTAACCCACTGTGGACCAGAGCGGTGTTTTGGTGGTATATTGGACTATATGTGACCCTAAAAGAACCTTATAGGAGAATATATAGATTTGACTTCCATACATTGTCTATATACAAGATGCAGTATACGTGATCAGAGTTAAAGGTTCATTTTGGGTCACTAACAGTCCAATAAATACTATCCAAACACCGCTCTGGCCCACATTTAGGTCTTTATGTGCTTGATCCTGTCTAGGGACAATCTTGTTTGAAGCAGTTTGGAGTAGAAGACTTGTACATGTATACAAGTAAGGACTTCAGCCTAAAAGTTATATCTACATTGTTCACGATATGATTAACACCTTTAAAGTGGTCTATATTTTTACTGGATGGAGTACTCATGCATTGAGGCGACGTTTTTTTTATACTAAGAATTGAATTATGTCAAAGAAAAAGGGCAGGGAAGACGAATGATAATGATGTACATTTTACTTACAAGTTTCGCCTCAGCTATAGCAAACAGATGAATAAAGAAGTGAAATGCAAGAACTTCCGGTGTAATGCCTGTATAAGCTAACTTTCGAATATTGTATTCAGCTTGTGTTCGTATGGTCTTATGGGAACCATCTAATAGCACAAGTCTGCCAAGTTGCTTTCCTAAGCCAAGCCGTTCCATTTGCATTGCCATTTCCACAGCCACACACGAACCATATGAAAAACCACATAGATGGAACTTCTTGTTTGTATTGTGTTGAGTTATTGTCTAGAATGTGAAATGATATCAAATTAATAATCGTAGAATCAATAATATTCTTACATACATGTTCATGTATCTCCAATTAACAGCTTAGCAGACCGTTAGTTAGCGATGCTCTTCCCTGAACATAATTATTGGTTCAAGGTTAATGTTCAGACAGTTGTTATATACGTAATGGTTTGGAGTGGTGTGTGTTAAGTGATGACTTTCATATCATGTGTTATGTATCTGTATGTGTTAATATAATCAATTGAAGCAGCCGGCTGAACAAAATTGTATGTTCTCCATCGTATACTTATACAGGCTTTTTGTCCATGATAGTTTGCTTATTTGATAGAGTTTTACGCCCCTTTTCCATCAGTCTGAGTCATATGAGGCGGACACTTCACCTTACTATCGTTCCTGGGAAGAACCATGCAGTACTAGACACCAATCCTCCGTTTACAAGCAACTGTCTAATTTCTCACATAAAGAGACATGGTCGTTAGCTGGGCCCGAACCCACGACCCCTCTATCACTGAGAGAAAAGATGATACTGTTTAAATAAAAATAATACTAGTGATATAACTGGTAATTACGTGATGGTCAGATATAGATCTTGATATAATTCAACAACATGACTTACATTGATGTAGTATTCAGACATGTGTTGTATACTTTCAAGTGGTACATCCACTGTACACTGTATTCCAAATACGGGACAGTCCATTTGTTCAGCTATGATGGCCATTCTTCCAATTACACCTAGCAGTAATTAACATATAGTTACAACAATCAGTGATTTTTTTCGCTATATTTACTGCCTTATATGGGCAGTTTTCCCAAGCAAAATCTGTTTCATTTCCCTCCTAAAATGTCCAGAATTTTCCCCTGACAAGAAGTGTTTTCCACATGATTATGTAAAAAGAAGAAAAACATAACAGTTTTGTCACCACATTACAATGTAGTAATATTTATATGTATGATTTAAACAACTACATAATCACATATCGATAGAAAATAAATGTCATTATATATTTCCCCTTTTGGAATTTGTTGTGCTAAATGTCCCCTTTTGATGAGTATTGGTAGTGAGAATTTTTAAAAAATCCCTGAATAATATTTGACTGATTAAATTATCGCATACGATATAATTACTTGAGGCCAGTGTAGCTCAAACAGGCGAGCTAAAAATACTGTAAATCCGATTTTACTATCAAATGATAAACAAATCAAAATTATCAAACATAAACGTAGTTCTTTGGAATTAATCATGTTACTGTACATCATTCTGTGTGATTATTATTACATCTTATTGATGGATTATTGACAAATCCATCATTTTTATGCAATACAGTACATCGATGTTTATGGCATGCATATGCGTTGTACAAAGATTAAGAATTTGCATTTATGTATAAATTTAAAGATAATTATTTTTAGTCTTTGACAAATGCATTCCTGTATTCTGACACGAACATTTATGTAGAACTAAAAATATATTCAACAAGTGATTAATTAAGGATTAATTGGATGAACATGGTCTTTAAAAATAATCTGATGAACTTTGATTGAAGTTTATCAGGATAGCAAGTTAATAGCCAGAGTCTAATAACGTTATACATCTGGCTTTCATTTAGGTATAGCTTTAATAGCTTCTTACGTGTGCTTTTTGTTTGGCCCCGTTATAATGCATTTTGTTTGGCCGCGGCATGATGCGAATTCACAGCGGTGAGGAATAATTATCATAAGGTAAATACTTTAACTACTTAGCCTATGAGGCCTCCTGGTCCTATTCTGTATAGATACAACAAATAATAGCATACCTTCTAGTGTGTGTATTATATAGAACGGTGTCTTTGTACTGTCATATACTTCATTCAATGGGAGAACAAGAGGCGATGGTGACACAGTGTCCTCTAATCTAATATAATCTTCTAAAGGTTTTACTTCCCGCAAAGATTCATCGCTTCCCGCACCTTCTTTGCTCATGCGTCTGATGTCTCGCAGAGTAAGATGTCTAATTGCATTAGTATGTAGATGAATATCTAAAAGTCTTTCAAATGCTTGTTGTATTTCTACGGCCATTAATGAGTCCAAACCAATATCTCCAAGAATAACGTCTTCCTTCACAGTATGTTGATCCGTTATACCTGAGATAACACAAATAATCAATGGTATACAGTTATACCAATGTACCTTACTGTCATTGAAATTATTATGATGGGTTTATTGTTTCTATTGTATGTACCTGAGAGTATCAGTGACTATATACATGTAAAATTGAGTTAATTCACAGTACTTGGCGTTCCAGGGCTTTACCGGGATAATTCGCTTTGCCTTTGAATGTGTATTTTCCCTTGAATTATGTTTTGTATACATGTTGCTTGCGTGGTTGTTTGTGTGAACTGTGCCCATCCATCTGTTTGTCGTCATTGACTTCTCTTTTCATTATTGATTTCTGAACAGCGGGCATTCTTGTTTTGTGGACATTGTTGTATTGTTGGCGTTGTTTGTTGTTTTTTAGAACATTTTCGTTCTATGGACATTGTTGTCCAATGGTCATTGCTGTTATTAGACATTATTGTTCTGTAAACATTGTTGTTTTGGTGGACTTTGTTCTTTGTCGGTTCGGTTGCCTTTGAGCCATGCTGTTTAAGTGTTTCAGTGAACATTGTTGCTTTGTTGACTCTGCTGTTCTGTGGACATCGTTGTTTTGTGAGCGTTGTTGTTTAAGAACGTCGTTGTTTTATCGACATTTTTGTTCTGTGCACACGCTTGTTTGTGGACATTGTTGTTTTGTAGTAATTATTGCTCTGTGAACATTCTTGTTTTGTGAACATTGCTGTTTCATGGATACTTTTGTTTTGTGGACATAGGTGTTTAGTGGATTTGGGGGGGGGGGGGGGCATTGCAGTTCTCGGAACATTGTTGTATTCTGGCTTTGATATTTTATGGATATTGCTGTTCTGTGGAAATTGTTGTCCTTCTTTGTGTGGGGTGAGATTGATAGACGCATGCGACAAATTCGGCAAACCAAATGTGGCTGAACTCGAGCATCACATAATTGGCAGGAAATAACGCACATATTCCAACACAATTACGTCAGCTCTCGATGAGAAGTCGTTGCTGGATAGTCAATCAGGCTATTGACCCTCTTCAGAATGACATTTAACCATTTTTTTGTTAAGTTCGATTAGCATTTGTTTAGATATTTTATTTTTGTTGAGTATGAATTTCACTTTGAAGTATCATTCTAAAGCGTTCGCATATATTACAAAAAACTTTAGTTGTGGCTTAATAGTGTGTATCAGTACATATAGTAAAACAATTTCTTAAACATATCTTAGATTAATTTCGATTTACCTAATATTCTGTTGACTATGTTGGACAGATCGTCTCCCTTTGAAGATTTTTCGGTGGTTTGATCCTTGCCTGCTGGTATATGACTAGATACAACCGGACATGACTGGTTGAGGAATAAATCTAATGATGAAAAACATGACGGAAGTAACTGAGGCAGCGTTCCACCGACTATGGTGTCATTTCCACCAAACGAGTCATACACCACACCTACATCACCGATAGCGCCCCATTGTATGGCAAGCCCTTTAGTACAGTAAATAAAGCATAAATTATTAACGATTTATGATCAGAAAGAAGAGTTTTCCACGGAACAGTTGCAAGCATTACATTTTTTTATAAGATATATGTTCCATGAACATTCTTTCGACCAACGAAAAGTTCGAAGACATACTAAGTAAATGCACATGCGAGCAAAACCAATGTTCTTCAACTTAAAGATCATTTGAGTATGACCAATTGAATGTTGTTAATTTGATTGTTGTCGTTTTTAGGGAACACACATATCATTATAATATATTATAAGTTTTTTTATAAAACTACACAAATAGACCAGTTGAAAATATCAGACAAGAAATGAACGTTTTACAAATGTATTTCAGTTAATACATTAATGTTTAACTCCTGTATAAAGTTAACTAAATTTCTAGCATTTTGAACACACTTGTACTGACTTAATTAAATCAAATACTAAACGTTATGACTTGAAACATTAAATACATGAATTATTATAGTAAAGTATTGTCTGCCACATGTCTGAAGGTCTGGGGTGACATTCATGACGAATCTTAAGGATTAAATTTTTTCTAGGTTGAAGTTTTCCTTTAAGTTTCCTTAAAAGAGTTCCGTTTAATATTAAGCATAATGGTTTGACCAAATGTTCTCACCATGCAGACCGTCAGTCTTTCTTTCTTCGCAAATTCGTTCCATTGCCGAATTGGCAAATGCATAATTTGATTGACCTTTGTTACCGAAGCCGCTACTGGCTGATGAAAAACAAACAAACCAATCACAACTGTTCTTGCATATATCTCGGGTAACCCTATTAAGATTTATTGAAGCGTCCACTTTCGGTCCACAAACATTTTGAAAAGATTTCGGTGTCTGGCTGATTAGCAAGCCATCTTCAAGAACCTTAAACGATATCAAAATAAATGAAAATATATGCTCAGTAGAAAGAAAAGTTGTACAAAAGGATGACCACACTTTCAAAACACTTTTTATCGCAGACCCAGTGAAATGACAGACAATCTTACAGATATCTACAATTCAGCTTGGGGGAAATGCTGGGATACAAAACACGTGTGAACAGAGATCAAACAGAGCTGGGAGATGGTGTGAATAGAAAAAATGAACCACTTACAAATATTCCTTAAATAAGGAGTGCTAATGATTCAAATTCTAATAATATCAGTTCTGAGAGATTTTACAAACAAATACATGTATAATCAATCTGATTAAAATCATATCCTCAAACCCGCTACGCTATGAGGATCTGAAGACGACCTATAGAAGGTCACCTCAGGTGACCTTTTCCACTAGCCAATCAGCGCCTTACTTTCATAATTCTGAAAGTGATCTGATTCTATTTTTAACCGCAGTAAAAAACAAAATTTGACTTGTAGTTATCACGATCACCTATTCTTACGCAACTAAATGTAATGATAGCGCCCATGTGACATGCGTGTTTATTAAATTTTCTATACTACTATGGCCGAATCGATCAGGATTACTAAAACAATCAAAATGTGGTTGCAGACAAATATGTTATACGTAATTTAATGTTTACTAACGTTTAAATAACATCGTTAGGTAGAAAGTTCATTCGGCCAAAGTACCGATGAAACGAGTTATACGAATGGCTGAATTATAAATAGATATAAATAGTGATCATGGAAATTCCGACTTTTGAAAATAGAAACTGGTATAGGCCGTCATTAGATCTTGCCGTAAGGAAGATCGAATACTTTAGTCAGATTGATGTATAATGAACATAGTTATGTACATGTACACATAACACAGCGTTATTATGACTGTAAATGGGAGGAAACATATACGAAGTACCAAACTATTACACAATCATACAGAACACGATACATGTATGTAACCCTGGTCTCAGTTGACCATTTTTATATTACTTTCATATGTCCATTATGTCCACGTCTATCTGTATTATGTATTGTATCTGTTTATTTAGTGTGTTTGTTATTATCTGCCTAACTGTATACCAGTGAAGTGGATACTGATTAGTTGTTTATTGTACGGATCAGTGAATGAATGCGGGTATGGTTGATTGAAAGTTGTTGAACTGGTATGAGAGATGCTCACTAATATTCTCGTGCACTTATTCCCATCATGCACTATAATTCTCTTCGCGCCTAAATTAACCATTGCCAGTTTTAAGCACTCCCTACTTAGTTCTGATAGAGTCTAGACTGTTTTACATCTCGTCTAATATCTTCGTCTTATTATTTATTATAACAATTTACATATACAGCTTATATTTAAAAAAATAAATGCATGTTAAGGTATCTCATTTGCACGATGTCACCTTACAACACATTTAAAATACTTCTTAAAATACAAATGTACACATTAAGCAATTAATCAATTAATTAATTAATTAATTAATTAATTTATGTTTACCATAGCCAGGCTGAAGATACCGCCTATTGGTTGGTTACTTGCAGACAATAACTTCCTCGTGTCTTCTAATCTCGACAGATTTAAAGTTGATACAACTACATCAACACCGTCTTCCTACAGAATAATTTTGTATAAATTATGTTTCACCGCCATAGACCTTGTTTGACCTTTCGAAATTTATCCTCTCCAAATAAGCCAAAATAAATGCTCATGCTCTTATGATATCTCTTATAGAGTTTAATTAAAGCCTTTACCTGACTCACTCCTCAGTATATTTCTCCTTTTATTAACGTTTCGACTACTGCCTTTATCAAAAAAAAAATATATATAAAAAATGATTAGGTTACTGAGAAGTTTTTAAAATATTGTATCCATCCGGATACTCCATGGGCCACAGAGTTATAAATTTACTCATCTCAATTTATTAACAGGTATCGAGGTTATACAACTTGAGATTAGTTTCCGCTCTCAAACCTCAATTAGATTCTCAAACTATTCTGGTTGAACTTACTGACCAGGTTATTGCTTGTAAATTTACATAGATAAATTACGCCAAAACAGACTAATGAATCAGTAAATAGCATTATTAGCTGGTCATTAATAACTAAAAAGCATAAAAAGACAAGGTGCGATATTTGAGCTCGGAGACCGATCTCATGTTTTATCAACCTCGGAGTAAGGTACTATTCTTGAAAGTGCAGCGGTCCAATTTCCTCTGTGTTTAGTCGTTTTGTGTACCGTCACATGATGTATGATTCTATTATATTTAATAAAAAATTAACTGTGTAAAATTTAATTCTGATATAATGAAAAACAGTATGTATAAGCTACATATGATAATAGAATATCGACCCATTATTGTATGTTGTGATCACACATATTTAGGCAAAACCGAAAAGCAAACATTTGCTGTGCACTATAAGTAATGCCATGTTTTGATACCCTTTGAAATGAATGATAACGAATTAGACACGAAGAACCATATGCGTCTATTTCTGTATTTATTTATTTCGCACATTTTAGAGCAGGTTGAATCTGAGACTGACCGACCGTGCGATACACTCGAACGTTGGGAAAGGCAACAAGTACAACACATAGTACAATATCTTTCAGGTTACTGATCCTACATATCTGACATATATGTTTATAAAACAACACCCGCATGTGACCAGTGTATCATACATTACCCTCATGTGGTGTATCATGCGGCGCTGATAGCCATTCTTGAATCCTGATCTTGATGTTACAGTGATATATTTGGCACCTCGTTCCGCTAACCATTTAGTTAACTCCATTCCAAATCCTCCTAAACCGCCATGGACTACATATCTTTTTGTTGGCTCGCAATAAAACCTCGGAATTCCGATTATATTCTGATCTTTTTGAGAACTATCCGGCAAAACCTGAATCGAATGAGTAGGGCATGATTGATAAAACCATTATGAATATTTATTTAGAGACATTCATACCTCATCAGTTCAATTCTTATTATGTGTTGTTTTTACTTACTCTCTTGGCTATTAAGTATTATATGACTGATGACTGAACTGAGGTGTGAGTACAAAATAAGCAAAGGGGTAAAACAAAGAATTCCATAAAAACAATGTTAATTCTGACCTTGATTAAAATTTTCCCAATATGTTTGCCTTGCGCCATATATCGGAATGCCGCCTCCACATTGTCTCGGTCAAATATTTTCGTCGACAAAGGTCGGACAACACCAGACTTTATCCCTTCCGGAAGCCATGCGTGTATTTTAGACCAATCGGCATTGGGTTTGCCATTAACCTCGTGCAACATATCCGTCAAAATACCATGGAAACTTACATTTTTCATGAAAAGCGACATTCCTGTAAAGTAAATACATTATAATGGTCATGCAAATAAAAAACTACTGGGCGCAATACCTGTCAGGACTTTGTTATCTCTAAGCAAATACGTCGTTGCATATGAAACTTAATATTTTGCCATGATATATTTTAATATAGCAATTTGTTCTGTGTATTGTTTTGTTGTATTTACACTTCATTTGATATTTATTATCATATGATGATGTATGTAGCTTATTTCTGATGTGTATATATACATTTGTTATGTTTTATGCATGTATATTATATAATTATGTCTGTTTCCAATGTATATAATTATTTGTAAAATATGTTATTGTCCTCGTAGGCCAGTTGGTATAATAGATCTGTAAGTGAAGTATCTATCTGTGAATCAATTCACACACATGTCAAAGAGTTATTCATACTTATCAGTTATTCATGAAATATGCAAGAAAAGTTCAAGAAAAAGTCATGAGTTCATGAATTCATTTCGAACTTTCGAAAGGGTTATAAATTATATCGAAGTAATACTTCAAAAGTTTGATAACCAATTATCTATATACTTAAAGTATACTGATATAACAGAACCAGTGTTAACTTTCCTTGAATACATTATGTCTAATGTGTACAATTATCTTAATGAGTATTTGTTATATGAATTAACTAC
Source organism: Lutraria lutraria (assembly GCA_964023205.1). NCBI lineage: Eukaryota > Metazoa > Mollusca > Bivalvia > Venerida > Mactridae > Lutraria > Lutraria lutraria. The sequence goes on from OZ026845.1 coordinate 10,957,497, forward strand.
CATGGCACCCCTGTCAAAAAGTTCTTCATAAATGAACTACACAATACCTAGAGGTGTATTCTGCATCATGTCGTATTTACCAATCTCCAGAAATCGTCCATGTTTAGCGAGCAAAGTTAAACTTGATTTAAGCTTATCATCAGCAAGAGAGTTTAGGATGATATCACAACCTGCAACACATGATATATATACAGTAAAACCTCTCCATAGCAACCCTCTCATGAGCAACAATCCCCTTCAACAACAACATGCTTTTTCCTACTGTACGATTTAGCTATATAATTAGCCCATTTAGAGCAACAAATTCTCAATAACAGCTTAATTCAGCTGCTCCCAAAAGGTGTTGCTTTAGAGAGATTGCATTGTTACGTGTTACTGCTTTGTCAACTTTGTAATCGTCTAAACGTGATGGATAAAACCACTACTCAAAACATGTGTCATTATTGATAGAACGTTGTATGGTACACATACTATTGTTCAAATGCCATGGAAACATAAATGGGGATGTTTAACATCGTCGGGTTTCAAACTTGATAAACGTGTAAATCGTAAACGGTTGTATAAAAAATAATCACTGCAAAAGTTACAGTATATATAACTGGAAAGTTCGTAAATATGTCTATGGAAAAAACGTCAATAAATGTATTGCAGTCTTGTTTCATGACCTAATTGATTACTTTGTATGATAAGCTACTGTATCAAATATAATATGATAATATGTTGTCTTTTTACATAATCTTTGTATTTACTGTAAATATTTTTGTATTCTGACTCATGGGGAACTGAATATAATGCTACAATAAAATTACAATGTAGTTGAAATAATTTTTACCTGTATAATTGGTTGCACGATGAATCCCCTCTTCGAACGAAATGTCTCTGGAATTAAAGAAGTTTCCTGATTTAAGTTTAGGGAACCGTGACATCACATACTCTTTCTTCTGCTCAGTACTAACAGTTGTAAATATCTCACAGTCATAGCTCAAAGCAATCGCTATTGCTGCTTGGCCAACACCTCCACTGCCAGCATGGATAAGAACACGTTCTCCCGCTCTTATATTGCCGCGGCATACCAGAGCATAGTAAGCTGTTGTGTACGCTACTGGTACCGTACAAGCTTCCTCTAGAGTCCAGTGACTGGGTACCTCCCATGCATAATTCTTCAAATATTCCACAGCCGTAGCCATACCCTGTAAGTTTAACAGACACAATTGTTTCAAAGTACATGTGCTATTAAAGATCTGTCAACGGTGAAGTCGTTACTTTTACAACAGGATATGTAGGGATTGTTTGCTCTTAAAAGCTCGTGGAAATGTAAATAAGTGGGATAGTTGAAGTGTTGCCATTCGGGCCTGATAAAACATTCCGGGTCGCGACGGAAATTAAGTTGGTGGGGTAACCAAAACAAACATTGTACACTTATAGATTTGCTTACACAAGTTATTAACGTACACGTATTAAAACTTTTGGATAGTCAGCATAATAGACAACTGGCAAAATGCATGTCATGTATATTGTTGAATGATAAGAAATGCCTATTTCATGTATCAAGTGAATCCCTGATCAATATGACACATACCTTGTGTGAAACTAGACCCATAATTCGAGATCCGCTTGGCGTTATACCAGAAAACTCCATTCCAAGAGGGCAATCTTGTGGCAGATCTTCAGGAACTGATACAGGATCTAACTTTCCTGTTGCTAGCATCACATCACGGAAGTTCAAAGCACTGTAATGGACTTGACATAAATCATGACGTGAAGCATGGTCTACCTTGTACTTTAGTTGTGATTCTACCCAATTCAGACTTGAAAGGTCACCACGTACCATTGAGTTCACAAAAGCATAGTCCAGCTTTCTTGTGGTGTCTACAAGAAAAAGGCAACTTAATGACATATGACTTTTTTGTATATGTTTAAGCGCAGAACAATACTAGTACGCCATTACTCGGTAAAATGTCTCCGAGAAAAAATGATTTGCGCATTATTACATTCCCTAAATGTCATTTTGTTCTCTTTACCATTGTTAGTATTTTACCGTTTTATTCTTAACCCTTCCCTTCTAATATCACGCATACTATGGGATGGCTATCTTATCGATACTTCGCAAGCTATTCCGTTTTTAAATCCTCCCGCCTTAGTTTTAGAACAGTGCTAAATATTCCCTTTGGGCATAATTATAAGCGGCTTCGGTATACTTTTAAACAAACCATTCCTTTGTCCCAAATATTCCATGATTCACATCATGTTAAAAAGTGTTAAGCGCATGTTCAAAAACAAGGGATCATGACAAGTAATGTATGTCATTTAGAGGTGAATTCCATTAAAGTTCAAGTACACTAACCTGTGTTCAGAGGCACATGTCTATAACATCCCCATGTGCCATCTGTATTTTGTACATTGACGACCATGTCTGTCTTAGCCAATTTCTGTACTATTTCTACAACTCTAGGTCCTGCAGGTGTTGATTCTGCTAGCTGAACACATCTGTCAAATATATCACAGAGAATTAGTTTTATTTCGACCAGCCGTTAAAAGAATCATAATTATATTTTAATTTATCAATTGATTTTTTACTGTCTTTAGATACTACTAAATTTTATGTCCCCGCTCTTCAATAATTCGTTAAATTATTTTCAGTTATGTCATTAAGATTCATACAATGTGTGTTGAATTTTCAAACATTCGAATATTAAGTGTTTATTTTTTTCTGTTGTATGAATATTATATATAGTAAAACATAGGTTATGATCGCATTTACACGGAATTGGAAGATAAAGATTGACTACATCGGTCAGCCATTCTCAAGAGTTTGACTCATATGCAATTTAGAAAATATGTAAACTTTTATAAGGTATATATTTCGAACTGATCAATATTGAAAATTCTAGATTTATGACCACTAGTTAAATTCTAAGTTTTACTAACAATATTTTCTAGACGAATTATACTTACGAGTATTTGTTTATTATAGCTGTTTGCGAGAACTTACTGTAGTCTATTACTAGTTTGGCTAATCCTGGCCATTTGATTGGCTAATGGTGATGACTGAATATATTAATAGTTGACAGGTAAGTAAATCATGAAGGCATTGCCTAGATAAGTTGTTGTGTGGCTATTTGAAGTTCAATGTGCTTGTTTGATAGTGCTCAGATTTATGGTAAATTCGTTAACATTTAGGGTTGATTCTATTTGACTGATGTAGTGTATGATATAACCATATGCTTGTGAACTATATACATGAATTTATTCATATGTCAAATACTCGTGATTGTCATTATAATGTGTATTACTCATATCATGCAAATATTTTATACCCTTGGATTGAATTAGATATACATACAATATCCTTTATGAAAAAGCAACCTCATACAAAAAACAAAAACCAATATGCTTCTTGAAGTTCGTCTACCTATAACGTTTTGTTATAGTTTTTCTTGTTACAGACTATTTCAGGACATTGCATTGTGTTTGGCCACTATCATCATGGTGTTACAATCTTTGTATGGGAATTCCTGACTACATCCATGCACTTATAAACAATTAAACATGGTGGTAAACAGGTAATTTTATTCCTTTATCGGGTGAAGTAAAAATCCTATTTAGTTAAGGAACAAAATTGATAAATCTTACCATTAGAGTGTTCAAAACAGCTGTTCATGCTGATATGATATAAGACACATATCTTATTGTATTGAGATTATTTTATCATCTCTAATTTCATTTTATATTTCAATCACTTTCGATAAACACTTGAAGTAACACTGGCATGATCTGTTATTGCATCATCAAAGTATGTTGTATTATACATGTTTGTCAATTTATACTTAAAAAAAAACATTATCATGACGTTATAAAATCTAACATGGTAAGTAAGGGTCAATTTGGAGTCAATTTAAATACGTTCAGTTTTGTCGGGAAATGCCATTGTTTACTATAGTGATAAATATTTTTTTATAATAAACCAGGGTCAATCTAATAGAAGGGTCTGGAATCGCGGTCTTCAGGCGCTTAACCAAGTCGTGCTGTCGATACGTATCGGAGAGCTTTTTTCACGCGTGTATAGATAACACACACATTTTTAATTTCCATTTAGTCAAAAACAAAAAAATAGAAAACTAAAAGCAAAATCATGTGATTATGAAGTAATGATTTTACTAAAACGTGATGTAAGCATTTTAGTGGGACATGATTATTAAAGACGGAATCAAATACTTAACCCACAACGACTGGTCAAAATGGCGACTTCGTCAAAAAGGCACAAATTCAGGTATCATAATTACTTAGCTTCAGATAAAAATATGATAAGTAACTGCATGATGGGCTTTAAAAATCTTTTGAAGACATGAAATTCATCGCGACTATATGACAATATGACTTTAAAAGCTTGTATTGAATACACGTTTTTAGATAACAATCTATATATGGGTTTTCGTCCATTCATGTATCGTCGAAGTTCGTAATAAATAAGTCGGTCTTATCCAAAGAAATTTGTCAAATTGGAAGAATATACTTTCCATCAAACTTTTCGTGAAGTTCTGTACCAATGATATCATTAATAAATTCAGTGTTTAAGTGTTTTATACCGTTTTACAATGGCGTACATTCCGTAACGCGATCAAGACACGACATGTCCAGACCATTCATATTTTGCTCAGAAAAAAGACTGGTGATGGATTTTCTTAATTTGTTTAAACATGCTTTCTAAATCTATTGTCAAAATATCATTTTCAGTATTGCACCTTCTTTCCAGTGGAAGATATGAACAGCAGACACTTCAGTTTTGTTACTGGTATTGTGTCAGACTTTTGAGAATGGCTACGGCACGACGCATATTTAGCTCGATTTGAATACATGTAGTTATTTTGATATTACAGTTTGTGTTCTTTTTTTTATAGGCACACATACGGGTCGATATAATAAGGCAGTATAGGAATGGTACACGTTTTTTGTCGTTACATACCTTAACCTTTCACCGCCAGGTTCTTTCCGTAGACAGTTTACCAATCCAACCACACCATTTACATGGTCTCTAGCAACCAACCACAGATGTTCCTCCTCCGGTCTAGACTGCAAGCGAGATAAGTCGGCTTTCAATTTATCTACCCATCCATATTGAGGTTCAGTCACGTCTACAATCCATTGCTTATCCACACCCGTTTCTCGGCGCTTCCTAAGTAAGAACATTGTGAATAGAAATGGGTCGGATTGCTGCATCACAACTTCAAAGCCCGCATCGGTGAAGAGTTTCGACCAAGTGTCGTTGTCACAATACATCGCACAGCTACGCGTATCTGAATCAATGATATGTGGCAATTGCTTATCAACTATGTCGATAGGAAATTGTAGATGAAAATTCCTTGTTGTTTCCTTAACCAGAACAAAGCCTCCTTCCATAAGG